>CM032228.1:91887500-92160000 GCA_019009955.1 Riptortus pedestris
GTTAGAGGAGAGAGAGAGAGAGAGAGAGGTCGAGAGAGGAGAGAGAGAGGAGAGTAGAGAGAATTTGTATAAGAGATGATTCTGTGAAGATCCGACCGTAGAGGAGAGGACAGACAGAGAGAGATATTTTGAAATTTTGGGAGGAGAGCTAAAGCCCCCCCCCCGGAAGAGAGAGTGAGAGTCCGATTTCAGAGGAGAGAGGAGAGAGAGAGGAGAGTGAGGATGATCGAGACAGAGAGAGACACGCTTAAATAGAGAAGGAGAGGAGGAGGAGTTTTGTGGTGAGAGGTGTGAAGAGAGAGGAGAGAGAGAGGGAGAGGCAGAGAGAGGGATGAAGAGAGGGAAGAGAGGAGCGAGGGAGAGAGAGAGAGAGAGAGAGAGAGAGGAGATGAGATGAGAGAGAGAGAGGAGATATGAGAGAGAGAGAGGTGAGAGGATGAGAGAAGATGAGAGAGAGAGAGATGAGGAGAGAGGAGAGATGAGAGAGATACAGTTTGAGAGAGAGAGAGAGAGAGTGAGGGGGTGAGAGAGAGAGAATTATTTAATAAGAAGTTCAAATTATTGTTACAAATTTCTTATTTACTTTGTCATGTCCACTGTTTTGTATTATTTATATTTTTCCTTAAGAGAAATCAGCTATTGAGGTTGTACTCAAGAAGTAATTTTTGTTTAATCGTTACCAAACTTTATAGTTAAACATTTAATGAAGACGAAAGATCAAATTGGTTAATGCCTGAAATACGACAAGTGAGTGAGGAGGAAGGAATAAGAGGGGAAAATTTGAATATTCAAACTATTTCCGTTATTAGGCTTCGGATCGAAAAATTCGATAGGACCCATCTCAACGTACATTCTATGTTCTGCTTAGTGTAGTTTAATCATTTTTTCTAAGTGATCGCTTATCGTAAAATGGAGAAGTGTTGGCCCCTATAGTTAATTGGTTATTGTGTCTATAGTAATTCCCATTCCAACTGAAGTGCCATATTAACAAATGATAAGGATCAATCTCCCTTAAGTAGCCAAGTCGTCTTGACAGTTTCTAGATATTATGCAGAGTGCCTTTACGTGAGTCCATCGCTTCCTCGTCAGTGCCTGCTAGCATAAAGCTGAGTAGTACCAATTGGCGCAATAGCGTGTTGACTATTTCACTGGAACGGCCATGTATTAACAGGGTTTTGAGAAGCCTGGACATTCATGTAATACCATCTCCGTTTTTTACTGGTCCTAGATTATTGATCTCAGCTGTTTTCTCTTTTAAAGCGCATCGAATTGATCTAATTGGACGACTACTTTGCATGCAAAATAATAGAAACTGTTTAAGCAATTTACACGAATGCGAATAATTTATACGGTAGGATGAATTTTAAATGTGTACGAGACAGATTAAAAACATACGAATGCCGTTTTTCCGTCATTAGTAGACCCAATTCCTCGGTTCACTTGATCAACGATTAATCAACATATGTTTCCCTAAAATTCACTAATGATTTTCGTTTTTCCTTGTTGGAGAAGTTCTTACAAACTTGGGACAATACCAGTCCACCGATTTGAAAAATCAAAAAATCGATATGCAATGTAGTTGGAAAAGGTCCGCGGGAGGTAAAAAAAAAAAAAAAAAAATCTATTCATCTTCCGCGCCGAAAGTTGTTTAACACTAATGAGTAAAAGATTATTGAATAGGCAATTAAGGCAATATCTGACCGACGTTGTAAATAATTTCATATGTTTTTTACTTTTTCAAAGCATACCAAGTGGTCTTTTACTTCGAAGAAAATTACAAGCGGATTTGCTATAGTTCGATTACCTATGATGGCCTCGAATAAAAAATGTGGTTATTAGATGGGTCTGAATTTTAATCTCTCTCTCCTTTTGTGGCCATTATCTCTCTATTTGTTAGCCATACCATAAGTGTGTACTGAAGCACAATAATTTTACTAGAAATAAGAGTTCTCTGTACCCTCGGAAGTATTTAAAGGCCAAGGCTTTTTTTAATAACATAGCAATCTATAACGAGGCATTATGTAAAAAACCAATTGGTGCAATAGCTAAAAATCAATCTGCTCAATTGAAAAGGGTTTATGTGGTACTAACAATACAATCAAAATCCCAAATTAAAACTTTTATTTTTTCCCCCAATGTCCAACATTACTGAAGGATCGCTCCAGTGTGCGGCGGTCGTGGTCCAGACTACACAGCTATAATCAGCAGGGACTGAGGATGGAGCGTTGACTCCGAAAGTGCACTCTGCATAATATTAAAACTCAGTAGAGGACTTGGCCTTCTTATTGATCCTTATCAATTGGTTCCTCTACAATCCAGCATATTCCAGAGCCATATTAACGATTAGCTATTATATCATGACCCATTTAATTCCAGGGTTAAATACCAAATATTGTTTTCATTGAGCTTTTACTTTGAGTGGTACATGCAAATAAGTTATGTGATGACATCCACGTAGATAATTAATCTCCATTACTACTCACACGATTTTTACGTAATTCAACAATGAACACATCATACTCAGCTTAAACTGCCAGTACTATTTTTATAAGCTTATTATCTCTGGATAAATTGACAATATAATGTGGAACGACCTCCTGAGTGTGGTAGTAATAACGGAGGGAAATCTGCATATTTTACACAGACGGATTATTTTCAGTTTAAGTTCCAGAGGTGGCCTACATCTACCTCCCTGGAGCGTGTGGTCAATGATTAAAATCTCCTGTACTGGACCCAAAGTTATAAAGCTAAAAACAAATAAAGTTTTTGATTCATGTAGTGCAATTTGCCTTCGTTATAAGTCACAGAAAGGAGAAGCGTACGAGAGTTGGTGAGGTGCCACCGACAAAGCTGTAGTTCACCATGGTCCAAGCCAGTGCGAACAGTCCGGGCACTGGGTAAATACTCCTCTAGTCTATTTGTTCTCCAGTTCGGCTCTCTGTGGGACTTGCAAAGTAATTAGTAGACGGAATGGGTTTCACTCTATACTCAATCTCTCTCTCTCTCTCTCTCTCTCTCTCTCTCTCTCTCTCTCTCTCTCTCTCTCTCTCTCTCTCTCTCGCTCTCTCTCTCCATCTTTCTCTCAGGAGTGATCGCTGTTCTGCACAAATACGTTTAAAAAGTCCGTCTCGCAGGGGCTCCGTAAACAACGCAGAGTTCCCACGTGGAGTTTTACAATAGATTAATCTACATACTGGTAACATAACACCACCGTGAATATACTCAGATATATATATATATATATATAGTGATCAAATACAAATGATAATGAGAAATGATTCAGTGAATTTACAAGTTGATAACCTCTACAGTAGGAAGCACCTGAATTGTAAACAACCAGGTCAGTGAAGCACATTGAGGTGAATAGATAGATAGAAATATTGTTGATTGGAAAGAAAAACAATTACAGAAATATAGCTGTATATAATATACCAATTTTATCGAAAAATATGAATTATATCTAATACTGTAAGTGATAATAAATCAGAATAATCTCAATCACTTTAACTTTAGTAATCCAAAAACAAATTACGGGGGGAAGGTTGGGAGGGGGGTGCAACAGTACGTATTTCAATACATCTCATCTAGAAAAGATTTTTTGAACGCAAATTTATAATATTTGTAATTTCAGCTGAAAATAAGACGGTTCATGTCCAATTGACTTATTTTTAAATTGCGATGACTGAAAGTGGGGGTTTAATGATGGCTGAATCTAAAGAATACCAGTATCTTGGTTAATATTGAAGATAGAGAAACATGTATATAACAACATTAATGTAACATTAAATTTACAATAATATTGTTTCTATACAATTCTTCTATCCGAAGTTCAGTAACGGAGATATTTAGAGTTTTCGAAATTCCCCTTCTAACCCCCCCCCCCTCCCACTGGATCGATTTCTGCCATTAACGAACTTGATAATTAACAATTGTTAGATTAATTGCATCATATTACTACTTCTTTCATGTTATATGGAAACCAATATACACTAATAACACAAATTTAAATCTAAATTTCAGAAATTTACAATATATAATATCAGGCGTATACAAGTATTAATAATTTTAGAAAACAGCTATCCTTATGTGATTTGGTTATTGGTCACTTAGGTTGAAATAAAACTACTTCACCTTGCCGACGTTTCAGTACAATTTATTACCATTGTCAAGGCTTGCAAATTTACATTTATGGTAATAACGGCATACAAACGTTTGCCTTTAATAGCCGTCATGTCCATCCTTATCAACATCCATCAAGTTCATCTTCCTATCCTTACTGAAGCATTCTAATAATTCTTAAATGACTAAATTCCTCTCTTTCATTGTCTTCCAAAGGCACACATTATGCCCAAAAGACCTAGACTTTAATTTCACTGCATAAAAATATGCAAGAATCTTGTAGACGTGATCAGATCCCTTATTCACTTAAAGCCAATAAATATATCCTATTAAAAATACTGGTGACATTTTGTCATAATTAAATGACTCATACATTAGTTTCCCCGGTAATTGTAGCTGCTTTTGACGCTCGATGTATTTATTTTAACATGTTATCCCATGGTAACCTGTACTGCAAACACATTAATTTTTGAGATTAATAACGTATTCAAGAATTTTTCCTGTGCTGAGGAAGAGTTGAATAGGCTACGGGGCTAATAAACAGCTGTTGGGAGGTGTTTAATATTCACTTTAGAAACTCAGAGGGAGAAACAATTAAATATTCGAAGGACGAAAGTCAGCAGTCTATTGGCAGATTTAGAGCCTTGCTGTTTCTGATATGTTGATTCCAACTAGCCTATTATTATCTTGCAAAGCGTTTAGTTTCATTTACCACCTTGACAGCCAAATTAATGTTCCCTTTCGGAGGAAAATTTGAGGAAGGAATTGAATTTCTTAAGACAGCAGTTTTTGACGATATAGAAAATGACGCGCTAGTGATCCTGATTTACTAACTCCTATTCCCCCCTAAGTGCAGGGAGAGTGTGGGCTCGTTGAGCCCTACACGTTTTAAGAGAGGGTAACGAATTTTCTTGTTCCATAAAATTCCTATAAAATTATTTCACCCAATATAACAATTATGTAATCACCGCTCAGTGGAAACGGCTTACTGAGAAAGAAACTCTTGGCAAACAAGCAGAACTGGCGACAGGCAACTCCAGGCAGCCCAAGGTACGGTGCGACACCACGAGGGGAGAGGTCTCGTCCGATCCTCAACTTACTTTTTCTTCAATAAATTATTTTTTAGGTTTAAACTTCATCCCTAATAATATTTATTCATTTAATTTCATTTTACAGATAAATATGTTCATTCAAATCCATTTTTTCCCAAATTGCAGAACATTTTGTTTAAAAAAAAAAAAATCGTCCGGCAGGATCTCCCCTTGGTCCAGATTTCCACAGTACTTTAGACGAAATTTCATGCATACTTATGAAGTCGGACTTCTTAGTGGCTGTCCCGTTCTATTGATTAATGCACTTTGCCAGGTGCCCCAGTTAAGTGAAATCAGCATTTGAAGTTGAACTCAGGACGCAATTTTTGATAACTTTCATGAAATATTAATCCACCCCGCTCTGGAGATGATAAAAATGAGGCCACTTGAAAGTTAATACATTTGTATATTTGTCTGCCAACTCTCTAGTGGTCGTATTTTTTATTGATCGTTACGAAGCTTGACATTTTTTAAATGCAAGTCGTTACAAAAATGATCTCGCCTGAATGAGGGCTGGAACTCCATTTCCTAGAGAATTATAAAAATTAGTATTCTCTGTTGAGAAAGAAAATATTTCAATTGTAGGTTGTTTTTTACATTATGCCGCGAATGCCTCAATTACTCATGTATTTTAAGCTTTAATAGGATTCAGAGGAAATCTTTAAATGACCTTGATGTTTTGCATCTACAACTTAAATAACAGTTGCAATTAATTAGGTACAACACGGCACAGTCTTCCTAACAACGCCATTAGCTATTCATTTGCAAGCAAACTGTTCGCGTAGAGGTCATTTGTGGGTGTTTTGCAATGTAATCAGCTTCCTAAGGATATATATATATATATATATATATATATATATATATATATATATAAGGGTGAGTATCTATGTAAAAATTGTAAAAGTTTATCGCAATGGAATTCATAATAACTCTATAAGATTTTTTTTTTAAATATTACTTTCAGCTAAAATAATAATTACCCAAAATAACGACAACGCGAACTTGATACTTCATGGTAACTGTTCTGAAAGCGATAATTGCTGTTGAAATGATATTATTAGAAAGGAGGCTATGACGGTAGCCTGTTATTGGTGGGTATTGGGGTGGAATGAAGTCATTGATAGCTCCTGCCATCTGTGTACTAACCTCCTAATTACACTTTTAGGACCAATATGGCTTCACCTAATATCTTAGACTTGTCACTAATTGATTTCACAACTACATACAAAAGGTCCTTCGCTCTACCATTCTTTAATTTTCCATTGGCTGAGAGAAGCACAGGTTGGTTGGATGAAAGGAGAGGTAGCCATTTCCATCGACGGATCAATAAACATTTTGATATATTATTTGTATTGCAGAGGGTAAACAACGAATTTGTAACAAATAAAATGACAATTCGACAATTCATGTGTGACTAATTAACAGACTCCAGATAGAATTTGAGCAAAATTAATTTCCTACAAACCATTGTTCACCAGTACAACTTGCAAATACAGGTTCAAGAGACGAATCATTACCTATTACATACTCTGAACTGACTAAACAGACCATTATAACTCATTTGAGAAACGAATATTATTAAAAATGGAACGAAAGATGGACAAACACTAATAAAGGACGACAATTACATAAGTACATACCAACTATATACCAGAGACAAAAAATTACACTTAACAATTCTAAAACAAATACAATTTTTATCAGGACATGGACCTACGAAAAGTTATTTGTACAAATTTAAACTAATAAACATAAATACGTGCAAATGTGACAATGAGACTGAACAGACATATGACCACCTCTTATAGGACTGTACATTGCATGAAGGACCAAGAACAAAACTCATCAAGTAAACCAAATCTTTTACTCGAATTCAACTAGGGATTTAATGCATTTATTCAAGAACTGGACACCATTTTGTAGATCTACACCTACTGTATATACACATATGTAATGTTTACATATGTTTTTTTTCTTTTTATTATTTTTTTATTGTTTTTATAATGTTTATAATTAATTATTGTATACGAAATACTATAATGTAATTATTGAAATGTGTGTAGTATCCAAAGAATGGAGCACACAAAATTTAAATAAATTCCCACGATAGAGGGATACCCTGCGTGGAAAACAGGAAGCCATTGTACATCAATGAATTTATTTTCTTTCAAATTGAACAATAATAGGGCACTGCTGAATCCTTTGATTTATAAACAGTATTAGTGAGTATTTCTTGATTTCTGAATGTAAATAGGTTCAGTGTCAGATCACATTTGACTAGTGGGCAAAAAATTCGCAATTTCCTGGAAGGGGGAGCGCGGCCAGCCGAGCCTAAAAAATATTATATTGTGTCTTCGACAATTATAGTAGCAGACACCTGCCTTCCCACGGTAGCAGACACATCGTCAGCAGCTATATCAGCCGTCGAAGTATTGTTTGGGTTTTGTCTTGTGAGTGTGTATTTATACCAATAAAGTTATTTATTTTAATTTTTTTTTTTTAAAGATCTAAGATCCTCCAATATTTATTTAAAAGGCGCCCGAACTTAAGGCAGTGCGGGTGCACTGCTTTGTGAAGCTATAAGTCCAGATTAAAGAAGACTGACGCCGCTTAATCCTGAACCTTTCAGCAGGAGCATTTCCATACTCAGCCCTCAACTATTAAATACGGAGATAAGAAGACTTCTAGAAGAACTTTGTTGGTATAATTACACAAACAATACCCGGACAATACGTTCTCCTTATGATTTTTTTTATTTATTTATACAGGACCACCCTCATCTTGGCGATTTGGCTCAAAGTTTCACAATGTAAAATGAAAACAAAATTACAGAAAAATAACAAAGCTGAAACAACAAATAAAAAATTAAATACAACAAATAATCATTAAATACTAGTAATAGCGACAATTAATAAACATTAGACTAGTAAAAAAGACAACAATTTAAAATGGTTTTAATAAGAAAATTGTTATTCCTATATATTAGTACATTTATATTATTATTATTTTTTTTAATTTATTTAATTTTGTGCCCCACAGCGATGGTGGTTGGGCCTTTACCCCTTCATGTGCTTACCTTTTTTGTAATTTTATATTATGGAAAATATTTCTTTAATATCTGATTCTTTCTCATATCTGTTCTTTGTCTAAAGAACATAATAAAAGTTAACCCTTTTAAATCTTTTTAGGTATGCTGTAGACCTATTCTATTTTGTATTATATGTTTTTGTAAGTGTTGATGTGTTTTAGATATTTTAGCATTTGTGGAATATATTGACGTTGACGTTATGAGTTCAGGAGAGGAAGTGAATGCGGAGGGGAAGAGATAGGGGTTTATATAGAACTTGCTAACATAGCTGCTGACGATGCGTCTGCTACAGTGAGAAGGCAGGTGTCTACCACTATAATTCACCTCATATTACTTTCCTTTTTCTGTAAAGAATATTTATTTTTTTCTTTAATTATTCACTCATGTGTTCGCAATTTACTCTTCTTTAGCTCAATTAATGAATTAATCCATTACAAATCAGTGCAATTTCAGAATGATTTTATTTAATATAAATTATAGCTAGACAAAAAGAAAGCGATTCAAAATATGCAAGTCAAACAATAAAAAACCAAACAAAAGACAAAATTTAAATACTGAAACGTTGAACTAAGGAGAAAAAAAAGGACATGGAAATATCCAAGCAAACCAGGAAGGTATTTTTGAAAGAAATCTTGAAAAATAGATAAAGGAATTGAAGATGAAGAAGATTTTATTATCTAGCTGGGATTTCTGTGATTATCTGCCTGTAGAGGATTCAGTTACCTAGCTGTGGTGGTTGTAATCATAGGACAACAGTGGATTTGATTACACACGCCTACAGAAATTAATTTTTTTTGTCGTTAATCTTTGTGATGATTTTTACTATATTTCTGTCGCTGAATCCAAATATAATATCCCTTTTTAGGTATCAGCTCTACTTTTATAGGTATGTCACAGCCGAAAATTAATCTTTTAATATTTCACAGATTGAGGAATGGATTATTCACAGTAGTATAAATTATCAAATAAACTACTTCCTGACTAATCTTGTCACTTGACAGTTCACACAATCTCGTTTCAAACTTGAGCAGTAATGTGCCATCATATGCAGATTACTTCTGAAGTTTGAACACTTGTTGTTGTTTGACAGTTCACTCAAGAAAATCGCTCAAAAAAAGCTTCCGTTGCGTTGAGTAAAGTAATGTGTCATTTCAGTGTGTTTTGTTTTCTCAAAAATAATTGTATATGTTTAACTCTACTCTAAGATTTTATTTTGGTTTAACTATTTGGTTAAAAAGATTTGTAATTATATATCTTTAATAGTTCTGTGTTTTTATTTCAATATAATATACCCATATCAGTACATTTATGCTTCACTGCGTAAGCACTGACTCATCAATCAATCTTGAAAACTAGAGCTGATAGGTGAAAACTAAAACCATATTTAGCTTCGTCAGCCCAAATATACTTAAAATCAGTTCTTAATACTTTTGCACCAAAACTACTGTAGACCTGTGTTATCTGACTGGTGGCTGTGATCACTGACTACAATGGATTTAGCGAATTTGATTCACTGGCTGTGATTATCTAGCTGTAGTAGATACGATTATGTGGCTGAGGTGGCTGTCATTGAATGATTGTGATTATCTAACTGTAGCGGCAGTGATTATTTGGGTCGATTTTTCTTTCCCTTAAGGGAAATCAGCTATTGATGTCGTACTCATGGTGGGATTTTCAAAAATTGTCTTTAAATGTCTATCGATCCTACCCAGGAGATGACGAAAATGTGGTCCGTTCAAAATTATATATATACTTGCTAAGGTACCCAGTTTCGCCCGGGAATTCATTTAGGCTGAATGAAAATTGTATTTTTTTTGGCGAGGCTTTACTTTGCACATTTTACATTCCCCGTCCCAGTGTTTAGGATTTATACTCGTTGCTGTGGGTTTTTTTAATAATAAAAGTATTTGTTCTGTAAGGTTTCACTATCTTCAATATTTTTATATTCCTCGTCTCCTATGCATGTATTTTTTTTAACGCAATGGACCATATAACTCATGATCATAGAAAGTATTCTGTTACCCAAACCATGTATGAATAAAATTTATTTTCCCTTGATTCGGCACAAAGCCCAACGGTGACAGCTGTTTTAGGTACATCATAACCGCCATTAAAAATACACTTTTGTAAGTCTCGATTGTAAACTGTATATTCATATTGGTACACAGCGTGTTCAGCAAATACATCATACATTAACGTAGCAGAGTTAATAAATACCAGAAAGGACCCGGTGCACCTCCCCAGCGTTCATCCTTTTAAATTATTTATTTATGATTATTAAACATTCCTGAGAAAAACACTACATTGCTAAAAGTGTAAGCATCAATTATCATGTAAACATAGACTAATATGAGGTGGGCTGAGAAGCGGATAGAACAGATAGGGCACAGAAAGTAACCCCCACCCCACGCCTCCCTATGCCCACTGGTGACAACTCATTTAGGATCTCAATCCTGTTATACATTAAATTATATTAACGAATCTCATTACATTCTCTTCACAATACTAAAAATGTTTGTTCATATAATTTTGAAGTTTTAATTAAATAAGCATTAAATACACTTAAAGGCTCACTGGCGTTTCTCATGAATTAATGTTAGAGTGAAGAGAAGGGGGGGGGGCAGTATGTTTTACTTGGTTTAATCTGTTACTGACCTTAAAAAATAACAGATTTGAATTATTAAAGATAAAATTTTAACATGGATTTGAATTAATTTATTCAGGTGACGAACCTGGTTAGTTCATATTGTAAAGAATTGTTGAGTATATCAATATTTCTACGCAAATTACTTGCTACATACCTTATTTTACAAAAAAAAATTATAAAATAAAAGTTACTCTAAATGAAAAAGTAAACAACGTTTGTTATGCGCACGATGACCGAAAAACAAATAGAAAATGAAATATCATGAATTGTTATTTCAGGCCTCCCTCATAACCCGTACTCCCGTTTGAACCTACAAATTTTAATATAGCTTATAATCATGGAAGAATTAACGCTAATTCACATACCGAGTTTTGTTAAGTTAGGTTTAACCGTTAGTGCCCAATAAAATAGTTGGCTCTCACTTTAGTTTTTAGTGTATATCACGTTTATACGTTGTTATAAAACAAAAGTGAACATAAAAAATGTTACTCTAAATAAAAGAATAAATAACTTTTGTCATGTGCATGTCTGCCGAAAAACCAATAGGAAACGAAATTAGTGCCCAATAAAATAGTTGGCTTCCACTTTAGTTTTTAGTGTATATCACGTTTATACGTTGTTATAAAACAAAAGTGAACATAAAAAATGTTACTCTAAATAAAAGAATAAATAACTTTTGTCATGTGCATGTCTGCCGAAAAACCAATAGGAAACGAAATATCGCTATTTTTAATTTCAGGCCTCCCTTACAACCCCCACTCCTGCTCGTCCCTAGAAATGTTGGTACAGCCTATTATCATGGAGGAGTTTCTGCAAATTCACAAATCGAGTTGTTTAGTTCGGTTGAGTTTTTTTGTGACAAATAAAATTGTCGACTTCCGCTGTAGTATAACTCATTTATACTTAGGTATACAACAAAAGTGTATATAACAAAAGTTACTCCAAATAACAAAATAAATAACTTTTGTTATGTGCATATTTGCTGAAAAATCAATGGGAAACGAAATATCGCAATTTTTAATTTCAGGCCTCCCTTATAACCCCCATTTCTGGTCGTTTCAGAGAATATTAACAAAGCCTAAAGTCTAAGTTGGGTTAGTAGTAATATACATACCAAGTTTCATAAAATTTGGTTCAGCCGTTTATGCGTGAAAAGGTAATAAACAAACAAACATACACGAAATAAATAAATTGCAGATATGGTGTCTATGACATGTGAAACGAAAAAGTATCGTGAAATTTTGAAAAAAAAAAATCAATATACAGACAGAGAATACAATTTTATATATATATATATATATATATATATATATATATAAAGTCTGTTAACGTTGGAGAGGTCGCAATTTTTGCTTGAACGTTACCAAACACGATATTTAAACGTTTTATGTAAGAATAAAGATCACGTTCGTTAATGGCTGAAATCGGACCGTTGGGAGGGGGGGGGATTTAGAAGGGAGGATTTTCGATAGTTCGAAATAACTCCGTTACTATAGTTCGGATCGAAAAAATCACTCTTATTGAAAATTAAATTTACTACAAATATTGTTATATACATTTATTCTCTATCTTGAATATTAATCATGATATTTGCATTTTTCAGTTTTCAGCTTTCAGCAAACCCCCCACTTCTACTCATGTTACATAACAATACTCGGTTATTTAATAAACCACACCATGCGAAGCTTAAATACCAAATATTGTTTTCAAGAATCATTTATTATACGAGATACATGCAAATATGCCCTCCTGAATCTGTTTTGTAATAAACCATTTTCGTACATTTAATATACGCGATATATGCAAATAAATTCTGGTGACCCCCCCCCTCCTTAAGTTTTTGGACTACTTAAATTTGATTGATTGAGATAAAAATTATTTTGAGTCATTATAAATTACAGTACCAGATATAGTAAATAGCAGATATATTACATTAATTGTTTTTCTTTCCGCTAATGAGTTGGCAGAACTGCTTGTTTACATTTCAGATGCTTTCCGTCGCGAGGTTTCTTATTATAGTTTCTTTCTATTCACTGAATATTCACGGTGGTGTTGTGTTACCGCCATGTAGATTTATCTTTTGTAAACCTTCGCGTGGGAAATTTGCTAAGTATAGGCAGCCCCTGAGTGACGGACTTTCTCGTGATGTTCTCTTTGTCAATGAATATTTTAATAACTTTATAGGGGGCAAACTAATAGCCACGTCCTAACCATTAAGAGATGAATAGTTTATATATAAAGCAATAATGCTGTTAAATGGTTGAAGTCATTTACATTGTTTTTTTTAATAATACAAAATATATATTTTTTAACCGGTATTATCTTTCAGAGCATTTGCCTATTTGAGTGTTTTTGTCACCGATAGCGTCTTCTAATGTCACTTCTATTTTATGTCATTTTTGAACGAAAGTGATGTAAGATTAACAACTGGACATCAATTTGCCCTTGAAATTTGTTTTGAAAACAGTTTCTATATCAAACGTGATTTATTTGGTTGTTTTCATTATTGATTCCGTTATTTTCATAATTCATAAAGTGCAATACTCCCGAAGGTATGATGGAGAAAATTCTGGGCAAATGACTCTGAAGTACTTAGTGAAACAGTAATTAGCCGCTACGGCACAGATGCTCTAACCTAGCTATAACTTTATCTCGACCCCCGACTAAATGCCCTGTAATAACAGACCAAGTTTACAAAACCATTTCCAATTACTTCTCCTCCAGGATTCAAACACCTCTCTCTCTTTCTCACTCCAAACTTCCAATGTATCCTTCTCTCTCACTCTCTCTCTTTCCCTACCCAGCTCCATCCAACGTATTTTCTCTCGTTCTACCTTAACCAATTTCCAGATATGACTTTACAATCAATTAGGTACTCTCTACGGTTCAATATGCAAAGGTATTTAAAGGTCAATGGATTTATTAGATATATAGTAACAATTGAATTAATTAATTTGTTGATTGGTCATTGCTTTTATATAAAAGCCAGTTTCTACTAGGAAAGAAGAAAATAGAGCTTATCCATCACAATCTTAATAACGATTAAAATCTGTCCTCTGGCATCAGAGCCAATTGCATATATAAGTCATTAACTCCACAATTATTGGTTATCTTACTAAGGGCCATAATCAAAAGTCCGTCACGCAGGGGCTGCGTAAACTAAGCAGATTTCCCACGTGAAGTTTAAGAATAAATAATTTTCAGGACAGCCGAACAGTTACGAAAACGGCCGAACTAGCTTTTGGCGGGAAAAACCGTTATCTGCACACACTTAATAAAAATTCAAATATCTCGGTTAATATTCAAGATAGAGAATACATGTATATACAAATATTTATTGCAAAGTTAATTTACAATAAGATTAATTCTATACAATTTTTCGATCCAACGCATAATAACGGAGATATATCGAATTTTCAAAAATCCCTCCTCTATACCCCCCTCCCCCTAATCCGATTTCAGCCGTATATATATATATATATATATATATATATATATATATATATATATATATATATATATATATATATATATATATATATATATATATCTATATATACCGTTTTGAACAGACCTCATTTTCATCATCCCCTAGGTAGGTCGATGGACATTTGAAGAAAAATGTCGAAAATCGCGTCATGAGTACGACCTCAATAGCTGATTTCACTTTAGGAAAATCTGCTAAAATGCAGATTTTTACTAAAATTTAATGTTTAGCACTTTACCACTCATTTCACATTAAATTATTTAAAAAATAGAAGAATAGTATTCTAATAAATAGTAGTTCAGTAAAAGGATAAAAGTAGTTCAGTAAGTATCCAAATCCATTTTGAAGAAAACATCATGAATATAGTTAACTATTTTAAAACTTTTTCCCATTTATGTCATCCAATAAATGTTTTCCTGACTTCCTCTGTTGAAGAGTAGTCGTTAGTTACCTGACTCCCTGTTCAGTAAGGAAACTGTAATGAAAATTGCCTTTTCGAGGTAATTACTTGGGATAACAGCAATACAGATTGATTGGTATGGTGATGCAACACCCCTGTTATTTCGGAGAATTTTCCATGTTCTCGGAAATAAATCGTTACCGAAGCACAAAATGCTGCTTTGAGGCATAGTATAATTCTCAAAAAACCTATTGATAAAAACTACTTGATTTACCCTAGTAGAAAATGGGAAACACTGGCTTTAAAGGCCATAAGGGTTGACAAGCCACAAAAAATTTTAAAAAATTGGAAACTGGAGCTAAAATTAGATATAATAAAACATGGCAATGACACTTCCAATGATAGAAATTCTGCCATAAGGTTAAAATCAATGGAACTAGGAATAAATCTCAAAAATGATGAGCATAGAATCAATCCTAATGTTACGTGGTTCAGTATACCACGCTTGAACAAATGTCGCTTGGGAGCAGGTAAATTTGAAGAAATATTCCGATAACTTAGAAAGATAGGTATCAGTTGAGTTATTTTGGGCGATGAGTACAGGCTACATGATAAATAAAGGAGAGTACAAATCATAAAAATGTGTACACCAATAAGAAATGGACCCCAATCCAGATGGCATTGACTTGATAAATTTACGTTTCCCCTTAAAGTGAAAGAGAAGAGCAATTTTCTGTAGGGGGGCATCAGAGCTAAGATAAAATGTATTGGGAAAGTTGAGTGGCGTTCTCGAGAAATGGTCTCTCCTTCAGCCTGTTATTTTTCGAGAAAGCGATCTTATAAAAAGAAGGCGGGTCACTCTCTTCCAGAAAGCGAATTATTCGGGCGGAAAAAAACAGCCACCCGTCTTCCAAAATTATATTCTCAGGGTAAAAGATTTTTTTTTTTTGTATTTTTAATGCCATTGGCTACGTATCTCATGAGTTAACTTATTTAAAAAAGAGTAATACTATAGCACAGATGCATAGAATTATCCTGATTTTAACTTATTGCGAATTAATACTCAAATTAATAAAAAATAAGTTAAAATCAAAATACGGAATTGATCTAGAAATCTGAAAAAGAAGAAATATTAGGTTTCATTTATTTTAGAATTAATAATGTAAAAAAATAAAATGAATAATAGCACTTTCAGTTTCCTATTTCCACAAATTAACTAGGCTAGCGTTATAAAATTATTGATTGAGTTTGGTTTTACCTATGCAGTACCTAAAAAACTCTATTAACTTCTCCTTTTTTTGTCATATAAAAAGAAAAATAGAATGTAAACTCATAAAGCAATATTTTACGTAACCATGCGGAGAATTAAAGAACACATTCCCTTTTTCTTATAAACAACTACCTTAAAACAGAAAATTCCAGGTAAAAATGAAAAGTTTCGTTCAATAAACAATGCTTTTTGATATTTCTTCAGAATTTGGAAAATTGTAACCCAAACTACTCTAAGTGTAACGTTATTTCAATCCAGCTTTGCCACTCTAGAAATGGTATCCCCTGGGTATATAATGTTTGAATGAGCCTATGCTCTATGTTTAACAACTGTGGACTTATGTTCTTTAAATAATAAATTATATTAAATATAAATAAATATTGACCTATGTTCAATAAATGTGCGATCATTGTAACATTATAATGCCCGTGATGTAAAAAGTGTCAAATAGCTGAATCTATTTTGTAATACCTGAATGTAAAATAGCCATTATAGGTAAATGAAATGAAATAATAACGGATTCCATTCAAAATATAAAGATTAGATTAAAGTAAGCACAACATAGTCATTATTGTCATCTAATTGCAGTCATATACAGTTTTAAACATGAAGCATGGATTGAACTATTGGACGAATATTAACGAGTTTATTATGTTCATGGCTTCAAATAAATCTAGTTTCCCGACAAAATATAACGATTCATCTACTTAAAATTGAGAGAAAAAATATTATAATATTCTATTTAGGCATTCTGCTCCTTGGAGGTAAGAGGTGGTGGCCTAAATTGGATGTAATCAGCTAACTTTGTTACTCGTCTTTATGGGTTGAAATAAAAATGGTATGGAAATAAAATTCACCCTTACGGAAACGGGGATCTACGGACTCTTTGAGCTCTATGGAACTTTTAAACTGTTGGGAGATGTTAGCAAGTGAATAGCAACTCAGTTTGGAACATTCTCCTACTCAGTATCTTTCAAGCTGTGAAATAAGACAAATTGTGTTTTGATTATTAATGCAATTTATTTAACTGACATACCTCTGTAAATTTGCTGGTATACATGTCATATTTGTAGAACTAAATTAATAATGTGAGTTAATTTCTGTCATTTTTATTTATTTTAAGCCTCAGAGAACCATATTTTTCATAACCAGGCCAGATCTGTATGCGAAATCATTTTTATAGTCCTAAGAGCCTTTTAGTCTCCGTAGCATTTCTAAGCGGAAAATTAGAGCAGCCACGTAAAAAGTTCAGTCTCTTCCGTGTGAACTCACATTTCTAACTTTGGTAGAAGAGCATAAAGCAGCCCATGATGAGACATTTTTTTCTCTGAACAAAATTTGAAATTCACATACATAAAGTTTTATGAATATTAGTAAAATTCAACCACTTTGTTTCAGGCATTCTCATGGAACACTACTAAATTCCTTTTATTGACCGATAATTACAAATCAGAATTTTTATAAACTTCAGAAACATATTAGGACTAAAAATTAAATTTTAAAGGCAATTCAATCCTTACATTTTTGGATTACTAGCGAAGTTTCTGAATAACTGAAGTTTTGACTATCTAGTAAATCCCCACTACAGTCGGTGTTAGTTAAGTATGATTGATTAATTAGATCACCTTGACAATAATCGTATCCTTGATTTAAATAAAACAATTCGCACTTCTATCCAGGCATTCTGATAGGAAACCACTAAATTTTATTGAGAACCGGAAGTCGGGAATCAAAATTTGGAAATATATTAATATAAATAACTTTTATGGCCGAATAATGTATTGCATCAATAGTCCGTCGTATACATTTTTCCGTTACAATCATTATTAATGAAGATGTAAGACGATAACAAAATGCTCACTGTTACCAAGAGGTTAGAAATTTATATGAAAAGTAAAACGATAGAATAAATCCAAATTAAATTTCAAAATAATAAATGTACTGTCCTTCTTTGTTCTTGTATTTCTCCAAGGAAGAGCTTGAGTTTATTTAGCGGACTAGAGACTTGCAATAGACAATTTTCGTCCTTCAGCTTTTAAGAGCTTCTACTTTGACGACGGAGTATGTAAATCTGCGTGTTAATGTATTCCCTTTTAAAAGATCTGTCTTGTATTTGAAGACATTTTCTATAATGAGGAAAATATTCTATGTAGCCTTCCTAAGATAATTTAGCATCTATTATCGTGGACTTCGGAAAAAAATATTAATTCTAATTTGCAATATTGAACTTAAAACTACATAGAAACCTAACACCAATCCATTAGTAGTATATGTTATTTCTTAATCTCGTCATTGAATATAATATAAAAGTGATTCCAATAATAACTTAACTAGGATTAATTTCATGATTCTCTTATAAAATGGATGATTTCATACTCACGTCGATACTTCTCACGTAGCTTCCAATGAACATTAAACTTCACTAAAAATAATATAATAGATAGACCTTGATTTATCGTTAGAGGGCCTTAAAATATACAGCCTAGACTTCCTGTACAAGGGCTGAATTACTAAATGTACGTCATCGGTCTGTTGTAAATACGAGAATTATTCATCAAAAGCAATCCTGGCGAACGAGTGACCCTTGCTCGAATGTGAATAGGGCACAAAGCGAGGTCGCATACTTACCTATTCATGAACCTACTTCACCAAACATGTGAAATCCGTGATGAATGGCCATGCCTCAATGGAGCAAGAGTTACTTCCACTCATTCTTTATCCCGTCATTCACTGATGGTGAGTTTATTTTAAGTAGTTTTGTGAGTGCCTGAAATCATTATACTTCTCGTTTTGTGTTGATATCTGCATTAATGTGTGTGTGTGTGTGTGTGTGTGTGTGTTTATATATATATATATATATATATATATATATATATAAATATATGTATAATGTGTGTTTGTGTATGTGTGTTCAGTGACTTTGTGGAATTGTCAATTTCATTACACGGATAATTTGTTTATTTTACTTAGCATTTTGTTTGTCCACTTCCCGTTTTATGTTGAAGTCTGAATTAACAACGTCATTGAATAATATCCAAACTAATTTCTTTAATAACAACAACTTAAGCTTTCTCCAATTTTGGGGTGTTTGCGAAGGCCACATTCCTCGTCTGCCTAACAGAATAATAAATTTTAAGTATTTTTGAATCTTTTTGAATATGTTTCTCAGTATACAAATTTTCTTTGATATCCTTATGTTATGTTGTTACTTGGGTCATGTTAGATTGTATATCGGTGCATGTCTCGTAATAGCTTCGGTTGTATAGAGTTTAAATAATGATAGTACAGCACTGAAGGGAAAGTAACTTCCAGAAAGAATTTCTGTTTTACCTTATTATAATGTTGCAGTCTATGAAGTAATTCGTCTGTGAACTTACGATATATGACAGGCAGTCTTCACATGACTACTTCAACGCCCACATTAGTAGCTGAGACTACTAGTCTGAATACTTTGAGCAATAATTATATATATGTAGTATGGGTGAATACATACACACATACAGATAAATGATACTGGTAGTTATAATGTAAGAAGGAAAACGAGCTTGGTTCTTTAATGTTTAGGGGCGAGATTTATTTTTGACACATTAACTAGCAAGGTTCAGTAGTCTTTGTTACCGACAAATATTTTATTAATTTTGATAATGTTAGTTATGTAACAGTTTGAATATGTGAGGATTTGAGTGGAACGTTCATAGTAAGGACATGATATTTTGGTCGGAATTGTTAATTCATTATATTATATGAATATTATGTAACTTCTCGACTTTCCACTTGCTGACGTATGCTGCGAGCTTAAGCGTATACTAAAAATTTAAATGCGGTTTTGTATGATCATCAGAATTTTTATGGCTTAGCTTCTTAAAAAACTTCCCTAGACAACATTAATCTCGTCTAGTAGAGTCACACCATTAACATAATCTTCGATATCCATCCCTTTGTGTGCTCCTAAATTATTAACTAAGGAATATTAAGAAATTTCATTGGAAAAGAATTTTAATATAAAATGTACCAAAGTTATCTTTTTATACAAATTCTATCTTTTGTGTTGCAGGTATTTTATTTTGAAGTCGATGTGGTCTACTGTGAAGAGAATTTCTGTTAAATCTGGTTGAAGAAACGAGGCCTTTTTTCGTCCAAAAAAACATTTTGTGGAGAGAAAAAAAGGCTTTGTTTGTTCATCCTGATAGATTAGTTCCTCTACTACCCTGCGTCCCACAGGGAATATATGTTGTTTTAGCAGCTGGAAATGTTAAGTCTATTTTCAAAGTCTTGATGATGTTTCTTTATCTCTCTATTACTATATCTAAATACACAGAGCTTAAGTTCAGTCCACTAACAAAAGAGCAATATCCACACCAGACAACGTAAGTATGTATTCACCGAATAAATCTTTTCATAGCAATTTATTGATTTGTACTCATTACCTTGTGATCTATTAGACATAGGCCTCAATGGGCGGGACTGCGGTTTAATTGCGAAACTTCTATTAATAAAGAAAATTGTATGCATATAAGATAAGGTTTCCAGACTGAAATAAGCTCTTTTGCTATATTTATTTATTTATATGATATAAAGTATCGCTTTCTATCTGTAAAATATGATTTACGGCGGAGTGATTAGTCTAAAAATTGCATTTATGTTTAGAAAGAAGTTCACTTATTTCAAAGAAATATACTAGACGATTGTTAACCATTTTTTCCAAAATCCGTCCAAAAGTAGGTAGCTGACCCATGCCGTCCTGATATAAAATATATCATCGGATTGGATATAGAATTAGTTTAATTTAAAAATCTTTATTATTAAATTATATTGAATAATTTGTTAATATCTTCATTATTAAATTATTGAGAGGCCTCATGAAGAATTAAATCATTATTTTGTCTTAACAGTTTTTAAATTACAATAAACCTTATTTTTTTGGGCTACCGTCAAATGTTGCGTAGAATGTTTGATGCACATTAGAGATATCAAAATTAATATTGTAAAAATTCTGCTTCTTACAGTTGGATCGAAAAGTACTAAGCTCTATACATGCGAGTGAACCGTTTTCAAATAAGGTATCTTATAGAAATTATTTTTTTATTGTCCTGTGGTTATATATTGGGCTACTTGCGTGGTGCTCTCTCCCCGTTCTTTCATGCCTGTGGACTGTTACTATGTAGCCAGGACGGTCCACACCTTTTACCTTATCGTTTAGTTGGTACTAGTTATGAAACTAGTTACATGCTGGTCTCAGGTAAGCCACATAATTTATGGCGTGGATCTTAATACATTTGGTAAACCTAGAGTTGTTGGTTCGATACCTTTTTTGGTAAAAGTAGCATGTTCGCTAAATAAAATTCTTAGTCCCACCCCGGCTAGAAAAGGGTGGAATCCTTTAGATAACCCGTCCCCAAAAAGCTTCCTAACTAAATAACATTTTTTAAAAAATTATCGTAAATCTATACTCCTAATCTATATGTATGTATGTAACTTAGGATGTATTAATCCAGGCTGAGGTCTTCAGCAAGTTTATCAATTTCCCATTTAAAAGAAGACCCTTCCGGTGTATATGGTCTTCAAAAACATTAAAAATTGGTTGTATTCCCCTCTAATCCTTCCAGTTCAATACGTTTGACCACTTTAGACGTCTCAACTGTCAAAAAGGTTAAACGTCTCTACCCACTTTAGATGTTGTTCTTAATTCTTTACAAATATTTTCTATATTCTTAACAGTTGGAGCGTTACCAACAAGCGAACTTTTCCATTGTTTCCACAGCATGGAAAAGTTTAACTGCAATATATACGACTACGTTGTCAGTTTAAGATGGATATTTCACAATCTGTCACAAAAAGTTCTTCTTCTACAAAAAAGTCCGTCACGCAGGGGCTGCGTAAACTAAGCAGATTTCCCACGTGAAGTTTTACAATAGGGAAATTTCACGAGAGTCGAGCAGTTAAGGAAACGGCCGAACTAGCTTTTGGCGAGAAAGTCACCCGTCCGCTAGCCGCCCAGATTTAATAAAAATGAAAATTTCTCGGTTAATATTCAAGATAGGGAATAAATGTATGTAACAATGTTTATAGTAAATTTAATTTGCAATAAGATTGATTCTGTACAATTTTTCGATCCGACGTATAGTAACGGAGATATTTCGAATTTTCGAAAATCCTCCCCTCTAAACCCCCCTTCCCGCTGGTCCGATTTCAGCCGTTAACGAACTTGATCTTTCTTTTTACATAAAACGACTAAATATCGAGTTTGGTAACGATCAAACAAAAATAGCGACCGCTAGAGCGGTAACAGAGAAATATACCTTTATATATATATATATATATATATATTCCTTACCTGAATGTCCTAGTTACCCAATTCTGAGCACAGCCTGATAAAATGGTACTGTTATCATTTTAGCAGATTTCCCTTAAGGGAAATCAGCTATTGAGGTTGTACTCATGACGGAATTTTCGACATTTTTCTTCAAATGTCCATCGATCCTACCTAGTAGATGACGAAAATGAGGTCCGTTCAAAACTGTATATATATATCTATATATATATATCTATCTATCTATCTATATATTTGTCTGTTACCGCTCTAGCGGTCGCAATTTTTGTTTAATCCTTACCAAACTTCATATTTAAGCATTTTGTGTAAAATGAAAGATCAAGTTCGTTAACGGCTGAAATCGGACCAGTGGGAGGGGGGGTTTAGAGGGGAGGATTTTCGAAAATTCGAAATATCTCCGTTACTATACGTCGGATCGAAAAATTATGCAAAATCAATCTTATTACAAATTAAATTTACTATAAATATTGTTATATACATTTATTCTCTATCTTGAATATTAACCGAGATATTTGCATTTTTCAGTTTTCACCAAACCGTCACTTCATGTTACTCATGTTACGTAAACAATACTCTGATACATAATAAATCACATTATTGGAAGTTTAAATACCAAAAATTGTATTCAAGAGACCTTTATTATACGAGATACATGCAAATATGCACTGGTGACTCCCCCCCCCCCCATCTTAAAGTTTTGGACTACTAAAATTTTATTGATTGAGATAACAATTATTCTGACTCATTATTAATTACACTAGTAGATATAGTAAATAGTTTTCAATAAAATTAATGTGTTATATTCTGATATATTTCAGTAATTGGTTTTCTTTCCGGTGTGAGGCGGGACCAGTTTGTTTACATTTCTAACCTAACGCTTCCTGTCGGCAGGCTATTGAAATTGGATGAAACATTTCTTATTTCTGTTTGTATTTATTCACGGTGTTGTGTTAGCAGTATGTATATTTATCTATTACTAAACTTCACGAGGGAAATCTGCTTAGTTTACGCAGCCCCTGCGTGACGGACTTTTTTTTTTTTTGTACTAATTAAATGTTAAATTTGAAACATTTATCTTTTATTTATTTATTTATTTTGGAGCGTTCGCAGCGAGGCGATATTGCTCATAAAAAACAACAAAAACAATTTATATAAACAAAATACAAAATGAAAATAGAAACAAAAAAAAATTAAATAATACAAAATAAGAACGCAAACAATTAACAAAACTCGACTAAATAACAGAGCGCAACAATATAACGAAACACAACTAAATAAAACTCAACTAAATAATAGAACGAAATCAAATAACCACACAACGAAAAACAACAATAAACACAAAATAACAAATAAAATAAATAAACAAAAACAAAACATTAAGTTCAAAAAGAAAAACTGTAAAGATTAATAAAATTACGTAAACAATTATATAATTTCAATGGATAAAAACTAAACTAAAATCAAATAAATATAAATTAGTATGTAAATAAAATGAAGATTTCTAACACCTAAAATATTTACAATCATATCCTCTCACTTTCTTTATCACACATACAAACATGCATACACTCTCAATGTCATATGCACACGTACACACACGCGTGCAGGCACATACACTCACACGCACGAACACACAAACACACGCGCAAATACACACACACACACACATAAACATACAGTAAAACGGTTAAGCTGGAATTTAAAATATTTAATTTAAGAAGGATTAAAAAGGATTTTAAAATGTAACATTTCTAAATTTGTGAGTATATGTTAATATCATGTAAATGTTGGAGTATTATGGGTATGTGTGGGCTACCTTCAGTAAGTAAGTCGTGTAAGTCATGAGGGATCTTTAGATGGTCACGTCTTTTGCAGTCTGTTAGTATGTGTTTTATTGTAAGCGGAGCATTACACACATTGCAGTTAGGCATTCTTTTCTTTTGAAATAGGTAATCATGGGTAAGGAAAGAATGACCTATACGTAGTCTCGCAAGGACTACTTCGTCTCTCCTTGTAAATACCTCAAATTTGTCACTCCATGTCTTAACTGTAGTTTTAATTTATCTCAGTTTGTTGTCTGTTAGTAACCAGTCATGTTGCCATTCTTGGAGTATGTTAGTTTTAATGTAGTTTTGTAGGACGTCCGATGTTATTTTTTTAATGTCAGCATTGGTGTTTTTTGTCGTTAGTTTTGCGAGCATGTCAACTTCAGTGCTTCGTCCAATATTCTGATGTCCTGGTAGCCACACCAATGTTATGTGATTTTGTTGATTTTGAATGTGTTCAAAAATGTTTGTTATAATAGTATGAGTGGAATATATGTTTTTTAAAGAGAGTAAAGAACTTAGAGAGTCCGAAAATAAAATTATTTGGCGATTTTGATCATTTTGGAGGTTTTCTAGAGATAGGAGTATAGGGTGTAGTTCAGCTGAGTAAATACTTGATGTGCAGTTTAATCTTTTGGCATATGTGTGGTCGTCAATGAGTGCAGCAGCTGCTGTTCCAAACTCAGTCTTGGATCCGTCCGTGAATGTGTATAGTGCGTTTGGGTTATTTGCAGTAATGGAGTTAAATGCAGTCATGTAAAATTTTGAAGAAATCGGCATAAAGATGAATAGCCACTTCGTTGAGCCCTTTAATTTGGATCTCACTATGTTTTGCTTTATATCGACACTCTTTTGGAGATGAATACGATTTTCAAACTCATATAATACTTCCAGGTCAAAATGCCATATATACATGGTCATGATAAATTGAGTATGGTGAATTGTTAAAAAATTGTTTCTTCTAAAGAACAACAGTCCTGGAAATTTGCAGCCAATGGTTCAGGTTTTAGTTTACCTTTATATTTCTGTTCTCTTTGTTGTATTGTTAAGGACAACGTTTGCTGAAGAAGGAGGGTATAACTACTGGGAAACAGGTCTCTACGTGGAAAACTCATGCAGTGGCATAAAACATTTCCTGCCAGCGTCTACCTGACTTGGGCATCTTCAGTTGACAGATTATGTATATTTTTAACATTATAATTATTTTCGTATTAGAGACAAATTTGTCTGTTTCATGGATTTTACCAGGAGCTACATTGCAATCCATAGACTTTCCTAATTAAGAAACATGTTCGGGAGTATACTAGTCCAAATATTTCATCGAACTTTGAAAGCCAATTTGAAATGGAGGAAACTTATTGTCAAAATTTACTTTTGCGAAGAATGGTACTGCTAGTAATTGTAAAGCTTATATTTATCGAAGTTGTACTCTAGTGTGTGTGTGTGCGTGTGTGAGTGTGTGTGTGTGTATGTGTGTGTGTGTGTGTTTGTCTCGCTCGTTAAGTGAGTAAGTCACGTATTCACAGTATGAGAATAATGATTTTTGTTAAAAATGACAATATTGAATATTTTCGTCCGACATTAAAGTCAAACATAAAAATAATTACCAAGACTTCCATGAGAATGTATAAATGTTTAACTGGTTTATGTATTTTATATGCTTTAGAATATCTTATGGTGATTTTAGCCATTTATAAAGGGAAACAGTGATGCTGAAAATTTGCTAGCAGATGTGTCTAATAATTAGCCTTCCAAACGACCACAATTTTCTAGCGTTATCTACAATCTATCTATAAAAATAATAAAATCTCACTATTATAGTTACTCAAAAACAAATGATTAGCCTAGTATCATTAAATTATTTAGATTACAAATCTAAATTACATAATTAGAAAACCTGTAAAAAAACATCCCTGAGAAAATGGCTTGAGAAGATTGAGTTCTCTAGATCCTTAAATCCCCAATGGGACATAAGACGAGTACAAAATGCCCCCATCTGTCTTTGTAGCTTCTAACCAGTCCCAAGACTCCTCAGAGAATATTGGCTTCCAGAAAGATCTAGTGTGACACAAGTCTCAACAGGCCTTAAATTCTTTTCACCTCTGAATACTTATAGCATTTGTGTTAGGTAATCTGAAATACTATTTCCCAAATAAAGAGGTTATTCAGTCGGTATGTTACAAAGGAAGTAGAGAATTAAAAAAATGAAGAATTAAAATTAAATAAAAATGCTTATACTTTTAACTCTTTTTTATCCAACCCATTAAACATATCAGCAATCAACATAAAGACGAAGTAACCGCTGGTATAAATCAACAAAGATAATCCAAGAATAAGAGCTCCCCGCTCAAAATATACATTTGCGCAAAAAGGCAGCTTTCTGCAGATCTTTTCATGATAGACAAAAATGGTTCTATACAAATTTTTGGTATCTACAATACAATGAATCTCGTATATGAAGAAATTTCCAAGTTTTTAAAATCCACCTTCTTATACATGAATAACAATAAGTAATATATTTTTATAAAAAGGAACATTAAACAAATTAAAATACTTTTTTTTTAAATATTTAATTATTCTTAATAGGCATTGAACTCGCAAGAGGTATTTGTGCCGGGTGGTCTTGATTTCATTTTCTTTTTTCTTCAACAATTTTCACCCTTGTCATCCTAACATCTTGCAACATTTTTCGTTCCTATTTTACGCTAATTCTGATCCTGTGGCAAATAAAAAACCAAACAAAGCAGTATATTTGAGATAAGATATATATCAAATTATGTAAGATTAATATGATATATATATATATATATATATATATATCTTATTATCTCACTAGTGTCATATGTTGAAGTCCTATTTATATTACAATACTTCATTTAGGCCCGTAAAAAATAACAATTTACGGAGCTTTTTTATAGAGTGGCTATCATCCCCTAGTATTCCAGACTGTACTTCTGATATACTAAAGAACTTCATGTCCTCATGTACATTCTACACTCAGTAAGTATGCAACTGTCAGCTCTACTGCACAAGCAATGTACGCAGGAGGTTCTTCGTTTTTCATTAGGTACTGGTGTGATTATTGTGGGGCAAATTCTTGGGCAGCAAAACATCATTCCATTCCTCTTATTTGTGCTTGTTGATGTATAGCTTTTTAACGTTTTATTGTGCGGAGCTTATTTTCGTGTAACTTATGCCCATTGCTCAAGTGCCAGTTTTTTTGCATGTTTGATAGCGTCAGTAATCGGAACTCCTGACATTATTGTGGCCTCTAAGATATATTTTCCGACTTAGGCGTCGTCTTCATATTTCCTCCTTGTATTCCGTTAAGGGAAATATGCTAAAAGTCTACATGAATATTTTTCCTGTGTAATTCTTAATCTGTTGTACCATATTTCTTTAGAATTAGGATTTTTATTTTACAACTTTTCAATTGGCTTTAGACTACAGGAAGAGTCTGAACATGAATGCATTCTTTTGAACATTTAATAATATGTATATTAAGAGCTGCGTTTAATGCTTTAAGTTCTGCATTAACCTCAATGCTTGCTGAGGGAAGGGAGTAAGTACATCAGAGAGAGATCCTTGGCTGAGCCAACACCTCCGTCTGTTTCTGATCCACCTGTGTACTAATGGAAATCTGGGGACAATTCGTAACGAGCTATTTTACTAAATCGATTTGTAAAAATAAATTGGTGAGTTATGTATTACCTATGGTTTTTTTTTTTTCAAATTCCAATTTATTTTCGGTAGAGATAAAAGGTATAGTTTCAATTTGAAGTTTTTATCAAGAACAATTATTACATAGCCCATCCCATATTTTCTGATTGCTTTGAATGTAATCATTATTATTTAGCGATTCATTCCTGGCAGGAAGGGCATTTGTAAGCTTTAAAATAATATATTATGGCTAACCAATCTCGTGTTTAATTTATAGGTGCTTCACCAATATCAGAACACAAGCTTATTACTGGGCTGGATGGATCTGAATGCATCAGGTATCATTCTCAAACCATGTACTGCACAAAATCTATCATCTGCAACCCGTGGTTAAACAGTAGAATAAATGATCTATCCATAATCCAAAAACGATCTTAGCATACTTTTATAGAGATTTATTAGAAATAGTCGATCTGTTCCATATTTTTCTCAGTATATTTAAAGGGCCATTACATCTGTTTTTGTTGTATTGCAGGCAAGGAATCCAGATTAAATACTTTGATCATACTGATTAAAATAATGAATTGTTAACCACTCCATCAAAAATAGGTAGAAAATATTTAAAAAATAGTATTCAAGTGAAAATCCAATAAAACGCAGCACAGGGGTGGAAATAAAAACAAATAAAGCAGCATATTTTTGAATAAAAAAGTATTTTATTAAGATGATGGAGTACAACGTTAATGTATACCATACGTCAGTAACTTGTTTGTCATGTGGTAATTGTAATTTATCACGTTGATAGCATTCAGTAAGTATGTGTTTGACTGTTAGTAGTGCATAGCTTGTCAGTAATCTTTGTCCCATTCGTTTCTTAATTTAACATCGTGTCACCTTTTCACATGGTCATGTTTCAATTATGTATTTCATTCCACTCAACTTGTTAATGGAGTGTATGTTAGATAAGTTTGCACGGGCAGGCGTGCGTTAAATGAAGATAACAACAATATAATGATTTGATTTAGTTACAAGCCAAGGAATGGAAGTTCTTATTTAGATGAAGAATTTGTTTGATGCCTAAATAATGGATTATATAGGACCCAATATGCCTTGCATAGAAGGGTCTTGGGGCTTAGGGTTTATGTCTACATGGCTTAAAGTTGGACATAATAAGCTCTTCTGAAGACAGGGAACCTTCGTTCATTGATTGAACTTTATAATTGTGAGCTACCCGTAACATTTCTAGCATAATCTAGTGTAGGTTCGTCGAACTCATATACCGTATATATGCTGATCATAGGACTGCTTCGAAATGCACCTGTTGATGGGAAATGACATGAATTGTACACTGTTTAGCATGTACGAGACAACAGGTTTCGCTCACGTGTAAACTACACATACGTAGGTGAATCAAATGAAAACCTTAAATGTGCTGCAAAGTTCAGGTTAAACTTTTAAGGTTTTCATTTGATTCACCCTCGTACATAATCTAAAGCTGATCTTGTTAATGAAAGATTGAATTCAACTATAATTTTTCTATTTGCACTCCATTTCAAATTTTTAACGAGTGAATGATTTATTAAATTTAATGAGAAGTTTGAAACTTAAATAGAATTCTAAATCAAATTAAGTTGGATATAGATTGAAATGACTCGACGAATTTGTACTTTGCTTTACTGATTCCTTATCATTCGACCGAAAGTAAACTATTCATTTTCGAAATGGGTTCCTTTATGGGATTAGGGATCCTGTGGCTGTTACGATTTCGTAAAATTTCTCTATTGTACCAATTTTATATACTGCTTTAATCTCACATGGTAAACCAGAGTGGTTAATTCGATTCCCTCCTGAGCAATAGGAATTTTTTGGTGGCACACTCATTAAATAAAATCTATAGCCCCCCCCCTGGCTAGAAAAGGTTGTCAACCTGTAGATAACCCGTCCCAATTAGCCTTAATTGCAAAACGCGGATATTATTAAATAACAGTAAACAAAAGGTGAATTCGCTTTTGCCATCTTACATTCATTTATGGTTTTAATGAACAAAGTAATAAAAAATCTTTTGTGTAAAGCCCTTAGTGCCGGAATTTTGGAGTAGATGAAAGGGTGTTGTTGATTTTCAAGTCGTGATATTTTATCCAGTCCGCTTCTTCGATATATTTAGGTATCAGGAATACTAGACATCGGATATCACTCTTGAATAGATGTGGAAAAAGGTCGCTGTTAAATCCATTATTGACAATGTTAAATTGTAATCATGAATGAATGTAAGGAGAGGAAGCCGCTATTTCGATATTAGTGAATGCTCCTGTGCGTGAGAAAACATGAGTAGGGGTGGTTGCAATTAATAGGTATCGTGTCAACTTTGTCGAAAACAGATATTCTATTTTTCCCTTTTGGTTCTGGAAACTTTGAGCTCATTAGACCACTTGACAACTATTAACTTCACCATGTAATAAAAAGATAACTGTATGTATGAGTATATAAAAAAGATAAGTGTATGTATGAGTAACTGTGAGATAAATTGATTTTAAATAGTTGCAAAAAAAAAAATTAATAAAAAAATATACAAAAAAAAACAGAAAAAATATATACATTAATCGTAAAAGTCATTTAATGTAACATTGGCTAATTATAATGCCAGTTGAAAATATGTACTTGTAAGGGAGAAAATATATGTAATATATATATATATATATATATATATATATATATATATATATATATATATATATATAATGAAAAAATGTGAAGTGTAAATAGATACAACGTAACTCGTGTTACTAGCACACAACTTTAAGTAAATATAAATCAATAAAAATGTATTTGTAGATTTAGTTAAGAAATAATTTTATAGAAAATTAGTAAATTTAATACCCAATTAATATGACAAGAGCGGTATCTACAACAATTTACATATTGGTATTTAATTTATTTACATAACTTGATATTATTTAAGACATAGAGTAAAACAGGGACTTTTAATGTTGTAAACAGCATTATACTACTATAAAGGGCATAATAGCCAAGATTTTGATTGCCCAAATCATATTAATCCTAATCCTAATAAAAAGATAAACACATTGTTTTAAACTTCGTCCCTAGGAACTCATTACAGTTATCAGGTGCGGCGTATCTCCAGCGGTGTCATTTCTGTGGTATTCCACGATAGTTCGCCGATTCTGCAATCGCTTTCTTCCGGTAGTCTTGTTTTGTGTTGGATCAAGGCAGCTCTTAATGACCATCGGAAGAAGCCGAGTGGAAAATAGGCAAAACCACGTGGAAGGACACCGCAGGAAGAACGCCACACCTGACAATACAGGTAAATAGATTTTGGCTGTTTCGCCATCCAATCGTAGTAAGTATTTGTTGATAGTTTTACCAGATGGTAGTTAAATGTTAAAATCGTAAGCTTAAATTGGATATAGATTATAACATCTACTGGTTGCAGAGGTATTCAGATTGTGACAAGTTCTGAATATATAGAATCTCTCACAAAAGTGAAATCACCACTTGAAGCTTTTCAACCTAGTTCGCAGTTCCTCTTTTAAATCGAGAAAGATAAGAATGTGTTTATTAAAGTATAATAATGTGTAGGTTTTCCTTTAGCATAAGGCTCTTCAAGATCACTAAGATGTCCGAAGTAACATTTAATATTCCAGTATTGAGAAAAGGGAAATTTTATGATTGGAATAATCTTCCCTTAAGAGAAAGTATGTCAAGAAATACTAATAACAAAAACAATTGTGTGTGATTACTTTTGGGAACATGCTTGAAATTGTTATTTTAACCAAAATCCCAAAATATTCATACTCTCTGTTCTTTTTGATATACTATTTGACTCTGAGTAAGGAATAATTATTGGATCGGATATGTCCCAGCCAGAAAATATTTGGTCAATGGTTTTATAGATGACTTGCGTCATTTTTCACTAAAATTCATGTTATATTTTTAAAAATTGTATATTTCCTGTGTTTTCAGAATGTACTTTGATAAGGCGAATCGAGCTTCGGGTTATGAAGCGTTCTTATTTTCCTTGTCATTAGAAACATTCCATTATACTTTCGATATGAGATGTTCTTCGACTTCCCTAACTTCCTAGAATGTTTTTCCTTTGATGTTACAGTCTTTTTCACCTTGGCTTCCCGGTAAGAGGTTCTTTGAAGGTCGTTTACATTTTTATTTCACTTTCTCGCTAGTCTTGGCATTCCATATTTCGATTTATTTTTATGTTGTTTATAAGAACAACTTTTTTCATTGTCCTATCTGCTTATGTTTAGAACATCTGGCAGATATCTCTTCTTTCTGAAAAGGCTGTGTAAGGTAGTTATAACTATGGCCAAGAAGAAGCCATATAGTAAGGTGGAAAACATTAGTCCTAACAGTAATTTGAAGGTAACCTGTTATTTTTTTTTTATCTTATGAAGTAGGAATTCGTAGTTATACTTTCCAATATCATCCATTCTAGGTATTTCTTATCATTCTAAATCTCCCCACGTTTAAATCACCGTCAGTTAAACATCCTAATTGAATTTCACTGCCATTTGAGTCTCAATTGTATAGCAGACATACGTGCCTCGACAGTGGTCGAATAAATCAGTTCGAGAAACTTTGATTCAGCATTCTTTAAAAGATTCCATCTGAAGACTACCATCAGAGCACTTCACTAATAGCTGTCCCTTGGACTTCAGCTTTTTAATAGTAGAAAGTAATTTTTTGGCCAATAAAAGGGTTAATATTATTAATGTTTTCCTTTTAATCTAATATTTCAATTATCATATACATTTAGGTTACGAGATGTTCTTCAATCATTTTGCGATAGTTAACAGAAGATAATTTCCTAGTTTTTTAAAGATAACAATTTTTATAACTTCTCACAACGAATTCCAAAATTTATTTTTATAATAAATTACTGTTAAGTGTTTGCCCATTTATACATTAAATAGAAATTAATATATGCATAAACGGTGATTAAAATCAGAGTTGGCCACTAAATATTTACATGAGCTAAACATGAGCCATACTTTCAATATAAAACATTCATTTTATCCACAATATATAAATTAATGGTTTAAGGATAAATAACATCGTTTCAGTTACTGTAGAAATTACATTTAACTCAATTAAATGTAACAGAATTTTCATTTGTCAATGGATGAAAATTTTTTTTATAATGCATTTTTTTCGAATGAGTAGCATTATAAATTTAAAAAAAAAATTGATATAATATGACTAGGAATCTGCATATTTTTTCCTACCTTTTCGGGGTTGATACTTCTAATTGCGAAATGCAATTAGTTGTAAATACAATACGATTTCTCGGATATGACGAAGAAAATTTTCAATCACTTATAATTGGTAATTGAATTTTTTGGGGACAACAAGAAATAGTAATTCCTTATAAAAATTACAATTACATTCATGCATAAAGTAATTTCAATCACCAAATACAATGTAGTAATTGAAATTTGTCAAATTCAAATTACAGTAATTGGTAACTAATTATTGAATTTATAATTACTTTTTACCCAATTCCCATTGAAGCGGAAAAAAGGAAAGAGAAGTATCGTTTGTTCTCCTTCTCAAAAGTCAGACAATGGCTGTCTTAAGGACTCCAGTCTACAGGTGGCAGTTTCGTGGCTATTAATTACAGGCCCCTAAACTAAAATGTCTTCTCTTCAAATGAAGAGTTTCATCTTATTGACAAAGGAATTAAACCACTCAACCGGTTTGTTTGAATTCAAGTAGCCCACAGTTCCAAGATATGCACGCCAAGGTCTGTGAAAGTAAATACTACTTTACATCTTCAGTACATTATCGTTCGTGCTTATCGTATTAAAAATAAATTATTTTTTACTATTCTTATAAAAATAGCAATATCTTCTTTTTAGCAATGTTTTCTTTTATATTGTAATATTATCCTTTTACATTTATATTAAACTCATTAAAAAAGAGGTCAGCTTAAAATGGTAAGTGGAATGGCATCAGACACACAGAAAACTACGAGAAATAAAAGACACTATTCGTGAATGGCTATCAAGTAATCGGGGACTAGAAGAGAAGAAGTAGTCCTTGCTCGTTTGAGACATGGTCATTTACGGATAACAAACGGACACCTCATGACTGGGACTGAATCATCTTTATGTACACTGTGCAATACGCAACTAACTATCAAACACTTACTTAGAGACTGCAGACTAATAACCGACAAGAACTTACCCACCAACCTATCAGAACTACTACACGGCAACAGCCCATAAATTACATAAATCACGAAACACCTCAAAGACACACACATTTGCAACCAGATTTAACATTGAATAATTAAACATTAGACTAGAATAGTATCCACTGGAGAAAAAAAATAACCGTACTTTTACCTACGACTGTAGATTTTTTAACATTTTTTTTTGTTTTTTATAAGGTGGCTTTACCTAAACTATTTTAGTTTTATAATAAGAAAATGTGTGAATTGCTTACATTGTGACGCAGCTAAATAAAATATATCTCTTATTCATCGTTTATAAATCAATATACTATCCTTCCGAAAGTAAGAATGTGGTCATATTTGAACGTAGTGATATGAGTAGCGAGAGTAAAGCTGACGGTAATACTCCTTTGATAGAGGTTCACATCAACCATGTGTTTATCTACTAGATGCCAGCCAGGTCGGAGTGGTTAAATAACAGTGTTTGACTATCTTTTCCTGTGTTCATATATTTAAATTGGTACAGCAAATGTATTATTTCCTAAAATGTTATTCTGTATTTACATTCACCGTACAACTAATGGCAGAATGGTGAATAATATCCAGTTAAGTAACAATAACCAGCGACCGCTAGAGCATTGACAGACATATATATATATATATATATATATATATATATATATATATATATATATATATATAAAATTGTAACCTCTGTCTGTACATTGATTTTTTTCGCGAAATTTCACGATAACTTTTCGTTTCACATGTCATAGACACCATATCTGCATTTTGTTTCTTTCGTGTTTGTTTGTTTGTTTGTTTGTTTGTTTGTTTGTTACCTTTTCACGCATAAACGGCTGAACCGAATTTTATGAAACTTGGTATGTATATTACAGCATAAATGAGTTATACGCTATAAACTAAAGCGAGTCCACAATTTTATTTGGCACTAAAAACTAAACCGAATTAAACCAAACTCGGTATGTGAATTAGTACTAACGTCTTCATTATAATAAGCCATACTAACATTTCTAGAGACGGGCAGGAGTGGGGGTTATAAGGGAAGCCTGAAATTAAAAATAGAGATATTTCGTTTTCTATTGGTTTTTCGGTAAATATGCACATAACAAAAGTTGTTTATTTTGTTATTTAGAGTAACTTTTGTTATATGCACTTTTGACGTATACGGAAGCATAAATGAGTTATACGCTATAAACTAAAGCGGGAGTCCACAATTTTATTTGGCACTAAAGACTAAACCGAATTAAACCAAACTCGGTATGTGAATTAGTACTAACGTCTTCATTATAATAAGCCATACTAACATTTCTAGAGACGGGCAGGAGTGGGGGTTATAAGGGAAGCCTGAAATTAAAAATAGAGATATTTCGTTTTCTATTGGTTTTTCGGTAAATATGCACATAACAAAAGTTGTTTATTTTGTTATTTAGAGTAACTTTTGTTATATGCACTTTTGACGTATACGGAAGCATAAATGAGTTATACGCTATAAACTAAAGCGGGAGTCCACTATTTTATTTGGCACTAAAGACTAAACCGAATTAAACCAAACTCGGTATGTGAATTAGTACTAACGTCTTCATTATAATAAGCCATACTAACATTTCTAGGGACGGGCAGGAGTGGGGGTTATAAGGGAGGCCTGAAATTAAAAATAGCGATATTTCGTTTGCTATTGCTTTTTCAGCCAATATGCACATAACAAAAGTTGTTTATTTTGTTATTTAGAGTAACTTTTGTTATATGCACTTTTGTCGTGTAGAAGAGATATACACTAAAATCTAAAGCCAACAATTTTGTTGGGCACTAACGATTGAACCGAACTTAGCAAAACTCGGAGTGTGAATGAAGTAAGCACGGGATATACGCTAAACGGGAGTCAATAATTATATTAGTACTCATTTAAGGGGTTTTAATAAATGAATACTATGACAAATGATGTTATGTTTTCGTCTTATATGTTAGTTCAAAGTATGATTCGGATTAGTGAGGTATAAATCTTCGTCACCCCCTCCTCATTTATTTATTTTTCCTAGAAAATAGCTTTGTTATTTATTTCCAATAGAAATATAAACTATAAGAGCATTTCCATTATTTAGTTTGTATAATGTACCTTGATGTTATTGAAACAAATATGTGCTATCATAATAATTAAACGTTAATGGTAATGTCATTATGACAAAAAACAATATGCGTTTAAACTATATGCGTATATGATATGATATTTTCAGGGTACCTCTATTATTTAATTCCATCCAGTAGATAAATTATTAAAATAATGTTTTGAATCAATAATTTAAGTAGAAGAATTTTGAGAAGTCTCATGCGGGAGCGGAAGATGAATGGAGCCTTACTAGATAATTGAGTTTACTAATTTCCCGTCTGGCATTACTGAAAGTAGTTTCCAGTGTGATTCGCTATTACAAATATAATCATACGTGCAAAAACTTTGCCTTATATTATATGAGCTCGGATTGGCTTTTGAAAGGAAATATGTTCATTATAGATGATATTTAATTGTAATAAATGCTACCCATGATTATGGTTTGAATTACGAGTATTGAAAAAAGGTGAGTCAAAAAGTGTAAAGGGATAGATTAGGAACATATTTTCATTTATTCTTCAAAACTAAAATTTCTATTATATCAATCCCCTGAAGTTACCCTTCAGGGTTGGCTATTTCTGAAAACCATTACGTCTTGGATGGAAGTGTAATTGTACACATTGAAATCTTGCTATCAAAATACCATCATTAGTAAGTCAACAATGATTTCCCGGGCATCGCCGGGTACCTTAGCTAGTATATATATATATTTAGTTTTAAATTAATCTTATGTACTTCATCTCCTGGGTAGGATCGATGGGCATGTGGTGAAGATATATTTCGCATGATGAGTATAAACTCAATAGCTGATTACCCTTAAGGAAATCTGCTAGAATGATGTAGCCAGTAATATAAATAGATTGTCTGAATCGTTTTCATTCACCCAATTTATCGTCCTCACCATCAGCAAGTAAGGGGAAACACAATACGATTTCTGAGAAGTAATTTCCACTAAGTAACAAATAATTAATTTCAAATCTACAATATACTAGGTGCCCACATGCATTTGAAATTGGTAGGTAAATATTGAATAAGCGTGATAATTTAATGAAAATCATGGATAGAAATCGTTATATATTTGAATTAGTAGTCGATTAAAATTCTGACTCATATAAGTAATTAAAATTCACTGTCTTATTCAACTCTTTTTATATTTTATTACAGAGAGCTCAATCTGATTTTGGAGTTCATTAAGAAAACCAGTGTTTCTACTTATTAATTTATTGAATGGCTTTGAATTTTGACATATGGTTTTAATGTAAAATTTTAATTTTATCTTAATAAATGTTTTACATATAATTTAATATTTTAAACATCCGGTACTTTGATTTTGACCAAATTTCTTCTGAAATTACTTGTTAAATAAGTGTATATATATATATATATATATATATATATATATATATATATATATATGTGTGTGTGTGTGTGTGTGTGTGTGTGTGTGTGTGTGTGTGTGTGTATCTAAAGAAAAAATCCAAATAGCGTACTTTTGCTTGGCTAGAGGCAAAACCGAGAAATTTTGCATAATAGGAGCCATAATAAAGTGTGGTAGGTCACTGGGAATACCTTTAGATCAATTATAAGTTTTGAAGAAGATGGAGAAGACCCGTAAAGAGTATTCCTCGAAACAGGACCTAGTAATATGAAATGCATATTAATAATGTTTTATGAATAAACAACAGTTCACAATTACGAGAGACATTCTCATTGAACAGTAATCAGCAAGTTGGAAGTAAGAATTTTGAAATTCAAAAATGTGTGCATAGTATTTCTTATAACTGGAGCATACATTTTAAACCAAATTGTTCATTCATTCCGATAAAATAAATATTATCGAAGATATTGACGAAAGTACGTTTTGACGTCAGAGTAAACCCCTACTCTGTTGGCAAATGTAATGTATAACCATGTTGACACTGTTCATACCCTGGATACCTGTATAAAAATTACACAATTCTATAATTGCTGGGCAATCTCATGAAAAATTATTAATTTTTAAAAAGTAAATAGTTTGTAAAAGCAATATAAAGTTCACTTTTTGAAATTCATTAACTTAATTTATTCTTTATATTTTTCCGTCAAAATCAAAAGTAACGAAGATATTCACAAACTCATGTTTTAACGTCTACTTAAATCCCCGCTCCAGAAGCTGTTCGTAAAGTATTAAATCACCTATATTAACAATAATCATTCCCATAATACATATAAAAACTATTTCTCAATTCTATTCAAGCATTTTTATGGAACAAGCTTCAACAAGTTTTCGAACAAGTCAACAACAGCTTCAACAAGTTTTCGAAACTCGGAAGGTAGAATTGGTACAACATTTATGATCAAAACGGTCATTCAAAAATCAATTTGTTCTTCACGTTTGTTTTTTTTTAAGAAACAATCTTTTCAACGCTCACAGATTGGTCTGAAACATTGAAAAATTTGCCATCGATGAAATAAAAAAATCTGACAAACCTTGAAGTAAATTTTTATACAATGTATTTTAACAGTACCGTCGCCCTTGAGTGAAACGGGGGAAAATTATGAACACACCAGGACGAACACAATCGTTTTGAATAAATCCTAAAAAAGTAACAATAATTTACATGTTTATTCCCCTTTTAGCGGGTTTAAAGCCATATTAATTTCTTTGGAGCCATGAATATTGGGAAATGCTGAATATGACAAGATTGAAAGGCAGAATTCAAAGGCTGACATTTCCTTCAAAGATCAAATTCAGGCAAGAGACAGATATTGTCGTTCACCCTCCTCACTATTGAGTTACTTTTCCCGAGTAAGTTAGATATTAATGCCTAAATTTATTCCCAATGAATTTCAATATCCTCTTTCTTATGCTTGTTAAGTCTGATATATATATTTGGCGTATATTTAATACAGCTTCAGTATGTTTCTTTATCACTATTAAGCTTTGGGGACAATAAATTAATCCAATTTAGTTTTGATGAGACTGATTTGTTAATCACCTTTCAATCATAACTATAATTATTTTTGGGATTGGGTCAACGGTATTTTCGTGGACGCGACAAAATTTTTATTTCTGAATTGTTTTACGCTTCCTTTTCGTATTTGGATAAGACTTCATATTAGTAAATATCTACACATGCATGTTGCTTATACATTTACATGCACAAGTTGGCTACGATAAATGCGAAACCGAATAAGTAACCACAGCTGTAGTAAGCAGTTAATAGCGGTGTTTAATATAAAACGAAATTCAATGAAACCGAATGTATGTATTTTAGCAGGAAACTCAACTATTAACTGTGAATATAATGACATATTAAGGGAGAGTAATGAGGGCGAATAAATGAGTAATATTGATATAATGAGGGACATAGAAATTTTGAATGGACGTCTCCTATTTGTATGATTTGATTTGATACGGGGGAAGGGGTGTATCATTCGATTTACCGATCATGAAAATTCTCTGGTAAGATTGTAGGCTGAGGAAGCTGGTTTTGATGGGCAAACGGAATAAGGGAGCACCGTTGAGAAGGGTGTTTGATCTGCCTACAGAGGACGGAGACTTTGAGCTGGAGAGGGTTTGGTGTTGGGAGATATTTCTGAAATGTGGTAGGATCTTGGTAGGATTTACGAGGGCTTGGACGGATCAGAATCCGCTTCAATAAGCAGAAGGATTCGTTATGGGGTTGTGGAAGGTTGCAGATGACCACGTTTACAGAGCTCCGAACTGCGGTTTAAATGGAGTAGGTGAAACAGGAAAAGTGACCGTACGAGGAACCTGGGCAACTCCCCATGTGAGGGGATGTGACAAGGAGTTGCTGCTGCCAACACGTAACATAATCAGCAAACTGGTAACCGCCCTATACATTGCAGACCCTCTACCGATTGTCTGCAAAGCTTATGTAGTATTTCTGTCTCACTCGCACACTTCTTTCCCCTAGGTCTTCTGAGATGCGAATTTCAGATATTGCTTTACCTTCTATTCTAATCTCTTCTGATGGTAATATTTATTCAGGTGGTGACAAATTTTAAACTGTAGCAGTTGCCCTTAATGTATATCAGGTTTTACTCATGGCGTGATTTTCGAAAAAAATCTTTATTTGTTCATCGATCCAAACTAGGGGATAACGACAGTGAAGTAATTTCGAAGTGGTATCAGTTTGTATTTGTTTGTTTGTGTATATGAGTGTCTGTAATTGCTCTGGCAGTCATGATTGATAGTTATGATCATTTCTGTCTGCTTTAAAGAACAAGATCAAGTTCGCCAACTACTCAAATCGGACCAGAGGGTGGCGGGAAAAAATCGAAATACCTCCATTATTATGAATAAGATCGAAAATTTGTATAGATTGGAACTTGTTGCAAATTACATTTTCTATAAATGTTACTGTATCAAGTATTTCGCTCTAATATTTAGCGAGAAATTAATAAGAATAAATAGCTAGGTTTTCAACGAACCTTTGCTACTAAGACTTTGTCAAAAATATCTTGAGAGCTATGACCAACATAGACACAGGCATTCATTTCCGACGACCTCATTCCAATCCTAGATGAGTATGGCTGTCCCGATCCCGCCAATGATCCACTTCAGGGGCTCCCACTCCTCTTAGGAGGGTACACAGATCTGTAAATCTGAGTTGGGAGCATACTCACACGTCGATGTTATAATTCACACAACCCTTAATCCTTTTCCAGCTCACAACATTTCGAAAGAGCTGCGATCTCCCTCCCAACGTCTAGGTTAACGTACTAATCTTCTGCCCCATTTCCAAATCTTTCGCCAGAATAACTCGACCCTCAAACTATCCCCACCGATTAGTTTCATTTGGCGGAATCATGTGGACTATTTTTTTATTTGGCTCCTGGCTAGTACCTGTGTCTTACTAACTATTATTTAGGGGGCTTGAGTTATAGTTTTTAAACTGTATAAAATAAATAAAGTGTATACTGTCCTTTGCCTTCATTCACAATCATCTACAAACCGACTCCATTCGACATAATAGAGTCGGTTTGTAGATGATTGGGAAACTCTGCACCTGCCTGAACGTGCTTCTCATAAATTTAGTAATCAGGTGCACCCGCCGTTTCATGTCAGAAACTGATTAATCGAGAAATCCCTGATGAGTCATTCAGTACCGTTGCGAAAAACCTTTTGATAGTGGAAATCTTATAAGTGATGAGCTATTGCATTTCCCTGTCACTTTTCTCCCAACTCATGGCCTCACTAGACTAACAAAGTTGCATTCTTTCAGCGGGAAATATAACATCTCCGGTAGTTTTCTAAATATAGAGAGGGTAAGTTCCTACAATCAAGCATCGTTGGAGTTTTGCTCGAATAACCAAGCCGCACGGAGCTACCCTTTCTTCGTGTTAACCGTCTATGGACATAGTCCTATATAACTTCGATAATCTGAACAATAATACTGTTTGCATCTTATTCAGTTCTGCAAATTGTCCTGTTTTTGAGATCATCCCTCTCTCTTGCAACCTCGTCTTTTTCTCATGTTGACAATACAATAAAATCCTCCGTCATAAATTCTGCCTTCTGAAACACGGTCTTCCCTCTCCTACTTCATCCTCCCTCTCAGATTCTTAATCACTAGGTGTCATCCAGCCCTGTATGGTTTCCCTGTCCGAGTCTACTTCATCAAGTACTTCCCCTCTTTCCTTCAATACTTCCAAAACGACATTGTGCCCAATGCTTTTCCCAACGCGCTTCAAACCAAGCAAAACAAGAATCCCTCCTATCGTGAGCCTATATCCCAAATCATCTCTAAACGCATCATCAATTCTTTGATTCCCTGGAGTACCGAGATATTCTCCTCGCCATCTTCTTACACGCTCTCCAGCTGCTCGTGAATTGGTGATGGGCAAGTTTCCACATGACCTTAGTTAAATGTCCCACAGTTTGCTGACCCTCCCTAATCAATCTGAGCAGCCAATACATCCAAAACTAAATACTGATCAACCATTATCAGTTGCTAGTAGTATTGTTCTAATTAGTGTATTATAGCAGGTTAATTCTAGGATTAATTAGTTTTAATTAGATTAAGTTGAGAATAGGTTCAAGAGCGGTGTGCAAAACATCAAGAAAGAACATCTCACTCCCTGTACCACTAACGAACAGTTAGTTGGCTACCTTATATTTGAGTACGTAGTACGTAACGACTCATATCTCTCCTTTCTTTATTACCTCCCCTCCTACTATCCCTGGTCCTCCTCTTTTCGTTTTCTTCTATCGTTTTCATCCCAGTACAAACTACAAACACCGCAGTACCGAGTAACCAACAAGGCAGTTTCATTCGCACATATGCTAGGACCCCATACCCACTTAAAATTGAACTATGAGTTCCGGTGAAGGTGGACTGTCAGAAAACAGACAACATTTTTCTGCAGTCAGTCTTCTAATACTAGATTGAGAATAAAATATAAAGAAAAAAAAAAGTTAGAACATCTCCCACCATAGTTGTGGGCCTGCAAGCATCTATATTTAGGAATTTTTCCTTTCATTCCTAGACTCCTGCCTTTGAACTTCCCGGTTCGTCTTTGACACAGTTTAAAAAGGAAGAAAAGAAAAAGGAAATTTCATTATTTATTGAAAATGTTCCTTTTTTTTTAATTTCTATTGTAGTAATTATTAAAACTTCAAATAAAACATTGTATATAAGAAGCTAATATCAAATTAAACAAACATTTGTGCTTTGAATATAAGAATACCAATAATGACGTACTAATTCAGTCTTTTCTTTTAACAGAAATGTAATTCTATATTTTTGTAAGCATCTTTTCAGTATTGAAATATCGAATTACTTTGCAAAGAAAGTAAAATGTAAAAATAAAAAAAAAAACAAGGAAATTTTAGAGTGAGATTGGAGGGAGAGGTAAAAACTCTGCGAAAAATTCTTAATAAAAAAAGTGGAGGAAAAAGGAGTGAAATGTTAAGGCCTTTCAACAATGCCTATATTTGAACCCCTAAGTAATAGTGGAGGACAGTTAAATCAGGTGATTTAAGGTGTCTGAATATCCATGGTCTGAACAATGCACCTTCCGGGAGTATGTTAATTTAATTGGTTTCATTCGATCTTTGCAAAATTGATCGGATATACTTCTAGCTTTAGCCACATTGACCTGCTATTTTATAAATTTACATCCTCTAAAAGACCTGGAAGGACTTCAGATAGAAAATTTAAAAAGCTCTTATCATTCAACGGATGTTGAAAAAAAATGAGGACCAACGAGCAACCTAACTAAATCTGTGGCGTTATCCATTGTAGAAATAAGTTAATAACTCGGTGGCGGCTGATGTTATAAGGCTTTCGTTTTTGATATTAAAATATTCCAAGATCAGGCCAGCTTAAAAAGTTCTCTGATACTGCTAGAGGATCGATCAACAATTCTAGCAAGGATATTACTTGTGCTTTTATTTTTCACCCGGGTTTGACCATCATCTTTCCACTCCAAGCATTCTTCAGTGATATTATTTTGTTTCAACCTCACAAAAAAATTGGGGGAGAGAAGTTCCTTCGAAAACTTAGGCATAGAGGTAATGCCCTAAATCGAATCTACCTTTGACTTGGTTACAGACCAGAAAATATCATCCTGAAATTCCAAATAAAAAAATCTGTCACGCAACTAAGCAGATTTCCCACGTATTTTCATTTATATCAAAAAGTAAAAGTTCAATTAAAACAATAATTGGTATTTAAGCTTGTAATAAAGTGGTTCATGATATAACAGCTTATTTTTAGTATGACATGAGCAGGAGTGGAGGTTTACTGATAGCTGAAAAAAAATCAAAATATCTCGGCTAATATTCATGTTACTGAAAATATGTATAAAACCACATTTATAGATCATTTAATTTGCATTAAAGAAAGAAACCACTGATACCCCTTGCAAGGCTATCTGGTAATGAGACAGACAGTTAGTCTAAAACTTAAAAAAGTCTATACGCTTATTGTACCAGTCTGAAGACTTGATCTTGTCCTCTTAAAACAAACAAAAAACAATTATTCCTTCTTCCCATACTACCTATAAAATGACTAATTCTAAACTGTAAAGCCAAGAATTTTAGAATACCTAAATCCGAATAAAGAAGGAGCGGATGTACAGGGCAGCTTGTTCCATGATAAAAGCCAAAAAAGGAAGACTTGTCGCTATTGGGATATTTCATTGGTATACTGGACATAACAGCAGCCGTCAATAGCTATGCCTTGTGCAAGTGGGCAAGACATAGCTATTGACAAAAAGGATAAGGAGAGTTATCCAAACAACGTTCAAACAGACTTTATCAAAAACGGATCATTTGATTTTGTCGAACCACTAATGAAAACAAGAATGATGAATATTTCTGTTTCCAAAGAACTTCATTAAACGATTACAAATTATTAGGGTGCTGATACCCAAAACTTATAAAGAAGAGAATCAGATGTGAATTCTGTGACTCCTCAAAAGACAGGATTGGAAGCCAAACTTGCTTGAGTTGTAAATTTGTGAGAGCACGACTATAATGTTTGTGTATGGCCCTTACTACGTATTTTAAGGCGTAATTTGGTTGGTTCGAGTTTGATTTCATTTTTATTAATCTATTTTGCAAACTTACATGGTGTTGTCTCCAATAAACATGTTTCAAAAATTGGTGACCTTCTTTGAGCATTAATTTAAAAAAAATATGAGTTGGGCCAGATACAACTCACGTTGTTATTTATGCCCTTGAATATTGCCTTGCTGACAGAGAGTTATCTTTTTAAGAGCAATTGGTCCACGAGTTACTTATGATTTGATGTTAATTTTGCATGTAAGCAAATCGTTACATTGGGATATGTTAAATGGCCATTGTCGACAAAGGTTTTCAATCACATCTATGTTTTAATCGTTTACCTCACAACTTGTTAAGAAACACATTCAGAAATAATGTTAGTTTCCGGGAGAAATAAGTAGATTTCATACAGTTTAAATTTCATTAAGAAGTTAATCGCATTTTCGAAAGCAATAAGTTTATAAGTTATAAGTCGATAGCAATTTTATGCACAAAACAGTAATATTCACATGCATCAGCAATCAAAAGATTTCATTTATTCATTCATTAAAATTGTTAATGAGAAAATGGTATTGTTTTTACGTGGCATCAACAAGATACATTAACACATAATTGGTCCAACTAATTAGTAGTTTCTAGTCAACCATTGTAGATAGTATTCATTCTGTGTCATTTACAAATCTGAACCCAGAATTTTTTTTTATTTTTGTATTTTAAGGACAAACATAGCTGTAACGCTGCAGCAGTCACACACCTCGTCAGTACAAGAGTGGCCGCATGTCATCACTCAGATAACTTACCACCTTTCCTTAAGTATTAAAGTAAGAAGGTTAGTTTTAATTAAGCCTGTACTAATATTTGTATAACTGATACATTATATGAAGAATATACATGATTTACGATTATATAATATGAAAAAAAAATATTTCACACATTATCTTCGCTTACACAATATAAAATTGATATATACATACACATTATATAATAGGTTTATAAAATAAAATAGTTAGGCTGGTTTATAAAATGAAATATGGCCATTTCATAAATAAATTACTTGAGAATTGACCCTCCCAATATTCAGAAGACAAAAAATATTACCATAGGCCACCTTCTGGTATTTCTCGTATATTATAAAGAACACAGTTTATCCAATATGTCCACATCTACCTTGGTTTGATTATACTGTGTTATAATGGATGGCTTTTTCTTTTCTCCTGTTCTCTCATTTATTTCTTCATCAATATGCATACTTGATATAGCCAATATATTTCTAATTTTGGACTTATTATTTGGGACATAGGAAACAAGGGGTGCCCTCCTTCCTATAAGCGAAGATGCTTGAATTTATTTCCTTTTTTTTTATACTTTTAAGCTCCTTGTAAATCTGCCACAGCTCTTCTTACAAAGGTATTCGCGCGGGATCTCAGAGATGCCTCAAGGTCATACGTAGCATTGGAGAATCAGAAAAGGGTTGAAACAGTACTGGTGGAAGGCTGTGATGAGGGGAAGGTACTGAGTGTGGGGGGCTTGCAGGTTCTATCCTCTACTCAGCAGTTCAAAAAGTCTCTTCAAGTCATGTCTCAGATGACTACTGGAGTGTTAAAAATGTAAAAATAAGTATTAAAATAGGAACATTAAATGAATCAATGTTCTATAAATCCTGGCAGCCGACTAATGAAAACCAATCGAAAAAATGTTCTAAATATCTTTAAAAATTTTAAATAGTATAACCCTCGACAAAAATTGTTGAAAATAATAAAAATGAGATAGATATTAATAAAATAAGCGAAAAAACGTATTTCCCTTTCGTAGACTCTACGCACTCATCTAATTAAGAATTTTATTATTGTAATATAATTCAACATAAAGTATTTTGCAATTTAACTTTAGAGTCCAGATAACAGGCACTTGAAATGAATAAATACAGAAACCAGATATTTCTCCCCCGTAATAAGTTCTGGCTCCAGGTAGAAAACATTACATATTAAATTACTTGAGTTTCGGAAGAGATAATTCATTCTTTAATAAGGCCTGTGATAAAATTTCTTGTTTCCTATAACGTTGGCACGATTGGATTTGCTTTCAATACTTCAATTTCAATTTATTTATTAATGGACACCTCATCGAAGGTGATTTGCCCTTTCAAAAGTAATAACAGGTAACAATAACAAAAAACATACCTTAACAGCAAGTAACAATAATAAATACCTTAACAACAAATAATAACAAAAAATACGTTAACAGCAAGTAACAATAATAAATACCTTAGCAACAAGTAATAATAACAAATTCCTTAGCAAAATGTAATAATAACAAATACATTAACAACAAGGGACAATTATAAATACCTAAACAACAAGCAACAATAACAAATACCTTAGCAAAAAGTAATAGTAACACATAACTTAGCAATAATACTAATAATAACAAGTACCAAAAAAAAAAAAAAAAAAAAATATACATATACAGTTGGTGGATGATTAATGCTGATAATGTTAAATGTTATCATATATTTCAATTTTGTGTAAGTATGAGAATATATTGTTAATGTGTGGGGCTGCCTTCCGTCAATAGTTCTTGTAAGTCGTAGGGGAAGTCCTGGTTTTGTCGTTTTCGGCATTCTGTCAGTATATGTCTTATCGTACAAGTTGAGCAAGTAGGTCTGACAGTCTTTGTCATTAAGTATGAGTGTGTTAATTTAGTGTGGCCGATTCTAAGTCTCGAGAGAACTACTTCTTCTCTCCTAGAGTTTCTGAAACTAGATGGCCACAAGCAAATAGTGTTCTTTATAGCTCGAAGTTTGTTGTCAGTACTTGTGTTAGTCCAGTCGGTTTTCCATGTATCTAAGATGAGGTGTTTTGTTTGTCTTGAAATATCTTCATGTAGTACATCTATTTGTTCATAATCAAGTTTTCCAGCTGCTTTTTTGGCCTCAGAGTCGGCAGTCTCATTCAGTCCTAGGTTTTCGTGTCCTGGTAACCAGTAGAATGTAGTGTGTTTATTTAGAATGGTAAGCTCATGTTTTATTTTTTGGGCTATTGGGTGATTTGTGTAAATATTGTTTAGTATTTGAAGGGAACCTAAGGAATACTTGCAAATGATAACGTGTTTGCTTAGTGATGTGTGGGTGTTCTTGAGGGCCAATAGAATACCTTGGAGCTCGGCTCGTAGAATACTGTAACAAGGAGGCAGTGTCTGCGTGATTACATTTCCCTCTCTTACTGCAGCTGATCCAACTCCCTTCAAGTTTTTAGACCCATCAGTGAACCACAAAGTGTGTTCTTTTTTTCCCTGTAAAAATTCGTTGAAGTGTGCTCGTTACTGGAATTTTGATAGTGTATTAGATTTTTTAAATTTTGTGAGTGTTAAGTCTGTGGTGTATCTAATAAGCCAAGGGGGTTCCTCAGTTGGTTTTTGGGGACAAATATCATAGTTTGGGAGGTTTAAATTGTGCTTTAACGTTTTGTAGCGTAAACTTACTGGACGGTTATGAGTTGGTCTCAGTTCATATAGGTCTTCGTATTCATTCTCTAGAATATTTTCAATGCACGAGGGCGTGGGGAATGATTTTATTTTATGGAAATATTTTGCTAATAAATATTTTCTTCTTTTGTCTAGAGAGGGTTCTACAGCTTCTACCTCAAGACTGTCTATAGGACTTGATCTGAATGCACCTAGTGCTAGTCGTAAGCCTGAATTGTGTATAGTGTTAAGCATATTTAATACCGTGGGCTTGGCGGATGAATATGCTACACTACCGTAATCTAAAAGTGATCTTGTGTAGCAACGATACATGTCTAACATTACTTTTCTGTCAGCTCCCCATTTTGTATTGCTTAAAATCCTCATAAGATGTAGCGACTTCTTACATTTTGCGAGGAGGATCTTTAAATGGGGCACCCATGTCAATCGTTGGTCAAATTGTATTCCTAAAAATTTCAATACATTTGTTTGAGGAATAGGGGTATTGTAGAGTGTTAGTTGAAAATGTGTATTTCGTCTTTTCCTAGTAAATAATATGGATGATGTTTTGTTGGTGGAGAATTTCTATCCCACCTTGTCAGCCCATTGTTCCAGTAATGTAATTGTGTGCTGTATTCGTTCCTGTGCTTTTGTAACACAAGAATCAGAATAAAAAATTAAAATCTCGTCAACATACAGGCAGTATTGAATATCTGCTGGGATGTATTCTTGAATCGTATCCATTGCAGTAAGAAACAAGGTTGTGCTGAGTATGCTGCCCTGTGGAACACCCATCTCTTGTAAAAAGAGATCTGAGTAGGAATTACCGTTTCTTACTTTCGAATGTTCTATTCGAAAGAAATGATCTGATAAAGTTAAGACACTTTCCTCGAATGCCACATTCATGAATCGTGAGATGATTATGTCCTGACGAACTGTGTCAAAAGCCTTAGTAATATCAAACGACACTGCCAATGTGGATTTCTTGTTTATTAGTGAGTTTAAGATGTTGTCCTCCAGTCTGACTATGTGATCTGTTGTTGAATGGCTTTTCTTGAAACCACATTGAAATGCAGATAGTAATCTTTTGGATTCTAAAAACCACATTAGGCGTTTATTTAATATTCTTTCCAACAGCTTGCAGACACAGCTCGTAAGAGAGATTGGTCTGTAACTCGATACGTCTGATTTATCTTTATTTGGCTTAAGGATAGGAACTATAATACTTTGTCTCCAACATTCTGGAAGTATTCCTGTGTCATAGACAGTATTCATGATGTCCAAGAGTTTGAGTTGATACCGATTCGGTAAGGGCTTTAACATGTCATATGGAATTTTATCTGGTCCAGGCGCAGTATTTTTTGTTTGGGATAGGGCATAAAGAAATTCTTTGTGTGAAAAGGGTTCGTCTATAGGATGGTTATATGGATGAGATGTCATGATGTGTATAGGTTGTGAAGCTACGTCAGGGTTATTGGCTTTTGATATGTTCCTGAAATATTGACCAAATGTATTAGCTATTTGTTTCGGGTCATTGATGACTTGATCACAGATTTTCAGCCCAGATAAAGGGATTTTAGATTTCTTTCCTAATATTCGCCGTATGCTTTACCATATTTTATCTGGAGGAGTATTCCTATTAAATGTGGATACAAATTCTTTCCAGGATTCTTTTTTACTCTCCAGAATAGCATGTCGAGCAATAGCTTTAGCTTTTTTATAAGCTATTAGATTTAAACTACTTGGGTACCGTTGAAATTTGTTTAGAGCTGAGCGTTTATCTTTCACTGCACGTTCACATTTTTCATTCCCCCAAGGCACAGGGGGATGTTTTGTGGGTGGTTTTGATTTGGGGATAGATATTTCGGCAGCATCAATCAGTAATCTGTTGAATTCTGGAATAGATTGAATGTTCAGAGTAGGTGATTGATCTGAAAAGAATTGTTTGAATGCACTCCAATCTGCTTTTTTGCAGTTGTAGAAGCAAGGGCCTTCAAATGGCTCCGGTGGAGTTTCTAAGCTTATGAAGATAGGAAAATGGTCACTGTTCAAAGGGTCTTCATTCACTCTCCATGTGAAGCGAGTAAATAAGTTAGGAGTGCATGTTTTGACATCAATATTAGAATAGGTGCCAGTTCTCGGGCATAGGTGTGTGGGTTTTTGGTCGTTTAATGGAACTAAGTCTTGTAAGTCAAGTACATTTTCTATTAGTCTACCTCTTTTATTCGAAACTGGAGAATTCCAAGATGTACTCAGGGCATTCCAATCCCCAAGGAATATAAGTGGTCTAGGGAGTTGCGAAATTAAGTCATGTAAGTCCGTTGAATCGATCCGAGCATTTGGTGGGAGATAGATATTACAGATAGGCATACGAAAAGGGACATAGACAGTCACTGCAACGGCTTGCAAGGTGGTACGGATTGGGATACGCTCACTGTGGATAGTATCTTTAACAAATGTACAGACACCTCCCGAGGCTTTGCCCCCAAGGGTGTAGTCCAACCTGTATGCCATGAACCCACGTAAGGAAATGGGTTTGCCCGGAGAAGTGTGTGTTTCTTGTAATGCAGCAATTTTGATGTTATTCTCTTTTATTAGCAAGTTCATATCATCTAGATACCTCTGGAGTCCGTTAAGGTTCCATTGTAAAATCATATATTTAGGATGGAGATATTTAACAGACATAGTGTGGATGAATCTATTGTACAAATACGCCTATTGCTAGGGCAGGGGTATTTAGAAGAAGTTTTCTTTTCAAGGTTAATGGATATCGTAAAATTAACTGTATTTAACATTATTTTTGGTTCCGGGGGTTGTACTACTAAAGGAACAGAAGATTTATTTGGTTTTCGATCTTTTATAAATTGGATAACTTGTATAGAGTTTAAAGCCGGATGTTTGTGTACTTTATTATGTGTAGACATGTTGAAGCATCTTTAGAACTTGAATTGATAGAATCTTTGTGCTTAATCCAGTAAAAAAGTGAAGATATGGAAATGTGAAAGATACGGATATGGAATCTTTTTCTACTTATGTAATTTGGATAAAAAATTGCCCGGTCAGATATTATACAGGCATTGACGACTATAGGGTAGGAAAACATTTTGAATTTAGGTTTCATGTGAGAGAAAGTTGATTCAGAGGCTTTAGAGAAAACAAAGTTATTACACCTTAGAACCATTTTCCTTAGCCGGTTTCTTAGGGCAATTTTTATATCTCTTTTTTGTTGAATTATTTAAGGGGGTCAATGTACTTTCAACCTTTGGACTATTATTAATTATAAGATCATTATTACTTACGGCTATATACTCATCACCAATTTGTTGACTTGCTTGTTGGCAGTGATCGCCAGTCGCCAGTTCTTTTCTTGTGTTTTCGATCTTCCGGTGGGTATCTTCTTTTCGCCTTCTTAATTTAATTGTAACTTCGTTTTCGGGTTCTCTAAGTGAGGGTATAATTTCTTCGGTTTGGGTTTCAACAGATGTTTTGTTGCTATCTTCTATAGAAACCGATTCTGTTTGGAGACTACTACTAATGCTTTGGGGGCTTTTTTCAATGTTCTTTAGCATAGTCAGGATCTGTTGCTGGAATGGGTGTAGTAACTCATGAAGCTTGGCCGAAATAAGTTCGATAATGTGGTCCTGGGCTTGGTGAGGGGAGCTTGAAACGTTAGTTGAGCTAGATACTTTGCTAGCATATGGAGATGCCTGCTTATTATTGTTACATTTTCGGCTAGCTTCCCTGTAGGAAATTCGGTCAGTTGACATTGTTTTGTACACTTGGGCTTCCTTTAGATACACAGGGCACTTTTTATCATTGCCGGGATGTCCTTGTCCACAGAGGCAGCATTTTACCCGCTCACAAGTTCCCTCGTGCTTTTCTTCCGAACAATTTACACACTTAGCTCCCTTATCGCAGAACCTTGTATAGTGGTTCAGGCTCCAACAATTGAAGCAACGTAAAGGAGACTCTATGTATAACCTCACTGGAACGATGACATAGCCTATTTTTATTTTATCCGGTAGAAATTCTTTGTTGATGGAAGCGACGAACATAGAATTTTTGGAATTGTTTTTGTTTTTGGTTATGAATCTGCGAATATAAGTGACATTTTCGTGGTTTAATTCTTGTAAAATGTCAGGATCTTCTAAATGTTCTATTTCCTCACATTTGAAGACACCCTTTATAAAATTTAAGCTTTTATGAGGGTAAATGATAATTTTGTGTTCATTAAAAAAGTTTTCTTTAATAATTCGATAGGCTGTTTTTGTATCCGGGCATTTTATTAGGAGAGTACCGAGTTTTTTATTTCTATTAACTTCGATGTTTGGACCGAATTTGCTAATCCATTTTTCGACTAAAAATGGACTAACTGAGTTGAAGGAGGCTTCATTTGAAGCCATTTTCACTACAAGGTACTTTAAATATTTCAGGTTATCATTGTTTTTATTTTTATCACCAGCTGCATTAACGGGATTGGTGGCTTCGTGTTTATTGTCCATAGCGCTGGTATTTTAAATGTTCCGTTATAAAACAGCTGATGTGTCCGTTGGAGAGGAAGGAAGTTCACGAGTGAGTAGTGGGGGGGTCGGCGCATGCGCCCAGGGCTCGTTTCCACTAAACTTAAAATTTCTAACCTGACTTTCTTCAACTTTTATCCTTTGTTCTTTCTTCAATAATGGATAATCTGCTTCCGAATTAAGGGCACTGACACACTCAGTTATACAATTTTAAAATGGCAAAGTTTCTCCGCAAAATTCGCACTCTGTACCGTTCAAAAAACACATTATCTGAGCACCGGTCTTTCCACTACGGCTGATGGCGCCAAACTCGCTTTCAATACTTACTCAAGTATGAAAATTAAACATTGAGGTATAAAGCTCAAGAAAGAATAATTAATGTTTTTATGTTAAAATAGGTTACACGTTCATACATTCATACACCAAAAAAAATCTCACAAATTTTAATTTTATTGGAAAATAATAAATTAAAATGAATCAAGATAATAAAGGTCATAGATGCCGAAATATTAGAAAACATTGGGGGAGAATGAACCAGGTTTTCAGTAATCCTAACGGCCTTCATGACCCAGAAAAATCACAAATGTAACCAAACCAGTTGACCCAACTTCTCCTAAAACCCTGCTAAAGTTTATTAAAGAGTCAAATCGAAAGTTAATACAAGAGGAACAGTGGGTAAGCAGTGGAAATTATGTAGTACGTCCTTAAACTGTTTTAATTAATTAATAAATGATTAAATTATGTTTAAGTAATAATATATATAAATTATATTCAGTATTTGACCTACCTATGTATCTTGACATTTCTTATATGTAGAAATCAAAACAATATGTTCAAATATAGAAAGCATTTCTGAAGGGAAACCCTCTTTGAAAATTAAATGTATTTCGACTGATTTCCTTACATGAAGTGAAATAATTCTGCCTCACAGGGGCTGCGTAAACTAAGTAGATTTCCCTCCTAAAGTTTAACAACAGATAAATCTACATACTACACACACTGTGAATATGAAGTGATTAAATACAAACGGTTATAAGAAATATTTCATTAAATGTTAATAATTTCCCGACGGGAAGCTACCTGTAACAAACAGGTTAGCTAACCTCTCACCGGAAAGAAAAACAATTACTGAAATATATCAGAATATAACATATTAATTTTATTGAAAACTATTTACTATATCTAGTACTGTAATTTATAATGTTTCAGTATAATATTTATCTCAATTAATCAAATTTTCATAGCCCAAGAACTTAGACAGGGGTCACCAGAATTTATTTGCATATATCGCGTGTATTAAAGGTATGAAAACAATATTTGGTATTGGAGCTTCGAATAAAATGTTTTATTACATAACAGATTATTTTGTACGTAACTTGAGTTGGTTTGCTGAAGGTGAAAATCCACTAAAACAGGATAATTCCACTATGTTATACCTACAAAATGGTCTTTCACTAACACAGTTAATATCAAAGATATCAAAGTATATAAATAATTACGATTATATTTGTGTGTATGAATATATATATATATATATATATATATATATATATATATATATACTAGCGGACCCGGCAGACGCTGTCCAGCATGGAATATCAAGCGATTAGGATATTAAATTTAATAATATTATGTTTTAAAAAAAAATCTTCTTTTAATAACGGAAAAAACAACATTTGTTATGGGCCTAAAAACAAATAGTAAATAAAATATCGCGAAAACTTGGTACGCAAAAAGAAAAGGAAAAATGAGAGAATGAAAAGTAGACGTTTTAGTTCTATGATTATCTGGTAGAATGCGCACTACACGTCCTTAAAAACAAACAGTTGTAGACTAATAATTGAAATAAATCAAAACCCTCGACAATAATAATGCAAATACATAAATATAAATAAAGAAAAGAAAATAATTGCAACATTCAAATCAAATTAAAATAAATTTGGACAATAAATAACAATGTCTGAAAGTGAAAAGCTCTCGCAGCTGAAAACATCTTTATTTAGATGACATACTTAAACTCTAAGGACATACATTAGATAAACATATTAACATTTCATTACATTTCCATTAACCTCGCCCTTCGCCCTTCGACCGGAGACCTGCTCCATCTGGCGGGCCGATCTGCGGCGCTAAACCATCCGGGACGTCACCCAAACGCATATTTAAATATTCACTCAAATCGGTTCACCCGTCTAGGAGGAGTTCAGTGACATACACACGTACGCTAGATTTATATATATAAAGATAAATATATATATATATATATATATATATATATATATATAAATATATATATAATATATATATACTAGCAAAGGTACCCGGCTTCGCCCGGGAATTCATTTGAGGCTGAATGAAGATGGCATATTTTTGGAAGGCTTTACTTTCCACAATATTGTTTTTATTTCCCTGTCCCATTGTTTAGAATTTATTCCCGTCGTTACTGTGGATTTGTTAATAATAAAATTATTTGTTATTTAAGATTTCATTGTCCTCAATATTTTTATATTTCCCGTCCTCTGTGTATGTAGTTTTTTTTTTTATAAAGTGATGGACCATATAATTCATAATCCTAGAATGTATTCTATCTTCCAAACCATGTATGAATAAGTTTCTTTCCCTTCATGCGGTACAATGTCCAACGGTGACAGCTATTTTAGGTACGCCATAGCCTCTATTAAAACACTCTTTCATAAGTCTCGATTGTAAACTGTGTATTCATATTGGTTTTCAGTAAAGTATATCATAATACATTAACGGAGCAGAGTTAATTAATACCAGAAATACCTCAGTGCACCTCCATAGCGTTTATTCTAGTAAATTATTTATTTATGATAATTAAAGAAATTCACATTCCTGAGAATAATAATACATTGCTATAAGCATCAATTAACATGTAAACATAGACCAATATGAGGTTGGAAGGGAAGCGGCAGAACTGATAGGACAAAGGAAGTAGCTCGACACTTACATAGTCTCAGTGCTGCCAACCTGCAATGCATTTTGGATAGCTATCCTCTAATACATTCAAATATATTAAAAAATCATATTACATTATCCTCACAATTCTAAAACTGTTTCAAAAATTTTTCACGTTTAAATTAAATAATGTATTAAATACACTTAGAGAAGGGTGGGGGCCGTATACCTTATTTGGTGCAAACTGTTACTGGCGTTAAAAAATAACATAGTTTTGAATTATTAGGGATAAAATTCTAACATGGATTTGAATTAACTTATCCAGGTGAGATACCTGGGTAGTTCATATTGGAATGTATTGTTGAGCATATCAATATTTCTAAGCAAATTACTTGCTTCATACCTTATTTTACAAAAAAAATAATTATAAAACAAAATTTACACTAATTAAAAAAGTAAACAACTTATGTTATGTGCACAATTGCCAAAAACCAAATAGACGATGAAATATCGCGAATTTTTATTTCAGGCCTCCCGCATAACCCCCATTCCCCTTGGAACCTAAAATTTTTAGTATAGCCTATAAACATGGAAGAATTAATGCTAATTTACATACCGAGTGTTGTTAACTTCGGTTCTACCGTTAGTGCCCAATAAAATAGTTGCCCCCACTTTAGTTTTTAGCGTATATCTCGTTTATACTTTGTTATAAAAGAAAAGTGTATATAACAAAAGTTTCTCTAAATAACAAAATAAACAACTTTTGTGATGTACATATTTGCTGAAAAAGCAATAAGAAACGAAATATCGCTATGTTTAGTTTCAGGCCTCCCACTCCTGCCCGTCCCTAGAAATGTTAGTATGGCTTATTATGAGGAAGTCGTTAATACTAATTCACATACCGAGTTTGGTTTAGTTCGGTTGATTCTTTTGTACCAAATAAAATTGTTGACTCCCGCTATAATTTTTAGCGTATAACTCATTTATATTTAGGTATACGACGAAAGTGTATATAACAAAAGTTACTCTAAATAATAAAATAAATAACTTTTGTCATGTGCATATTTGACGAAAAACCAATAGGAAACGAAATATCGCTATTTTTAATTTCAGGCCTCCCCTATAACCCCCACTCCTGTTCGTCTCAGAGAATATTAGTATAGCCTAAAGTCTAAGTTGGGCTAGTAGTAATATATATACAAAGTTTCATAAAATTCGGTTCAGCCGTTTATGCGTGAAAAGGTAACAAACAAACAAACATACACGAAAGAAACAAAATGCAGTTATGGTGTCTATGACATGTGAAACGAAAAGTTATCGTGAAATTTTGCGAAACAAATCAATGTACAGACAGAGGTTACAATTTTATATATATATAGATATATCTATATATATATATATATATATATATATATATATATATATATATATATATATATAACCGAACTAAATAAAACTCGGTACGTGTATTAGGACTATAGCCTTCATTATAACAAGCCATACCAACATTTCTAGGGACGGGCAGGAGTGGGGGTTGTAAAAGTGGCCAGAAATTAAATATAGCGGTATTTCGTTTCCTATTGGTTTTTTGGCAAATAGAAACATAACAAAAGTTGTTTATTTTGTTATTTAGAGTAACTTTTGTTATATACACTTTTTCCGTATACCGAACTATAAACGAGATATACGCTACAACCTATAGAGGAAGTGAACAATTTTATTTGGGACAAAAGACCCAACCAAAATATATAAAACTCGGTATGTGTATTAGCACTAACGCTTTCATTATAATAAGCCATACCAACATTTCTAGGGACGGGCAGGAGTGGGGGTTGCAAGGGATGCCTGAATTTAAAAATAGAGGTATTCCGTTTTCTATTCGTTTTTCAGTAAATATGAACATGAAAAACGTTGTTTATTTTGTTATTTAGAGCAAGTTTTGTGATATTCATTTTTGTCTATTTTAATATTTTGTCCTTAATAACTGAAATCTATGCATAATGCACAGGAGATGGGAAATATGACAATTTGGAGGACAGTGAAGACTTACATAAAAAATTAATTTTATTATTAACAAATGCCAACAACGGGTAATAACCCTAAACACTGGGACGGGTAAATGTCAAAAAATTGTGCAAAGTAAAGCCTTGCCAAAAAAATACCATCACCATCCAGCCTCAAATGAATTCCCGGGCAAAGCCGGGTATCTGAGCTAGTATATATATATATATATATATATATATATATATATATATATATATATATATAAATTTGAAAACTCTGTCTGTACATTTATTTTTTTTCGCGAAATTTTACGATAACTTTTCGTTTCACATGTCATAGACACCATAACTGCATTTTGTTTCTTTGGTGTCTGTTTGTTTGTTTGTCTGTTTGTTTGTTTATTTGTTTGTTTGTTTGTTTGTTACCTTTTCACGCATAAACGGCTGAACCTAATTTTATGAAACTTGGTATGTATATTACTACTAACCCAACTTAGACTTTAGGCTATATTAATATCCTCTGGGACGAATAGGAGTGGGGGTTATAAGGGAAGCCAGAAATTAAAAATAGCGATATTTCGTTTCCTATTGGTTTTTCGGCAAATATGAACATAACAAAAGTTGTTTATTTTGTTGTTTAAGGGTAACTTTTGGTTATATACACTGTTTATCGTTATGCCCCATTATAAACGAGATATACGCTGAAACCTATAGCGGAAGTGAACAATTTTATTTGGGACAAAAGACCCAACCGAAATAAATAAAACTCGGTATATGTATTAGCACTAACGCTTTCATTATAACAAGCCATACCAACATTTCTAGGGACGGGCAAGAGTGGGGGTTATGAGGGAAGCCAGAAATTAAAAATAGCGATATTTCGTTTCCTATAAGATTTCCGGCAAATATGAACATAACAAAAGTTGTTTATTTTGTAATTTAAATTAACTTTTGTTATATACACTATCGTCATATACTGAAGTATAAAGGTGTTATACGCTAAAAATTATAGCGGGAGTCAATTTTATTTGACACAAAAGACTCAACCGAACTAAACCAAACTCGGTATGTGAATTAGTACTAACGCCTTCCTTATAATAAGCCATACTAACATTTATAGGGACGGGCAGGAGTGGGGGTTATAAGGGAGGCCTGAAATTAATAATAGTGATTTCCTATTGGGGTTTCACCAAATATGCACATAAAAAAAAGTTGTTTACTTTGTTATTTAGAGAAATTTCCTCAACACTTTTTTTCAATATGAACTACCAGGTACCTCACCTTAAAAAATTAATTCAAATGTATGTCAATATTTTCTCCTTAATAATTCAAATCTATGCATAATACACAGGAAACGGGAAATATGGCAATATGCAGGACAGCGAAGTTCTTACATAAAAAAATTAATTCCATTATTAACAAATCCACAGAAACGACGGGTGTTAACCCTAAACACTGGGACGGGTAAATGTAGTGAATAATATGGAAGGAAAATATGACAATATGGCAGGATACAGTGAAGTCTTACATAAAAAAATAATTTTATTATTAACAAATGCCAACAACGGGTATAAACCCTAAACCCTGGGATGGGCAAATGTCAAAATAGTGTCCAAAACACTGCCTTGCTAAAAAAAAAACCATCACCATTCAGCCTCAAATCAATTCCCGGGCGAAGCCGGGTATCTGAGCTAGTATATATATATATATATATATATATATATATATATATATATATATATATATATATATATATATATAAATATAGATATAATTGTAACCTCTGTCTGTACATTGATTTTTTTCGCGAAATTTCACGATAACTTTTCGTTTCACATGTCATAGACACCATAACTGCATTTTGTTTCTTTCGTGTCTGTTTGTTTGTTTATTTATTTGTTTGTTTGTTTGTTACCTTTTCACGCATAAACGGCTGAACCGAATTTTATGAAACTTGGTATGTATATTACTACTAACCCAACTTAGACTTTAGGCTATGTTAATATTCTCTGAGACGAACAGGAGTGGGGGTTATAAGGGAGGCCTGAACTTAAAAATAGCGATATTTCGTTTCCTATTGCATTTTTGGCAATAATGCACATAACAACAATTATTTATTTTGTTATTTAGAGTAACTTTTGTTATATACACTTTTGTCGTATGCCTAAGTATAAATGACTTATACGTTAAAAACTACTGCGGAAGTCAACAATTTTATTTGGCACAAAAAACTCTACCGAACTAAACCAAACTCGGTATGTGAATTAGCACTAACGTCTTCCTTATAATAAGCCATACTAACATTTCTAGGGACGGGCAGAAGTGGGGGTTATAAGGGAGGCCTGAAATTAAAAATAGTGATATTTCGTTTCCTATTGGGGTTTCGGCAAATATCCACATAACGAAAGTTGTTTATTTTGTTATTTAGAGAAACTTTTGTTATATACACTATCGTCGTATACTGAAGTATAAGGCGTCATACGCTAAAAATTATAGCGGGAGTCAACAACTTTATTCGGCACAAAAGACTCAACGGAACTAAATAAAACACTCGGTATGTGCATTAGCACTAACGCCTTCCTTATAACAAGCCATACTAACAATTCTAGGAGCGGGCAGGAGTGGGGGTTTTAAGGGAGGCCTGAATTTACAAATTTTATTATTAACAAATCCACAGAAATGACGGGTATTAACCCTAAACACTGGGACGGGTAAATGTCAAAATATTGTGCAACGTAAAGCCTTGCGAAAAAAATACCATAACCAACCAGCCTCAAATGAATTCCCGGGCAAAGCCGGGTCTCTGAGCGAGTCTATATATATATATATATATATATATATATATATATATATATATATATATATATATATATGTGGGTTGGTGCACAGTACATTTAAGATCCCCTTTTTTCACAGAGCTTTTCAGGAACACATTTTCTCGGCTGTAACTACACATTCTATGCTAGATAGAGCATTACCACTAAGTGCAGACTGATGTGATCCAAACTCTGACAATTCCAATTAGGGAACATATCCTTTATGGCGTATATAAATGGAAAATCAAATTTTGAAATTGACAATTGAATTTTGAAATTTTGAATTTTTCGGGTAATGTTTTTACTGGACGAATTCTGATATTCATTATCGCAAAAGAAAACGAAACAGAAAGAGAATCAATTAATAAATAAATTGAAGTATATTCGAGATATTATATATATATATACACGCACACATATACACATTTAAACAATTAGCCATTATGTTTTGATTGGTTGTAATATTAAAATTCTGAATAATGTAATACTATTTGTTGCAGCTGATATATAAGAACTTATATGAGAGGTGTTTATTGAAAGGTGGCACGTGCGGAAAAATAATTTTATTATTCGTACCTTGTTAGTACATATTTCATAGAACTCTTCCCCTGAGATTCCTTTCCACATTCCTAATAATATTTGTATAAGTGTCATTGGCATAGCTATTTCTTTTCGCCCTTCCCTCCACGCCCCCCAAGACGAACAGGAGTGATCCCAAGTTCATCATATTCCAAGAGTATTTTCTCCTTTTATAAGAAATGGCATCATGCACAAACTCATGTTCTCGTTCAAGGCAAAGAAGGAAAGGAGACATTTTAAGATTTTCTGATTATTAATTTTCACATGATACATTTTTTAATTAAACAATTATTACATAAACACCAATATCTCTGATGTTAAAGGGGATAAACAAGAAATAACAGAACACTGATAGCTGTTGTTAGAACGTATGTCAAGATCCAGCCAGCCCAAATCCAGAGTATGTCAAGAAATTCATTTATATTCCTTAAAAGAAAAATAGAGATATAATGTTTCGGATTGCCAAATATATTTTTAACATTAAGAACATATTTATCTGGAAACACCAACAGTTTTTGTAAGGTACTATTTTGAACTATCTCACATTTTGCTATAAAAAAATTTGAACGATCGTAAATGGTGGATATTTGAAGACAATTTCGAAAATCGCACTCCAGTAAGGGGAATATTAAAAAAATGACATGATTTTTTAGGAAAATTAAAGATTAAAGCTTTCGAAGGGGAGAAAAAAGTAATGTGATAAGTCGTATCTAGACATCATACTTATAAATTTTGTTTCCTGTGGCATGATTGATACCTTGTTTTAGCAGATTTCCCTTAGGGGAAATCAGCTATTGAGGTCGTACTCATTTCGCGATTTTCGAAACATTTCTTCAAATGTCCATCGATCCTACCCAGGAGATGATGAAAATGAGGTCCATTCAAAATTATATATATATATATATATATATATATATATATATATATATATATATATATATACTATCCCAGATACCCGGCTTCGCCTGGGAATTGATTTGAGGCTGGCTGGTGATGGTATTTTTTTGGCAAGGCTTTACTTTGCACAATATTTTGACATTTACCCGTCCCAGTGTTTAGGGTTAATACCCGTTGTTGGCATTTGTTAATAATAAAATTAATTTTTTATGTAAGTCTTCACTGTCCTCCAAAATGTCATATTTCCCATCTTCTGTGCATTATGCATAGATTTCAGCTATTAAGGACAAAATATTAACATTGATTTGAATTAATCTTTCAGCTGAGGTACCTGATAGTTCAAATAGAAATGAATTGTTGAGCATATCAATATTTCTACGCAAATTTCTTGCTCCACATATTGTTCCTGGAGAAATGAATAAAAATAAATAAAAATAACCAAGTAAACAACTTTTGTTATGTGCATGTTTGTTGAAAAACAAATAGACAATGGATTATCGCGAATTTTTATTTCAGGCCTCCCTTATAACCCCCACTCCCGTCCTAACCTAAACTTTTTAATATAGCTTATAATCATGGAAGAATTAATGCTAATTGACATACCGAGTTTTGTTAAGTTCGTTTCAATCGTTAGCGCCCAATAAAATAGTTGACTCCCGCTTTAGTTTATAGTGTATATCTCGTATATACATTGTTAAAAGACAAACATGAATATTACAAAAGTTATTCTAAATAAGAAAATAAACAACTTTTGTTATGTTCATATTTGCCGATAAACCAACAGGAAACGAAATATCGCCATTTTTAATTTCTAGCTTTCCTTATAACCCCCACTCCTACCCGTCCCTAGAAATGTTGGTATGGCTTGTTATAATGAAAGCGTTAGTTCTAATACACATACCGAGTTTTATTTATTTCGGTGGGGTCTTTTGTCCCAAATAAAATTGTTCACTTACGCTATAGGTTTTAGCGTATATCTCGTTTATAATTCGGTATACGAAAAAAGTGTATATAACAAAAGTTACTCTAAATAACAACAGAAACAACTTTTGTTATGTTCATATTTGCCGAAAAACCAATAGGAAACGAAATATCGCTATTTTTAATTTCTGGCCTCCCTTATAACCCCCACTCCTGTTCATTCCAGAGAATTTTAATATAGCCTAAAGTCTAAGTTGGGTCAGTAGTAATATACATACCACGTTTCATAAAATTTGGTTCAGCCGTTAATGCGTGAAAAGGTAACAAACAAACAAACAAACATACACGAAAGAAACAAAATCTATATATATATAAAATTGTAACCTCTGTCTGTACATTGATTTTTTTCGCGAAATTTCACGATAACTTTTCGTTTCACATGTCATAGACACCATAACTGCATTTTGTTTCTTTGGTGTCTGTTTGTTTGTTTGTTTGTTTATTTGTTTGTTTGTTTGTTTGTTACCTTTTCACGCATAAACGGCTGAACCGAATTTAATGAAACTTGGTATGTGTATTACTACTAACCCAACTTAGACTTTAGGCTATATTAATATCCTCTGAGACGAACAGGAGTGGGGGTTATAAGGGAAGCCTGAAATTAAAAATAGCGATATTTCGTTTCCTATTGGTTTTTCGGCAATTATGCAAATAACAAAAGTTGTTTATTTTGTTATTTAGAGTAACTTTTGATATATACCTTTTTTTCGTATACCGAATTATAAACGAGATATACGCTAAAACCTATAGCGGAAGTGAACAATTTTATTTGGTACAAACGACCCAACCGAATTAAATAAAATTCCGTATGAGAATTAACACTAACTACTTCATGATAATAAGCCATACCAACATTTCTATGGACGGGCAGGAGTGGGGGTTATAAGGGAAGCCTGAAATTAAAAATAGCGATATTTCGTTTCCTATTGGTTTTTCCGCAAATATAAACATAACAAAAATTGTTTATTTTGTTATTTGGAGTAACTTTTATCATATTCACTTTTGTCGTATACCGAATTATAAACGAGATATACGCTAAAACCTATAGCGGAAGTGAACAATTTTATTTGGGATAAAAGACCCAACCGAAATAAATAAAACTCGGTATGTGCATTAGCACTAGCGCTTTCATTATAATAAGCCATACTAACATTTTTAGGGACGGGCAGGAGTGGGGGTTATAAGGGAGGCCTGAAATTAATAATAGTGATATTTCGTTTCTTATTGGGGTTTCGGCAAATATGCACATAACAAAAGTTGTTTATTTTGTTATTTAGAGAAATTTGCTCAACAATTCTTTTCAATATGAACTACCAGGTACACCACCGGGAAAAATTAATTTTAATGTATGTTAATATTTTGTCCTTAATAATTCAAATCTATGCACAATGCACAGGAAACGGGAAATATGACAATATGGAGGACAGTGAAGTCTTACATAAAAAATTAATTTTATTATTAACAAATCCACAGAAACGACGGGTATTAACCCGTATAACACTGGGACGGGTAAATGTCATAATATTGTGCAAAGTCAAGCCTTGCCAAAAAAAATATCATCACCATTCAGCCTCAAATGAATTCCCGGGCGAAGCCGGGTATCTGAGCTAGTGTATATATATATCTATATATATATAAAATTGTAACCTCTGTCTGTACATTGATTTTTTTCGCGAAATTTCACGATAACTTTTCGTTTCACATGTCCTAGACACCATAACTGCAATTTGTTTCTTTGGTGTCTGTTTGTTTGTTTGTTTGTTTATTTGTTTGTTTGTTTGTTTGTTACCTTTTCACGCATAAACGGCTGAACCGAATTTTATGAAACTTGGTATGTATATAAGTACTAACCCAACTTAGACTTTAGGCTATATTAAAATTCTCTGAGATGAACAGGAGTGGGGGTTATAAGGGAGGCCTGAAATTAAAAATAGCTATATTTCGTTTCCTATTGGTTTTTCGTCAAATATGAACATAACAAAAGTTGTTTATTTTGTTATTTAGAGTAACTTTTATTATATACACTTTTTTCATATACCGATTTATAAACGAGATATACGCTAAAACCTACAGCGGAAGTGAACAATTTTATTTGGGACAAAAGACCCAACCGAAATAAATAAAACTCGGTATGTGTATTAGCACTAACGCTTTCATTATAACAAGCTACACCAACATTTCTAGGAACGGGCAGGAGTGGGGGTTATAAGGGAAGCCTGAAATTAAAATTAGCTATATTTCGTTTCCTATTGGTTTTTCGGCAAATATAAACATAAAAAAAGTTGTTTATTTTGTTATTTAGAGTAACTTTTGTTATATACACTTTTTTCGTATACCGAATTATAAACGAGATATACGCTAAAACCTATAGCGGAAGTGAACAATTTTATTTGACACAAAAGACTCAACCGAACTAAACCAAACTCGGTATTTGAATTAGCACTAACGCCTTCCTTATAATAAGCCATACTACCATTTCTAGGGACGGGCAGGAGTGGGGGTTATATGGGAGGCCTGAAATTAAAAATAGCGATATTTCGTTTCCTATTGCTTATTCAGCAAATATGCCTATAAAAGAAGTTGTTTATTTTGTTATTTACAGTAACTTTTGTTATATACACTTTTGCCGTATACGGAAGTATAAATGAGTTATACGCTAAAAACTATAGGGGGAGTCCACAATTTTATTTGGCACAAAAGACTCAACCGAACTAAACCAAACTCGGTATGTGAATTAGCACTAACGCCTTCCTTATAATAAGCCATACTAACATTTCTAGGGACGGGCAGGAGTGGGGGTTATAAGGAAGTCCTGAATTTAAAAATAGCGGTATTTCGTTTCTTATTGCATTTTCGGCAAATATGAACATAACAAAAGTAGTTTATTTTGTTATTTAGAGTAACTTTTGTCATATTCATTTTTGTCTTTTAACAAAGTATAAACAAGATATACACTATAAACTAAAACGGGAGTCAACGATTTCATTGAGCGCTAACGAGTAAACCGAACTTAAAAAAACTCGGTATGTCAATTAGCATTAATTCTTCCATGATTATAAGCTATATTAAAATGTTTAGTTTAGAACGGGAGTGGGGGTTATAAGGGAGGCCTGAAATAAAAATTCGCGATATTTCATTGTCTATTTGTCTACGGGAAATATGACAATTTGGAGGACAGTGAAGACTTACATAAAAAATTAATTTTATTATTAACAAATGCCAACAACGGGAATTAACCCTAAACACTGGGACGGGTAAATGTCAAAATATTGTGCAAATTAAAGCCTTTCCAAAAAAATACCATCACCATTCAGCCTCAAATCAATTCCCGGGCGAAGCCGGGTATCTGAGCTAGTATATATATAAAATTGTAACCTCTGTCTGTACATTGATTTTTTTCGCGAAATTTCACGATAACTTTTCGTTTCACATGTCATAGACACCATAACTGCATTTTCGTTAAGACGAACAGGAGTGGGGGTTATAAGGGAGGCCTGAAATTAAAAATAGCGATATTTCGTTTCCTATTGTTTTTTCAGCAAACATGCACATAACAGAAGTTATTTATTTTGTTATTGTAGTAAGAGTAACTTTTGTTATGTACACTTTTGTCGTATACACAAGTATAAATGAGTTATACGCTAAAATCTATAGCGGGAGTCAACAAATTTATTTGGGACAAAAGACCCAACCGAAATAAATAAAACTCGGTAAGTGTATTAGCACTAACGCTTTCATTATAACAAGCCATACCAACATTTCTAGGGAGGGGCAGGGGTGGGGGTTATAAGGGAAGCCAGAAATTAAAAATAGCGATATTTCGTTTCTTATTTGTTTTATGGCAAATATGAACATAACAAAAGTTGTTTATTTTGTTATTTAGAGTAACTTTTGTTATATACACTTTTTTTCCATACCGAATTATAAAAGAGATATACGCTTAAATCTATAGCGGAAGTGAACAATTTTATTTGGGACAAAAGACCCAACCGAAATAAATAAAACTCAGTAAGTGTATTAGCACTAACGCTTTCATTATAACAAGCCATACCAACGTTTCTAGGGACGGGCAGGAGTGAGGGTTGTAAGGGAGGCCTGAAATAAAAAATATTGGTATTTCGTTTTCTATTGGGTTTTCTGCAAATATGCACATGATAAAAGTTGTTTATTTTGTTATTTAGAGAAATTTTCTCAACAATTCTTTTCAATATGAACTACCAGGTACAACACCGGGAAAAATTAATTCAAATGTATGTTAATATTTTGTCCTTAATAATTCAAATCTATGCATAATGCACAGGAAACGGGAAATATGACAATATGGAGGACAGTGAAGTCTTACATAAAAAAAATAATTTTATTATTAACAAATCAACAGAAACGACGGGTAATATCCCTAAACACTGGGACGGGTAAATGTCAAAATATTGTGTAAAGGAAAGCCTCCCAAAAAAATACCATCACCATTCAGCATCAAATGAATTCCCGAGTGAAGCCGGGTATTTGAGCTAGTATATATATATATATATATATATATATATATATATATATTTGCCTGTTTACGCTCTAGCGGTCGCAATTTTTTTTTTATCGTTACCAAACTCCATATTTAAACGTTTTACGCAAAAAGAGAGATCAAGTTCGTTAATGGCTGAAATCGGACATGAGGGAGGGGGGGTTTACAGGGGGGGGGGGTTTCGAAAATTCAAAAAAATGTATAGAACTAATCTTATTGCAAATTAAATTTACTTTAAATACTGTGCTATACACTTATTCTCTATCTTGAATATTAACCGAGATATCTGCATTTTTATTATTTGCAACAGACGAAATGAGATCGGCTAACTTCGGGTCTAGTCGTGAGTTTTCGTCAAAAGCTAGTTCGGGCGTTTCCGTAACTGTTCAAATCTCGCGGAATTTCTCTATTGTAAAACTTCACGTGGGAAATCTGCTTAGTTTACGCAGCCCCTGCGTGACGGACATTTAGTTTATATTATGGGCCAATGCATTATTTATCAGGGTACTGACGTGCAAGAGGAATTGAATGTATTTAGAGTATTTTGTTTGTCTGTAATGTATGGTAATTAAAAGATTTTTTACGTCAATAAATAAATCTTTGGGCTCTAACGAATATATAAATTTTTTAAATGGCTTGGAGAAATAATAAGAAATTGCTATTGAAATAATGTCTCTCTAAGCTGACCATGAGCTGTGTGGTTAAGATAAAGATGTATACAGCCATATAGAGATGAATAGAAGGAAGTGGGGTGGTGACAGAGACGAAAGGTTGAATGAAATCTCTCCGTATACGGAGGCAACAGTCATCAATCTTCGTGACTAAAAAAGTGTTTCTGGCCCAAATAAAAGGCTACATCTATACAGAGTAAATTTTCACTTCTTTCTTGCAAGACAGTATAATAAAAGTATAACATCATCCCAGCAGCTTGTGATATATATTTTATTTAACTCAAATGTAAAAGTTTAAATCTTTAGCCACTCACTAACTCCACCCTCCTCTTTCCACCTCGTGATGCATTTCATTGAAAATTAATTTTATACCTACTATGAAAGTTTAATTGCATATAAATCGCCGGACAATATAAATAAAAAATATTATTAAATAAATTAAGATCAATAGATAAATAAATGATGTGTAGGTTCGATTCCCAAAAAGAAAATATAATTAGTACGCAACTTTCAAAAGAAAATCCCAAGACGTTTCCTGGAAACAAAATAGTAGAAATCTTTAGACAACCTGCTCCGATTAGTTTCATTTTCATAAAAATTACGCTATTATTAAATTTTATAAATTGCCTAAATTTAAAAAAATATATATATTTTAGAAATAATTAATTCAAGTAAAGTAATTCATTTAAAAAGATTAAACGGGAAGCTTAGTAGAAATCCATGTTCTTGCCAGTAACATTATGAAATAGATGTTAACTGTAAAACATTGTGAGTACATCTTTTAATTATTAATTTGTTATTAAAATTATGCATATAAAAACGCAGTACTAGACTTTTTAAAAGATTATTGATTTCCAGTAGGGAATGTTTAATTAGGAATTATTGTAGATCATGAAAATGTTGGGTAATTTTTTCTACGTCCAATTTATGCTAATGCTAATTGGTTATCTACAGGTTACCACACATTTCTAAGAACTAAGGATTTTCATTAATGAGTTCGTCACACAATAAATTGTCCCTTATTGTCCAGGTGAAAATCGAACTCCTGACTATAAGATTGCCAAGTGTGATTCAGATCACCGGAACCAAAACGGCATAAATTTGGGTGACATATGGGCAGGAGATAAGTATTACATATTGAAGCATAATTTGTTTTTAACATTACGTTGCTAAAGAATTTTGCACTTGTGACTGGTTCATAATTTATCTATCTCAGCTCTAGTGCAGATTCTTTTTATTCTACAATTTCATGGCCATGAGCCACATTAAAAATGTCAACTTGTTATAAACAACACGGTCATTTATAACCTATCATCAATGTATTCAAATTGTGAAAAGTATTAAGAAGATGTCACTTAACAGATTTAATAGGTTCTTGCAATTGACATTCAGTTATTAACTAACTATTATTACCTTTTATATTTAATATTCTTACTCCAGTTGAAATGTCAATAGGTAACAGATAGTTGAGGTTCCTCAAATGAGAAGCAGATTCCTGGAAATTGTTGGACTATTAGAGCTTCAACCCCCTCCCCTACATAGTCCATAGCAAGTATTAGCTAATGAGGGTCATTAGCTAATAAGAGTGCACACCGAAACTACTCAGTAATGGATCCTCTAGCCTTTGAGCACACAAGGCTTAATGAATAACAAGTTGTAAGTGAGAATTGAATATATTTTATGTAGAAAGCAATGATTTTTGAAACAGTCCAAACAACAATCCAACACCAATATACAAATTCTAACTAATAATAGTATATTTGAAAGAAAAATAATTAAATACATTCCTGAATAGAGTTAACCAGTGCTGGAATCACTCCAATTGTCATTCATTTTATTTCAAGGAAAAATCGTTTAATTTTTTATGTAAATTGCTCTCGATTCCCTAAAGGGATTCTCTCTCTCTTCCTCTTATGTTACCTATACGAACAAATGTCACACTAACTATTTCAGTTTGCTTTATTGCTTGTTTGTATAATAATTTATAAATAAATAATAAATGTTGGGTATTTGATTTCCACGAATGTGTGAAAATAATTACCACTGACTCAATGTTACGAAAAAAATAAAAAGCTTAATTTGTGAATATGAAGCTACAGAATACAAACAAAAATAGTTCCTGTAGATTATTAACTGCAATTCATTATGATTCAGATAAAATATCTCTTATATTGAAATGATTCATATTGTTGCGAAAACTGATTACATGAAAAATTACACAGAGGTTCAATTACGTATTTAAGAAGTACGAAGTAAATGAAAGCGGCAGGACCGCTGGCACCAGATATGTTTTAGGTTGTTTGATCTCGCCACCCTTCTATAAAAGTTGCCTAGCTCACCCGACAGTTTAGTTTGTTCTCAGTTCTCTTCAAGTTTAGCTTTAGTTTCAGTGCGGTACAGTGTTTAATGTGAAGCTCAGTGTAGTGCCGTGCTTATGTGAAGAGCAGTGCAGTACCATGGTATTTGCGATGAACAGTGCAGTGTCGTGTTTTGTGATCTTCAGTGATCCGCATGATTGTGAGATATTGTACTGTAAGAAGTGAGGTTAACAGCGCATATTGTGATTAGTTATTAAGAATAATTCACCAAGTGTGTAATTGTTAAATAAATTGTTCAGTGATAAAATTTAGAGTTTTTATCTGTGTTTAATTTTGCAATCGCAAAGAGCTCTAATAAACAACGTTTATTACTTTTGTAATAAACGAAACAACATATTAAAATATTTTCATTATTCAACAATGAAATAATTGTTATTTAATATTTTGTTTTATATGTAAACAGCTTTAACTACATATAAGTAAAAATGTAATAATATTTTTTTTTCGGCATGCATTGTGAGTGTGATCAACTCAACACACAACTCTCGATAATCAAGATGGACCTGGATGAAGTTGTCTCGTGTAGACTGACAAGCCTCATTTTCTTATTCTGGGTACCAGAGGCTAGTCCACATAGCGGTCAACTTACATATGGACGAATACTTGCATAAGGGCTGCCCAGAAGCATATATTTGCTAATCACAAATAAATAATATAATAATAAGTGAATTTATGTTCTCTTTGGTGAGAATCGAACCTACACTTTTTTAGCAGATTTCCCCTCAAGAGAAATCAATTATTGTGGGCGTGCTCATGACGTGATTTTTATTAAAAAAATCACAGATGTCCATCGATCCTACCCAGGTGATGACGATAATGATGACCGTTCAATATTATTTATATTTGTCTGTTACCGCAATTTTATTTAATCGTTACAAAAGTCGATAATTGAACTTTTTATGTAAAACTAAAAATCAAGTTCCGTAACTGTTGAAATTGGAACAAGTGGGGAAGTTTAGACAGGGGAAATTTCGAAAATTCCAAATATATCTGTTATTATAAGTCGGAATCAATATTATTGTATATTTAATAAATATAATATAAATGCTGTTATATACGAGTTTTCTCTATCTTCAATATTGGCATTTTTTAGATCCCTTGCTTCAGTGCCCCCATTCTTACTCAAATCATATTATATCATGAAGCCCTTTATTATAAGCTTAACACTCCAATACACGCGCGTCATCTCACAGATGACCAGTTCTGTTTTTTCGTCATAAGTTTGATGGATGGAGGGGAGCCTGGTCCTCCGCCCTAGTATTCCTCAACCTCGCTTAGCTCGACAGTTCTGTTGCCGGTGTGAGTACGTAAAGTGCAGTTTGCGCATATTTAAGCCGAGAGAATCTCACAGATGACACGCGTGTAAAAATGTAAGTTTTTCATAATGCCCGATTTCGATGTGGCTGGTATCAACGGCCAAGTAAGTCATCAGTCTGAGGAACGGACAAAACGGTCCAACTCGCCGACTTTTCCTTCGTGAACTGGGGAATGAACTCATCAGAGATCAGTTGATTATGCGAGTGCAGCTCAGCAATTTGCCACGCACCATGACCTCACGACTTCGAGAACTCCTTCCCAATGACCATATACCGCCATGAGCTTCAAGCAACTCAGCAGCTACTGATGCTGGTGGACGCCAGCGCTGCGGATTTTGCTTGGAAAATAAAACAAAACGATACACCAAATATTCTTGCAAGGAATCTGTGGTGTGGGTAATCAAAGTGATTCAGAGTGAAAGCTAAGTTTAATTTTTTAAAAGCAAAGGTTCTTTGTTCTTTTAGTATTTTTTTTATTCGTCATTTCCATTTGTTTGAGTAACTTTCCAAGTTCTAGAAATGAGGCTCAATTGTCAATGTGTTCATACATTTTACATTATTATTATGTTCTCTGAAACTATCTTACAAGACTGATAAGAGTTGTGTTCCTAGGTTTACTAGTTGATTTACCTTTTGCAAGCCAGTAAGAAGGAATAAAATTGAAACTAAGCAACCGTGGCAACTGTGTTACAAAAATTTAACATTTTTGAAGATTTATATACTGATAATTTTTTTCAAATACAAATTTATGAACATTTATGAACTTTTTCATTTATCTATGCACCATTAATCCTGCAAAATTGCGAAAAAACAATTATATTATTCACTTTTGACAAATAAGTGATCAGTCATCTGACTGATGACACGCGTGTATTTATGTCTCACTAGGGGGCGCGTGTATTGGACTGTTAAATACTAAATATTGGACTCATTGAACTTTTACTTTTTGAGTTAAATGCAAATACGTGGCGCACGTCGGTCTGTGTTTACTTAACGCAGCCCCTGTGTGACGGACTTCTTGCCTCGAGCGTACTGAAGGTATTGGTGGACGTGCCCAAATCTTAACCAGCAAGGCCACCTGCGGCAAATAATTATAATACTTAAGACTATTAACCCCCTCCCTATCTCTACTATATAACACGTGCCTCATGGAAGGACTCTCTCTAGCCACATCTCTCCTAATGATCATAGCTAATTTAATTAACTGCGAATGCAGGTGTCCTTCCTACAGATGAATCGCCCTCACAGGTCCAACGCGCACGTTATTTAACTAAATTAATATTGATTAATTTTCTTCAGTCAGTTAAGTATTCATTCTTTTTCCAGATTTCCCTTAAGGGAAATCAGCTATTGAGGTCGTACTCATGACGCGATTTTCGAAAAATTTCTTCAAATGTCCATCGATCCTACCCAGGAGATTATATATATATATATATATATATATATATATATATATATATATATATATATATATATATATATATATATATATATATATATATACACATATATAAACATATATATACATATATATAAACATATATATCTGTTAACGCTCTGGCGGTGGGAGGAGGGGTTTAGAGGGGGATTTTCGGAAATTCGAAATATCTCTGTTACTATATGTCGGTTCAAATAATTGTATAGAACCAATCTTATTTCAAATTATATACACTATAAATATTGTTATCTACATTTATTCTCTATCTTCAATATCAACCGAGATATTTGCATTTTTCAGTTTTCAGCCTTCAGCAAACCCCCACTTCTACTCTTGTGACATAAACAATACTCTGATATGTAATAAACCACATTATTTGAAGCTTAAATACCATAAATTGTTTTCTAGAGACCTTTATTATACGAGATAAATGCAAATATATTATCGTGACCCCCCCCCCCCTTAAGTTCTTGGACTGCTAAAATTTGATTGATTGAGATAAAAATTATTCTGATCCATTATAAATTACAGTACTAGATATAGTAAATTGTTTTCAATAAAATTAATATGTTATATTCTGATATATTTCCATCATTGTTTTTCTTTCCTGCGAGAAGTTGGCACACCTGTTTGTTTACGTTTGAGGTGATTCTCGTCTGGAGGTTTCTTATTATCGTTTGTATTTATTAACCCTTAATTGGCCAGAAACTCAAAAAATGACATGAAATGAAAATGTTTTCTTAAAAACTAATTTTTTGCGTTCCTAATAAATAGAATATATAAGGATTTACTTAATTATTTTTTTCTGAACAAAAATATTACATGGTGTCTTTAAGTACACTTTGGCCAGTTACCCTAAAACCTTAGCGGTGTCTTTAAGTGCACTCTGGCCAATCACCGTAAATCAATGGTGGTGTCTGTAAGTTATGTTAATAAACTGACATAGTTTCTAAAAATGTAATTAAATAATTTATTATGCAATAAAAGAAACGTGTTGTAAATAAAAAATAAGTACATTGTAAACAAAATATAAATCCGTCAAAAATATCATTAAACCTTCCATTCATTCAAGAAAACAGGGCCTTTCACGTGTGTTACAAAGTCCCACATTACATTTTGGGCATAAAACAATCCATTGATTTTGGTGACACAGTCTACACTTTCCTTTTGTAGTGAATACTTGCCAATCGTGCATCCCATCAAGTCTTGCTGCATCGGCTATGAGAGCTGCAGCAGTTCTTGGCTGCAATTGGTGGTCCTGGTTCCACTAGCCCTTTTAGCTCGCCGGTCCAGCAGAATAACCTCTGCAATGTGTATTCGAAATTGTTTTAAAGTCAATTTTTTTAGGGTGTTCCTTTTGTACAATAGCAATGCGTTATTTACCACCAAGTCCAATTATTAGCTGAACATGTTCATGTAATACTTGTGGGATACCTGTTCTATAAAGTACAACGAACATGCCACTAAGGACAACACTTTATTGTCATACCATTTAATTATACACTTTTTGTTATCAACGTATTCTTCAAAACATCTTCTTCTCTATTTCACCCTCAATATTGAAATGTTCCAATACTTCATTCATTCCAATTTGAAAATTTCCTTCATCCATCCGTGTGCATTTTCTCCTTCATTGTCGCTTTCTTCTTCATCGCTAGTGATACTAAATTTTGGTAGCGAAGAGAAAAATCTTTTCACCTCGACTTTTATGCGTATCTGTTAATTAACCCTCGTCTCCTACGGTGGTTCTTCCTCCCACATTTCCTACGGTGGGTCGGATCCGACCATGCTGGCTCCTGAAGGGCGTAATCATTAAAGAAATCATTAATTATGCAGGAAAAGGATAAATATTGATTAAAAACTAAAAAAAAAATATTTTTATTTACTTTAATGTTTAAAAAAGTTAACATTGATACTTATATCAGTCTTCATTGTCTTTTGACTAAATTTTGACAGTCTCTTAAAGCTATATACTTAAATTATGAAAAAAAAAATACAAAATAAAGGAACAAAAGTGGGAATTAAATTCAAGAAAACTTGTTGTCTTGTCGTCAAACCTGCATTTCTGGAGGATAAATTCAAATCGTGCTCGGGACATAGTACATCGAAACATGGGTGGACCATAAATTTGGGAAAACATTTCCTTGGTATTCAGGGTGGAATTTTTCAATGTGTCACTCAAATAAAGGAGGCCAAGAAAGGCTTTAAATTCTTCATTATTTGTAATGAAATATACGAAACATCGCCGGTAAATGAATTCCGCGTTCGTTCGATTTCTTCGTTTGTGTGCTTTACAACATCACTTATCATTTCTTCACCAATGAAAAGTAAAAACAGTTTCAAAATATCCGTGATGCCTCTTGTTTCTCCTCTTGGGCCAGGATTTCTTCTGACCACTTTGATTGCAAGAACTCTGGAAAATTCTGATCGCATCGGCTTATCGGTCCAGAGGGTTTCCTCATCCTTGCCGAAATCGAAATTTCTCTCATCATCGTCAAAAACCTGGACATTTTTCAATCCACACTCATCATCACTGTCATCAGCATCAAATACATCATCTACGTTGTGTAATATCTCATCTTCCTGCTCGGATGTACTATTCTCGTTTTCATCCAATATGTCTTCATTCTCTTGGCGTCGAAACTCCTCCAAAATTTCTTCCGGGGTCGTGAAAATGTTATTGAATGTCATTCTAAAAAAGAAATCGTGCATTCTTATGAGAATGTAGAAATAATCATGAAAAAATCAAAAGCTTAGAACCTATGGTGGGTCGGATCCGACCCCTAACTTATTTCCTATGGTGGGTCGGATCTGACCGAATAGTTAATAATGAGGAGAGGACACTTACCTGAGCGAAGTGGACTTGTCAGCCCCCCAGGCACAACTACAGAGGAGGGTACCTAGGACCATGGAGTAGTCGGGGAAGCCTGGCGATTTTTAGACAAGAGGGAACCGGCGCTCCGGTCGGATCCGACCCAACCGTAGGAGATGAGGGTTAAAATGGTAAAAGTAAGATATAATATAAAATCATGCCCCTTGGGCAAATTTGTTGGTGAACTTAAGTACACCATCATTAAAATCCATGCTAAAACTATATTTCTCTCCAGTATATAAAATAAAACACATAGAAACTTAAATACAATCCTTTACAACTAATTCACCCATTTTGGTTCATATTTAAATCGATTTTAATGAATTAGAAACTTCGCTGGCAACTAGAGTGAAGTAGGGTGGTAAACAATGATGATATTCTTCAGTATATTGTTAGTAATTAGCTCCAATAACAATAAATGGACTTTGGTCGCATATGCTAATGCTTGGGAGGTTACAGAGGTGTAGACTGTGGCCCAAAAGGGGTAAGAATAGAAGCAGTTGCTCTCTGGGAATGTTAAATATGAACGGTGTCTTTAAAGATGATATTGACGTTGCTCTTGTGTTAGCAATATGTAGATTTGTCTATTGTTAAACATCACGAGGGAAATCTGCTTATAATCTGCTGTAAGTAAGCTTTATAAATGTAAAAGCTGTCGAAGAACTAACAATAATAATACTCATTGAGCTGGGAGAACTTTGTGCACGTTGAATGGTTCCTTCCTCTTACATTATTTCAAATGACTTGACAGAAACAAATATTTAACTTAAAAGGTTCTGGAGACCCCAGTGAAGTTGTAAACTCCTTGCTAGATCCTGGAAACGAGGATGAGGAGTAGGATGCAAGTCTGGATGAAGAAGAAGAACTGATAAAAGCGAGTGAATATGATTATGTAACAGCCCAAAGTGATACGAATGCAGATAATAGCATTGATTTGCAAATGCAAATCCTTCTGAAGAAGACAATGATTATTTTGTTACCTTTCAGAAACAAAAGCAGAAAATCATAAACTTTTTGCCCAAGATAAAATCCTGGAGAAGAAGAAGAGGAAATTAAAACATTCATTTTGGCAACATAGGGACTGCGATGGGTAACGCCGTTCATCTGAAACGTTACTTGTTGCTTGTGAGAGCCATTATATCAAATCTATAGTGGATAAAATAGTCAAATATACAAATCAGTTTATAGATGACAAAAAAAAAAAATAAGAACTTTATACTATCGTCAACCATGCCTAATGATACTGCCATTGCTAAGAATACCGCGGAAAAAACAATTCCATAAATAATAAGCATGCGTAGACACAAAATACATGAAGTGTGAAACATTCAAAGTGAACCGAAATAAAAAAACGATAGCTCCTGGCGATTTTGTATGTTATATTGATCGTTGCCGACGTAAGCATGCGAGTTGTCCTTTCTAGAAATATAGTGATGGTTTAACGACTTTGGGATATTTCGAAGTGGCTTGAATTAAAGTCACAGGGAATCCTTGGTTCCAGTCACATCTTTGTGGATAGCAGGGCACTGATGATGGAGAGTATGCTCTGAAAGCGCTCTGCCGCAACGAATAAACAACAGTGAAGGAACGAGGCTTTTTTTTTGTTTTCTCTTCTTACCTGATATAATAACTCCTTCATCATCCAGCGCCTCAAACATGAATTAAAGTAGGTAACAGAAAACCTAGATCGGAGGACAAGCAGAACGGCAGGAATTCATGAAGCATTGTATTGAGTAATGACCTTCTCCGACAACCTACATCCGTCCTCTTCAGTACCTGAGTGCGACGGGGTTACTGATGACCAGGAAGTTAAGAGATAACCTCTACTCTAAGAACAACCTGAGCCATCACAAGAATACAACAAACGTTCTCGAGAATTACAGGAAAGAGATGGACAGCCTGCTACTTATTTATGTCTAGAGCATTGTAATTCGAAATATCTCCATTGCAATTAGTCGGATCGAATGATTATATATAACCAATATTGTAGGAAATTTAATGATCTAAACCTATTCATTTAAACATGTTTTCTCTGACTCAAATATTAATAGAGTTATTTCTATTTTTTTGGTTTCATTCTTTTGTAAACTTCCAGTTCTACTCACCCATTTTCGTTTTAAGTACCTTTGGAACAAAACATCTTAAGCCCAACAGACGTTTAATTCCTATTAAGTAGGCTTCTAAGAGGATAAAAATAGAATGATTGGAGATATGCGATCGTCAACCTATTATTTTCCTGTGCGTTTCAGAGTTTTTATTATGTGTGTGATATATACTTTATCAATAGGTATCATCCATGGAAATATTCAATTTTCCAGTTATGTGATATTTAATTGAATATTACATCAATCTGTTGTATTCATGAAGGGCGGAGCTCCTGACACTAATTAAACATTAATAATTCGTCTAGTTATAAATATTTTGAATCAGGCATGGCACTACTCACTAATTTTAGATTAAACTGCTCTGTTAATTAAAATTATAGTGGTCGTTTACATGAGATATAATTCGAAGCTCACTAATTACTATTACAGAATGCTGAGAATGCATATTCATGTGTGCATTATGATCATATGCTGAACTGACCCGTGTTGAATCAAACTGTCAGTTATGTATGCACTCTAAACAGTCATATGTATAATTAGAAGCAGGCGGAATTTAACTTTTTTTTTTTAATGTTTCAGTTATATTCTGTTAATAATGATCCTTATTGTAAAATGTTTCATTATTTGTATAAGTTTTAGTTCCCTAAGAATTTGTTATTACATGTTTTATAAATAGTTTTAATTATAGGTTATTCATTTTTTGTTGTTCTATCAGAAACTTTAGTTGATTTTATAATGGTTGAGCTTCCTGTCCGGTTTTCCACGCAGAGTATCCCTCTAACTTGGGACTTTATTTAAATCGTGTGTGCTCTATCCTTTGGATACAAAACACATTATAATAATACTTATACAATAATTATAAACATTATAAAACTAATAAAAATAAAAACATTTGTAACCATTACACATGTGTATAAACAGTAGGTGCAGATCTACAAAATGTTGTCCTATTCTTGTATAAATGCATTAAATCCATTGTTGTATTTGAACAAAAATTTCGGTTTGTCCGTCGGCCAAGTTCCGTTTTGTAAGGTAATGTACTTGATGAGTTTTGTTCTTGGTCCGTCAAGTAATGTACAGTCATATAAGAGGTGGTCATATGTCTGTTCAGTAAATTTGTACAAGTAACTCTTCGTAGGTCCATGTCCTGATATAAATTGCATTTGTTTAGAATTGCTAAGTGTTATTTTTTGTCTTTGGTAGATAGTTGGTATGTACTTATGCAATTTTCGTCCCATTTTTTATAAGATTCGGGTATCAAAAAAAATTGTAATGGTCTGTTTAGTCAGTTTAGAGTATGTAATAGGTATCGTTTCGTCTCTTGAAGCTGTATTTGCAAGTTGGTCTGCTGTATCGTTTCCTAATTTTCCCGAGTGTCCTTTCATCCATGCTATCGCCACTATTACATTCTTCTGTCTTCATAGTGTAATTAGTCTTCTAATCTTTTCAGTCTGTTCGTTATGATTTTCGTTATTGTAAATGCGGTCTATGTTAATTTTGCTGTCCTTGTAAATTATACTAGTCTCTTGTCACTTGAAATGTCGTGCAGTGTTTTGAGTGCCTCAATAATTCAAGGTTTTCTGCTTAATTGTTTGTACATAGTGGTGATAGTCTGTATTGTCTTTTCTGTATAATATTGCCGTCTTTTAAAATGATGTACGCACACCCAACTCCATCCTTGTTTTTGCTTCTGTCAGTGTATATATTGTTGTGAAAATGAAGGATTAGCTGAGAGAGTCGCGTATTTGGGAAGTGCGATATAGATCAAAGAAGCCGACAGAATGGCCTAGCCCCTACAAGTACGTTCCAGCCAGACGTCGACGGCCCAGACAATTCCCCTTTGATGTATGCCGACCACCTATATAAGGAACCAGCAAGCTGCGAGCGAGTCAGTTTTTATTCTCACCTGTCTTGATGTTCACATGCTACAGTGCGACTTAGTGCAGTGCGGTAAAGTGTTTTTATAAGAAGAACAGTGTTGTGCCGTGACTGCAAGTAACAGTTTAGTGACGTGTTTAAGACAGCGCAGTACCGCGAAGTAAAGGACAGTGTCGTCTTGTTGTGAATTTCAGTGAACGTGAGTGAATTGTCGGACTGTGTAATCTGAAGAACAGTGACGCTATCAGTGTATAATGTGAGTAGTAATTAAGAATAATTACCAAGTGTATTGTGCATTGTGAAATAAATTGTGCAGTGATAAAAACAGTGAAACTTGAGAGTATTTAATTTTGCAATCCAAAAAGAACTCTTATTAAAAACGTTTATTACTGGTTTTGGTAATAAAAACGTAACAATATGATATGTCCACGTTATGTCCATGTTGTCTAATGGTGTAATGTAATCCTTTGAGTGTAACCAGAAAGTATGTCTCACATCATTTTCTATTTCGTTTGATGTAATATTCTGTAATGTAAAGTCTTGAGGGATTTCATTCAATTTCAATAACATATGTTGCCCTACCATTGGCATAGTCTTAGCTAATAGAAATAACGCCCCATATATCATGGGATAAAGAACGATAACCTTTAGCAATAATTATTGCAATTAGCCATTGCACACTTTCTATTTTTTTGACATTTCTTTTCACGACCAAGGCATGGGCCCCATATTTCAATTCCATACGTCAATATGGGAACGATCGCCCCTTTGTATATCGTGGCCAGTGTGTTGGATTTAATCCCCCAAGACACCCTAGCAGCCATCGAGAGTAAATTTATAATTGAAAGCAGTCTTGTTTGTAAGTTAGTAATGTGATTTCAATTTCCTGTCTACGTGAAGTCCAAGATATTTTAAGATATATTTTTCTTGTATCGTCACTCTATTTAATTTAATGTCTAAGGTAGCTGTGCGTCTTTGTCTTGTAAATAGTGGGTACGATGTTTTTTCTAAATTAAATTTGAGATTGAGTTTTTAGCCCATTATGATTGAGCTCATTGTGGTTGTATAGAAGAAGTTTTAAATCCATAGAATACATTATTACAAAAATACCCTAACAATGAACATCATTAAAACGTTTATCACACAAGGCTCCCTAAATTTAACTAATTTCTCTATCGTTAATTATCTACACTACCTGCTTGAGGAACATTTTTAATAGACATAAGATGTATGAAATCAACTTTATAAAAAATCGAAGTGTTTTTTTATTGAAAAAACATTGTAGTCTATGAAACGTCCATTGAATTTTGTCAGTCATTGTCAGATTTACGGTTTTATACAAGCTCCCCAAAAACTGTTTTAATCGCATTCTTCAATAGTTACATCCTTCTAGCAGCTATTCTAACATATGGCTATTAGTGGAGTGATATACTGGGCCTATTTAGAACGAGTCTCTGAAGGTACTATGAGATGAGAACGGGATCTTAGCTTCACAATTGGAGTACGAACGACTTTTCAAAGTAATCAGGCGAAGGAATCAAACATTCACTCTCATTTTAAATGGTCTATTACAACTGAAAAATGTAGACTTAACAAAGGTAATAGTGACTAACATTAAATTCCCTTATATGATGATCGCATTGAGATCGATAGAATATTATTCGAATCAACATCACTTACACATTAGCATGTAAATGATATTATCATATTAAATTCAGAAGTTGGGAACCTCCTCCAATGGGTGTCTTAATATAGGTGAGTTGTGTAACCCTATGATGGCGGGGGTAGGAGGATAAGCCCAATATTAAGACAGGGCTATTAGTCTCTCGCTAATCCTCCAGTCCCTACGTGAGTACCTTACCAAGGGATCCTCTACCTTCACATATCTCATATTAATCCAAGAGCTTCTCATTGAACATGAACCCAAATAACTGAACTAGCTAATGCGCTAACTAAAGATCAAAGTATACTATAGCAAGCTAAATCCTAGAGTTAAAGAACTAACTCTCTGAGTATATCAATCTTAAGAAGTACACCCTATATGGCTAACCAATTCTTGGATCGATGGACATTTGAAGAAAGTTTGAGAAAATCGCGTCAATAGTATAACCTGAAATGTTGATTTCTCTTCATTGAAATCTGCTAATAAAGAACCTAGTAAAACTTCAATCAGCATTACTGTCCCAATTACCAGCTGAACATAAAAGAGTGGAAGGTGAAGTGTGAAGATATCTTACAAATTGCATTCTCTAATTTATTTTCTTCCATACAACATTTCGTGAGAGGTACGAGGTCCCCTTCAATTGGTACTTATTCAGACAGATTCAACATTACCGCCTGAATTGATTGTTGAGGTCGCCGACAAGGTCGAGTCTCACTTCCTGTAGGTGTAATTCCTAAAGAGGTGTTGTACGGGATATGAAAGTGTTTTCCTCACATCGTTTGACTTTCCACCTCCTTGCCGTTGTCTTAACATTTTTGACTGCGGAAAGACATGTAAAATGGAAAGGTAATATTATACAAAAGTACATAATACAATAGTACATTTATTTTTAACTTACATCAAATACATATTATTGTAACTTCTGAAAGTTATTTTTAAGTCGTTTGGTCTTCGTCAAAGACTACTTTTGTTTCATTAGTGTCTCTCAGTGTGGTACCTTAACATCAATAGTATGTTGTTGGAAATCTATTTTTTGAGCCAAGACAATGAGCGGATTTGTTCATTATCCATTTTCTTGCTCATATATGATCCGATGAGTTCATTATTTTAAAATTCAAAGAATCATAGTAAAGAGTGTTTAATTTTGTAGTATTATTAATTAGTTAGTCTTTTCAGTCATATTATATTCCTAGGTGAGTGTTTCAACTGTAACCTGAATTTACTCTTTTTAACAATTAATTTATAGCAGTATTATGCGTCAAAACAATACTGCAACCTTGATAACGGTATAGAAAAAAAATCCGCAATTTAATCTGCAGCTTCTGTGTGGATTAATACCCATTAGTATTTCAAATTGGATCAAACAGTGAAATTCACATTTTTAGTCATTTGTACTTTATGAATATGCCAATGGTGCAGGTGGTTCTTAATTACCCCTGAATTAAATTCAGTTGGCTTGTTCTGAATACAACATTAATAAAAAAAAATACTTTTTCAAATAGGAGAGGTTCATTCACTTTAACTTTTGATCGATGCGTTTATTTACAGCTCTACATGATTGCTACATCTTCAGGAATCTATCTATTCCTATATCGATGAGACAACTATATAAAAATCAGAAAATAGTTAACGAATTGTTTAAAATCGATTTACTACCTAGGAAAGATCAAAATTTAGAATCGATATGGAATGAAAAGTTCTTCCAGAATATTAAAAATTACTTGTAAATACTTGATTACTGTTATTTTATTATTTATTGTAATCTTTTATTTGCTTATTGGCTATGTCCGCGTGAAATCGATCAAAAGTGTGTTTAAGTTAACCCTTTTAAAGACCTCTCTTTTCTTGGGAAAAATTAATATATTAAAGGTCACGTTATGGTGACAAAATTAATGATTACTGAGGTTGTGAAATTGAAGTTTCAATATTGCTCTAAGGAAAATGAAACATCTGAATTACAAAAAGACACATTTTAGTCATTTAGTGAGATGTGACACGCACTCTGCTACAGCCTTCATGTAAAAATCACGATTTTGAGAATGTACGTTTACCGGAATGAAGATTATGAATTCGGGAGAAATAAAATTAAACTATTTTTTATAATATCAAACATTAGAGTATCATCGCTGTTTGACGCCACTGCGAAAATGGAGTGAGGAATGGACGTATTCTAAATGAACATTCTTACATTTTGCCCCAAAGTAGGGGTGGTTAGGGGTATGTATCTATAGGGGAGGGGGGGAGTGTAACTGACGGCTATTTCCATACTCAAATTTAGTCTGTGTTTTAATATTTGGCATAGTTTTTTTTCCTTTTTTCGTATTCACTCTATATTATAGTAAATGTTTCTCAAGGAAAATCGACGATTGAGGTTTTACTTACGCTGCAATGATTGAAGTATTTCTGCTATTGTCTGTAAATGCTACGTGCAGTTGACAATCAATAATAATGCCTGTTTTATATGTAAATACTAGCCGTATTACCCGTCGTTGACGGGCTGAAATAGAAATGGTTTCCCGCGGGAGTACAAAGTTTTGATTAAACTATGCACAAAAGCATCCCGTCATATTCATCACAACACGAATATTCTGTAGAATGTTCAGTAAGTCACTCGAATTTATTTTATAAAAGCTATGCTATTTCTAAATTAATTGAAATAATAACGATTCCCTGTCGAAATATAAAGATTGGATTAATGTTTTTGTCAAGGCTTTAGTATTAAGCTTCTATCAAAGTCTAGGGTTCTGGGTTGACCGAAAGTCCTTAACCAAATTTTTGAAGTTCATAAATTGAAGCAATGTTTTAGAAAACTCCATATTTCGGTTACGGGGGGAAACTGAAATTTTTAATTTTCCTTACTTCATGGTAAGTAGAACTTGAGCAGAGTAATGAATAGCGTGTCATAGGTTGGTCATTCAGACGGGGTTCTGAAATACGCTGCACTATATCTGTCGTAGGTAGTTAGTGTTGTGACAGGTGTGCTGCATCCTTTTGGAATCATTATAAATAATAAATTAAAATAGTCCCGTCAGCAGATATAAATGGCCCCTTGGAGTTTTAGGGAAACCTGTTTGGGGTGGATTTGGAGTAGACAGGAAAAGATTATCCAGAAGTTCAGGTAACGTTAAATAATTGTCGGAAAGTCCTTAAGAATTTTCAAAAGCGAATACGATTTTCCCATTTCCACTGACTTATTGGCTTAATCCTGTCATCCGTATTTTAATTGGTTTTATACATTTCAGATGACTAGCTACTCAACCAAGTCTAAACCATTTCTTGCCGGGAAAAGTTTTTATTCCATTAATAATTTTGCCCTGTCGCCTTAGGAAATAATTCAATTATATATTCCAAGAAATATTCAAAGACCATGAAAAAATTATAATAATCATGTTTAATAAAAATGCTGACGCATTAAAACTTTAATCAAAGCAAGTCATTTATTTATGTTTTTATAATCCCCTTTCAGCAAACCTTAAAAAGTATATATTTTTTTATTTTAGTTAGAACACTGTCAATACTTTCGTGGATCACAGACAGAACGGATTAAAATGACAATATACATTATTTTTTCTGAGTGAACTATATCAGTTCAAATTTTATGGGTTATATTTTCTAATATAATTCCTCTACTGTAGTTAATGCTTATTCTAAACCAATAGGAAAAGTAACTATAGGTTACCTATGTGAGTTAAAGCGTTGACCTTAATCTCACATGGTAAACCATGAGTGGCGAGTTGGATTCTTGCCTGGGCAAAGGAAATTATTTAGTGGCGAAACTCATTAAATAACATCCTAAGTCCCACCCTTACGTACCGACACAATACAAAAGTGGAACAGAGAATGGACGACATGTAGGAAATCTTACAGTTTACATCAATACATACCAAATATAACTCACAACAACTACAACACAATTAAGAGTCACCATCACAAATGCACACAATTTCTAACAGAACATGGACAGACAGGACATTATTTAACAAGATTTAAAATTCAAGTCAATGACAAATGTACGTGCGACTTACAGACAACACAAACGTTTTTATATATACTTTATGACTGCACAACATTTAGTCAAAATAGATCAAATTTAATAATGAACATAATTTTAAAAGGAGGTAATTGGCCAGAACCACCTCATATTATATTTAACAAATATAATAAAGAATTTATAAAGTTTATCAAAAGTATAGATATGGATGTAGCAAAAATTCATTAGAATGTGAAGTTGATTTTGAGAAATTGGAATTATAATTCAATATATTTACCTTACATAGACTCGCAAATTAAGTTTAATTTCAATTGATATGCTTTTGTTCCTATTGTATTTATTTATTTCCTTTTCATTTCATTTATTAATTCTGTTTGTAATTACCATACTTATCTTAATATTGTATTTTATTTTTATTTTTATTTATTTATTTTTTTTATTTCATTTTTTATTTTTTATTTTATTTCTTGAATATTTGAATGACAATTGATAAACAAATATTTATTGTAAAATAATGATGTATTTAAACATAATAATACATGTAATATGCCATGTGGCAATGGAACATGTATTCGAATAAATAACTCCTCACAGGGTTACTATGAGGAAAAAAAAAAGTCCCACCCTGGCTAGAAAATGGTGGTAACCTGTAGATAACCCGTCCCAATTAGCCAGAGTTGCAAAAAGTGGGCGTTAATAAATAATAATAAAAAAATAGGAAAAGGTTCTTTCGGGTAAAGTTTCTGCCATAATTAAGGTAACAGACCAGGTCAAGTCCGGCCTCCCTCGTTTAAAGGTCGTACACCTATTCAAGGGATGGACCAAAACAGGGTCCTAATATCATAAGACATCTGAATAGTCTCAATTTTATTTTATCTTCTTGAAATTTTATTTTATTAGACCAAAATAACATGTAATCCATTTTGTTTATATCATTTTAGTATTTGAGGTCCATCGATTAAGACTCAATAACTTATTAAAACTTATGTCTATACAATGTCATATAAATTCAATTGAATTAATTTCACCCTAGTACAGGCTAATGTGCTTGCTACTTTATCTCCTTAGACTGTTTTTTAACTTGATGTAATATACTTCGAAGGGCGTTAAATGATTCTAAAAAAAATTATAGCCATTGAGATTTGGCCAGACCTTCTCTTAAGAACTTCAGTACCTGCCGTTTAGTAGATCATTCAATCACACGCTCAACTGGACCAATAATAGACACTCTAGAAGAGAAGAAATTGTACTTACACGCCTATGCACAGGACACACTAGACTAACACATTCATATCTAATGAGCAGGGAAGATGAACCTATATGTCGCTACTGCAACAGAACGCTGACTGTAAAACACATACTAACTGACTGCACACAAGTAAAACCGTACCAATGGCCAACAAAAGTACGCGAACTACTAGCGGACAGTAGTCAATTTATAGATGATGTTTATAAGTATTTAAGAAATAATGGATTTTTTGTTGAAATATAATAGTTATTATTTATCATTATGAAAGTTATATATAGCAAGCACTTTACGTGGAATAAAGTTTTTCCTCCTTCCAGTTTAACTATTTATAGTTTTTCTTTCATTTTTTTTGCCTCATGTTGTAAATATACTAATAATTTATATTTAGTTTTGTCCATTCTATTTATTTTGTACATTTGTAAAATTGTATTCTAACATGTTAAAAGATGAATCGCCATTGTAGCGGCATCTCAAATAAATAATAAATAAATAGTAGATTATTCCTCCAACCATTAAATATGGTGGACACCATTATTAAACTGGTTCACTCTGACCACAGAATAATTCTCTATGATTTATATTTATTTTTTCTTATGCTGATTACAATAAATAGATAGGTTTGGAAAAGTCGACTGAATTAAAGCATTAGTTCCTTTTTACAGAGTTGTGGACTAACATTTGTAACTTGTCGATAATAATGTTTACCCGATTTGTAATAATTGGACATAAACTCCAATAAACAATATAACTAAATCCCTAGCTTACAGTTTTGCTATCACTGGTCCCTATTAGTACTGATGCACGGAGGTGGGGCGACCATCCATTCATTGTGAAGGTGTTCAGTTACAAACCAACAATTACAGAAACTTGAGTAAAATAACAGATAATTATCTGTTATTTTACTCAAGTTTCTATTATAATCGTTCCCATTATCTTTTAATCACGTTGAGAATTGGATTCCGTATGATAATTATATTAATCTTAATTTTAGGCCAACATTCGTCGAGTTATAGTTTAAAGTTGGAGTTAGAAACAGCTTCGTAGCTATAATACCAAATATGTTTGGCGGGTAAAATTATATTCGTCTTCAATAATTAAGCGTCTCCCAGGTCTAGGCCTAATTTCGGTATATGGAGAGGGGTGGGTGGCCCCTGCCATTATTCAAGCTAGTATATCCTATTTCTTACCAATTATCTCTTTGAAACTCTAGAGAAATAACTATTAAGTAGAAAATATATTTTTCTAGAGTATTGAATGATTACTTTACTTTTGGAAGCAGGGGCATAATAATTTTTAAGGAAATTAAGGAGCCCGTAAGCATACCCTGAAATAAACAACTTAAAAAACTAATGGAGTAGTCACTTGATAAAGATGGCCGGACAGTCTTTGAAAATTCGCAGTGGAAGAAATAGAATACCGCCGGAGCAGACATCCGAGAAAATAAAACCTTCAAAAATGTTGAGAAAATTAAAACAACACGAGGAAACAAATTATGAAACAATTATAAATACTAATGTAGAAGCACACTGTTAATACAAATAATCGTATGTGACACACATCGCCACAGCTGCGAAGCTCTAATAAATAAATAAATACAAAAAATAATTAAAAATAAATATGTACATAAATAAATTAAAAATAAAATTATATCAGGTTCCGTAAATTCACAACACACACACACACAAGCTGAAGTTAAAATATATTTATGTTAAAGGCATTATTATTTTAAACTATAACATTATAAACGCTTGTGTATATTTTAATGTTGTTTTTTTTTACTCTTCTTATTCTGGACCCAATATGTTTTCATATTCTTCATATTTTATGACAAGGATCACCTATAAAAACATTTTTTTCGGTGCAAACTTTCTTGAAATTGCCCTACATGTTTCGTGGCTTACTTGCCACCTCTTTAGAGACTTTCCATTTCTGAAATGCTCGTTTCTCTCTTACATTCGTTTTTTTATTTTTATTTTGAAGTACTTAAGGAATGTTAGTTACCTTCAGAATGGAAGTCATGTGGGTCCGGTGGGATCTGTAAATGTTTATCTCTTTTGGAATTGGATAGTATGCGTTTTATTGTAGGTGGACAAATACAAACATTACATTTAGGAATGTTTTTCTTTTCGTACAAATAACCATCTGTTATCAGAATGATGTATACGAAAACTCATAAGATCAACTTGTCACTCCGGGTACGTTATCCATGATTATTATCCCATGCCTTAACTGTAGTTTGAATTTGTCTAAATCGAAAGCCCAGTGGATCATTAGAGAACAGTAAAAAGAAACTTTGGGTAGACTTCTTATCAAGTATTAATCAAGATTCTTTAACACAAGACAATGGGGGGAAAATTAAGCAATAAAAAAACACAAGTGCAATAAGTTCTTTATCTGATATTTTTGGAGAAGAAATGATTTCAGAGTGAATTGGCTTAAATCCGCAATACGGAAACAATAAAAGATGAAGAAGAACTAATAAATCTCGTTGAGGTAAATGCTGTATCTTACCACATGTAATAAGGTTTGGGACGTTTTTATTTAAGAAGATGCCAGTTTTAGTGAGTTTAACGTGAATGCATCATTAAGTGGGTGGTTTGGTTAGTATTGTAGGATGTTTTATAGACTTCATTTTGTGCCTTAAAATTTCTCTTTTAGATTTTAGAACTACTTACTAAACTGGAATGGTTTGCATAGATTTCGGCGATTTTTCTTCGCCAGTTAGGATAGTTTGGAACTGTACAAGTCCTGAAATTGTCATTAGTGCAAATTTTTCTACAAATGATTTGTTGCAATTAATGCTTTTTTAGTTCAGTAAAAAACCATTAGTATGTAAAACGTTTTTTATTATATGTATAAATTTGTTATAAAGATGCTTAGAATGTAACTTTGCGTATTGAGCAAATAATTATTAAAACTTTCTTTTTCTTATTTATAGCTACTTGTTTTCGATTGGGGAATGTTTTATATTGACGTATTCTAGTTAGACTGAATAATCTCTATCAGCTGATAGGATAAACTCAGCTGATTGGATAAACTCAGCTGATATTTAGTTTCAAACCGACTAACTCAACAGAAATTGAAATCTTACAACAGCTAAACGTACAAAGAATTTCTATTTCTATAAAAGTTCTAAAAAAGGAAGGTCACATATCCGTTGGATTTGGCTATATTTAACTAAAAAAAAAGACATGATTCATTTCTTAATCATAGGTTCAGAATAATTTGGCTAGTTCACCTGCTGGAATATGTCTTTTCTCAAATTATAATCTTATATAATGAAGTGTTTCCATCTCCTTCCTACAGTAGCTCCTCGTCCGAGATATGATTTTTTCATTCATAAATGAAAATATTAGGTCAAACTGAAAAATAAAATACTCGAGACCAAAAAACTTGTTTACTCAAATATTCTTATACATTATTATGATTGCAATAATATTACACACACACACACACACACACACACACACACACACACACACACACACACACACACACACACACACACACACACACACATATATAAATATTACGATCTTTCACGTAACTATTTTATTAATAGAATGAAGTATTGCATTTACGCTAATTAAATAAAAAGCAATATATTATTACTGAGTTTTGGCCTTAAACTGTTTGCAACCCCCTTTAGAGTTAGCTGGTTACGTGAATATCGAAGTGCTCTAAGTAGTTTTCCAAAGTTTCTGACACAACTTCTTGTGCCTTAGATGGCTTGTTCTAACATTACGGCGAAAAGCAAGCCAATAATAATACAATTACATTTCATTTCAAATAATAATACAAATAAATGACGAACAAATATAACATGTAAGCAAAGGTTCAAATATAAAGTGGTAATTTGAAACAACAATTTACAAAACATAAGACACAGAATTTAATGGTGCACTTTATTAAAGCTCTCTATAAAATTCTGTGATACACTGGAACATCCGATATAGAATTTGATTACAAGCTTAACTTTCTACAGCTTCAAAGCTAGGCATTATCTTCCTCTACTCATGTACACAAATAGGCATAGCGCACTACTCTTTTACACTTCCTGGACCAGTGAGTTTCATTTTTTTTTATTACTTTTCTTCTTTCTTCCCTAACTTGAAGAGGAATATTTTCTTTGCATGAAACTTGGCTATCAATCGAAAGTATTTTGATGTCCACAACTCCTAATTTATTAGTGACATGTTGGCTGTATATCAGCCATGAGTTATCAGAACCTCCCAACTCATAAGCTCAACAAATATAAAGAGAGGGGTTATATTCAACAACACTTTTATAGCGGATGTAGGACTAAAGTTGTTTACTTAACTTAGTAAATGAGTTCCTAATGATACGCAGGAATCGAATCCATGGCTCTCGGATTACAAAGGTTATTAAAAGGTACTGCTTAACAACAAAGCCACAGATAGACGGTAATCTTACTACCTGAAAGTCCGTCACGCAGGTGCTGCGTAAACTAAGGGGATTTCCTAGGTGCTGCTATGATATTCCCTCATATTCTGACTGAAAACCAGAAAGTATGAATAACTCCTTGAATAATTGAGTTATGAAAAAATGCATATTACAACAATTGTAGATCAAAAGCGTAAAATCTTAATTAATGACGTCATCGCACTACGAATTCGTATGTATCACGCAAAATAAAAGTCTCATAAAAACAATATTTGGTATTTTAACTTAGATTAAAGGGGTTCATGTTTTAACATTATGGCATGACTAGAAGTGGGGGTTTACTGAAGACTGAAAACTAAAAAAAAAACCAAATATCTCAGTTAATGTTCATATTAGAGAAAATATGTAATAACTACATTCATAGGCAATTAAATTTCCGAAATGATTGGTTCTATACACTTATTCAATCCGACGTATAATACCGGAGATATTTCGAAATTCCTACCTCCTAACCCCCCCCTTCCCGTCTAATTTCAGCCGTTAACGAACTTCATCTTTAGTTTTGCATGAATCGCTTATATACGTACAGTATCGGAGAAATTCCTAATTTTCGAAATTCCCCCTCTAAATCCCCCCTCCCATTGGTCCGATTTCAGCGGTTAACGAACTTAATTTTTCTTTTTACATAAAACGATTAAATACCGAGTTTGGTGAAGATTAAACAAAAATTGCGACCACTAGAGTGTTAACAGACAAATGTATATAAATATATATATATATATATATATATATATATATATATATATATATATATATATATATATTTATTGTTAAAAGAACCTCATTTTCGTCATCTCCTGGATAGGATCGATGGACATTTGAAGACATTTTTCGAAAATCGCCTCATGAGTACGACCTCAATAGCTGATTTACCTTCAGGGAAATCTGCTAAAATTGAGGTAACAGACCTCTAGAGTTTGTATCTTGAATGTTAAGTACATACATCACCTACTACTCAAATAGCCCGTCTCTTCTCTATGTGCGACGAATAAACACTGCTGCTCTGATATTTACCCAGGAAATGTTCATCAAAACATTCATCGAGTGTTTCTCTATTGGTCAAACAAATACTAGCAAATAAGACACGTTTGGGTGTTGGTGTTTTCCTTAGTCGGAGAAAGGAAAATACTTACTTAAATGGTAAATGAATAACTGAGGGTGGTTAGTCAATTCATTTAAAGATATCTATTTGTAATATATTTTAAAAAATAACACTTTTTCAATTGTATAGTTAATATACATTCACAGTGTATAGGATAAAAAAACAAAAACAAAAGTTTAAGGGGAGTATATTACTGTACATTTCATATGTTTTTCATGAAAATTAAGTTTAAATATTTTTTAGTGATTCCTGCTATTTCACCAACATAGAATTAGACCAAAATTAGAGATGCTCTACATTTTAAAATAATAACACCGCAGGAGCAACTGACGTGAGCAGTTGTTTCAGCAGTAGGAACTCTCCGTACTGGAGTACTACTTTTGTTTTTCTTTTTTTATGCCATCCTCAAGCTTTAATGCAATATTAAAGATAGAAGTTATTAATGGCAAAATTGGACAAAAGGAATGAGGTTTTAAATAAGGAGTTCGTGGTTTGAAGAGCTTTCCATGAATAAAAGGTAGGGAGAGGCCCGTTATCCCTTTGTAAAATGAGTGGATGGTATTGGGGATTATAATGTAGAATGCAGTTGTATAGAGAGACTTCATATATTGATTTATTACATTTTGATTGGTTATTTTTTATAAGGCAACTAATATTTAATTCGTTGTGATTCTATATTTTTTTAATATAAATTTGGGAGGCTGACCTATGTGGGGTGGGGGTGACTGGACATTTTCTTTCTTAGCATTCTCCCTCATGTTTTGTTTGGAAACAATTTCCACAATTGGCAATACTCTTTTTGCAAAACCTCCCCAATGGCTGAAATTGACAATAAAAAAATCAAACATAATTTTCACAGGCAGTTCGCCCAAGTGTAACGTAGGAGTGATAAAGCTTTAAAACTTTATTTTTTAAACATATTCTTTCTTATTCATAATCACAGTCTGCTTTTGTTTCTATCAATTCTTTCTCCAGAAAATCTTCACAGGATTTGCTTTTATTAACAATAACTCTTTATTTCGTCTGCAATTGTAGTCAAGTTTTCATTTGTACAAAAAATAATCAAATGAAATGAAATAGATCAAACTAAGAGACTTATTTAGACAATAAAGGTACCCGAATGAATGAATTAAAATCAAATCAAATAAGCTGAAAACCCCGTTTCCTAAAATAATAAGAAGCATATTCACTACAACATAGAAGACCGAACCCCATTTAATTTATTTTTTTAGGAGTGCTTTTCAGATAATTTTAACAACCAACACAAGAGAAAAAAAAGATGAAAACAAGTCTAATTTCAGAATAGCCTAACATTCAGGGTGGGCACTCCTCTATGATTTTATTCGGTTGGAGCGATTCTAGTGCGCCAGTATGTCTATTTAAAAATAAATATCCTTACGCAACGATCCTACATTATCTCTCTTCAAGTAAAGGTATTCAACCCTTTCTAGAATAAATAAAAATCGTCGTAGTTATCCTTTTTAATTTGTTCTTCCTAATTGTAAATTATAAGAAATGTATTTCCTTCTCAGCACTTATTATTAAATTAAATTGGAGATACTAAATTAAAGTTATTCAATACTGATATTAAACAATTATTTGTACTTTTTGCACACCAGAAATGCAGTTTTTGAAGAGAGGTACTGTTTAATTTTTAAATTTTATTATGAGAACATAATTCCAATAATTTTATATTTCATATGTACTTTGTAGTTTTCATCCTCGTGTATATATGTATATAGACGCACACACATGTTTACACTAAATTTACAAGTTGGGGATTTAGGTGAAGGTAAATGTTAAGAAAATCGACATTTGATAGAAAATGTTTATATTAAAGTAATATCTGTTTGGTGTAGAATATGCTTTTAAAAATAATGAAAGGGGACGTTATTTGAATGATACTGGCTATTGATATGTCAATCAGGGTAAAGTTTTTTGAAGCTCCATTCAACTCATACGTTTTTATCTCTTACTCTGGACAGAACGGGGAAGTGTTTCGAATGATAAGGCCAGCAGTCAGCACAGTGGCCAAAATGAAGGTAACATTTTTTTTATTAGTTATAAATACGAAGAAATTGCCCTTTCCAATTGATACTTTTTTAAGTCGATAATTATTTTTATTTTGGATAGTTTAACAAATGTTAGAATGCAATTGAGGTGCATACATGAACACTAGTACTAATTTACATTCATCTCAAAAAATATAATGCAGTAAATGTACTTAAATTTTTGGTTTTTCTGTGAATGCTTCTAAACTTGTATTTAATTTGATTACGCATTACTGAAGTTTTAAATCTCTGGGTGTTTTAATATTTTTAATTCTTTAATATAGGAAATTATTTTTTTTGCATAAATATTTTATATTTGGCATTGAATTAATGTTTGTCCACCTAGCGAATACAGCCACGGAGTTCAGCATTGCACTGTTATAATATATTAAGTTGCATTTCTAATTATCTTCTGATTAAAAAACTTATTGTTTTTTTGCATGACATTTCTTCCATTATATCTCTCTTCTGTTAAAGTTTAATACAATTTCCTAGCTCTAGAGAAACCCACTTTTAAACATAAAATCATATTACAACAACGTTATCATTCAATTTAATTTCTTGGGTTTTGAAATTAAGCATATTACAGAGTGGGCCATTTTCACAATATAATATTTTGTCACTTGGTTTTATTCTATTCGACTTCTTTCTTGTTGAACGGAAACTCTTCATGCTTTATACTCCACAACTATTTCAAATTTGGAAATCGTTTTTAGCTTTAATTGAAGCTCTTTCATAATTTTATTCAAACTGCACATTTTTCTTTGAGTCGCATCAATTTTTAGAAAGAGGATTGCATAAACACCAACACATAGGTATTCAACATTAAAGGCCACCAGATGACGTCTATCTGTTATAACAAACAACATCAAAATTGATAACTCCATAACTGGATATAAAAATATGAGAAATTGGTAAATAAAAGAAACAAGGTGTAGCTGAAAATGTTCCAAAGAAAATTTCACACTGATGGGATATGGATAAGACAAGAAGTACTGTCATTAGCTCAAAACTTCAAAGGACTGAACTCGAAATACAAGATTGTCGGATCAGACTCACTGTAATCTTTATCACAGGCAGATATTAGAAGAACCATGTTGTTGATCAAAAACACTTCCTTAATGGCAGGAAGGATACGCCATTATAAGTTTCATGGAAACCTTTTATGTAATCAATCTGGTTCAAATTTTAATGGTCTATCATTCATGTTATAAACTTTTTTTTCTCTCTAACTAGAATAAACATTTTCAAACGTAATCAACTACTTACTATGAAAAAGAACAAAAAAAAAATATTGTTTTATTTTGTATTTTTTTAGATTTAAATTATTTTAATCCATTAACAAGGATATACATAAGTCGTAGGACAATTAATATAATTTTATTCACTAAAGCTCAGTGATATAGTGTGAACCGGGCAGGCTATAGAGATTGTTAAAACAATGGGGCCATATAAATAATATTCCTTGAAAAAAACTTTTGTATATACAGGATAATAAGAGAAAGAACATTTGAAGTCACTAACAATTTTGAAGTCACTTCCACCTGCCAGAATACCAACTCAGAAAGAATGAACATTGTTTTCTAATGGCTTTGATCAGAATTACTCTCTTTGGCAATCACTTAAGAGATAGAAATGGTATCAATGGAATCTAATTCATATCGTAACATTAACTAATTGTAGAATAGACCACAGCAAAGCACAGAACCTGCGGTTTTCCTAATATTGGTTGTTTGATGGCTGATTCCCTTAAATTAAATTACCCACAGGGTAAAGGTCTTTATATCACAGCTGATTTACCCACCATCACTAAATTGAAAACAAGGGAATATTAAATTTTTGTTTGTAAAACTAATTAATTAATACATAGCTTACAGTGAAACTGCAAATCCGTATCAAAGTACGATATGACAGCAAACCTACGAGAATTAACTAGTGCCTAACTACTTTAAACACTTTTTAACAAAATTTCCTACAATTTTAATCAATCAGAATAAAAATCCTGATTAAAATTCATTTTTTAAAATTCTTATACGTATAGTATAATATATTATATCTATCAGGATTAAAAAGATACATTCTTCCAGCATAGCATATTTTATTTATTGACAAGTGGTTTCGCCATATTACTCTCCATCCTATAATTAAAAAAATGAAAATTAAATAAATTAAAGTAAAACATAAACCCTAGAGAATATATATATATATATATATATATATATATATATATATATATATATATATATATAAAACGCTCCCAGAGTCGCAATATTTGTTTCATCGCTAACAATTTCGATAAATAAAAGTTACGTAATAACTAAGGATTAAGGTAGTTAATGACTGAAATCCTACAAAGGAAAGGGAGAAGGCTAAAGGAGGGGATTTTGATAATTCCATATACCTCAGTTATTATGAAAAGGATCGAAATATTGAATACAGCCAATTTTAATGCGCATTTAAATTCCTGAAATGAAGGATTTACTTTATTTACTATTCAGTCTTAATTCAGCCACCAATTCTACTCACCCAATTTTCACATTAAGTTCTAGTGTTACAGATAGTATTTCGTTTCCTATTTATATAGACTTCGTACTGTGGGAGAAATAAAGAATTGAAAGAAAGAATCATTCTAATTCTTTGAGTCTTTATGAAAGTGTCGTTGTTGCAAGACAGTAATTGCTCCAAGAACTCCAGTAGTTGTCAAGGCATGCAAGCAGTGCCATACGACCTCTATGCCTCCTGTTGAGGAGGTAATCTGGTCAAGGAGAAGATGTGTGACCCATAAAACCCACTACTGCAGCTATTTCTAAAATTATGAACTGCTGTGATTTCTCTACATTAGCCTAATTCAGCATTTCATACCCATATTTGAAGATTCCATATGGTTACCAAGCTGAAGTGGGGTTCAAGAACGCATGTCCTCAGCCTTAGATTGAAAAACAGTCCAAAAGATTAACTATCGATAGCAACTCCATTTGGTTTTTTTTTCCAATTTAATTGAATGACTTTTGCTAACCGATCAGTTCATGGCATATTTATAAATATGCATAAACAAAATTTTTTGGAACTAACGGGGTGACGTGAGTCGCCCGGCAGCCGTGGTGCAAGCTACTGCTCTCTAGTGCTCTTCAAAGGCACTGAAGATGGAATTTGTCTAAATAAAACTAATTGTAAAGGAAAACAGGCCTACTGTGTACATTCAAATAACTTAACGTTACTGTCAAAAGTCATAATTTAGCTGTCGGGTATTAGATGTTGGTTGTTGAGCTGGTGTAGAGGGTGATATAGAGGGAGTATGGCCGAAGCAGAGGTTGAAAGAAAGGAATGTTCCGGTGGGGTCCTTTGGGAGTTGAAGGTTCATACTCCCCAGGGGTCGGCCTTCCAAACAAACACTGCATCTAGGATTTAGCTTCCCGACTTTTCAACTCAAATAGTAACCCCTAATTCCACCAGTAGTAATAATCATTATTGGTTTAGTACTTATTTAGACTTAGATCTTTTAATTTGCAAATGCCTTTTTACTGTAAATATATTTTTATATTTTAGGTGTTCATATATTCTTTCTAATATATAACCATTGGCTCCATGACACTGGGGGGCACCGGTAACATTGTAAACCTAGAGTGGTGATCCCAATCCCGCCTGGGCAATAGGAATTTATTTAGTGACGGAATTAATTAAATAAAATCCTTAGTCCCACCCTGGCTAGAAAAGGGGGGTAACCTGTATATAACCCATTTCAATTAGCCTTGCAAATCAGTTGCAAAAAGTGGACGTTAATAAATAATTTAATTTTATTCTTTCTAAACATATAATTTTTGACTGCATCAATTGCAAGATGACTTCTGATGGCATTTTTATTGAATATTAGTATTGCTTGAAGCAACAAAAAGTACTAAAGAAAAAGAATAACTTTAAAGGAAGTGAAAAGTGGTTAGGATGTAATGTGAACTAATCCAAATATCTTCCTGGGGATTAAGGGACAGCTTCTAGAATATTTATCATTATTTTAAATAACAGACTACTCCGTATCAGAATTGTAGCATTCTCAAGCCTATACGAAAATCACATATTTGATATCATAAATATCCCGGCATTTGCATCTCTAAATGCGGATGATTTTTGTCTTTATGTTGCAAGTTTATGCATATAAGTTAAATTGAATGGTTTCATTTTTGTAGGAAAAGGAAACGCTTTGTTCTTATATTTTAATTTTTAGTGAAAAATACATTACATTTTAAGGAGGGCTTCAGTTATTTAGGGCTAAATATAACGTAGCGTCTTCCCATCTAAGACGTCGAACAGCTCAACACTTTAAACGAACGAATAATCTTAAAATAATTTGCAATAGAAACTGGGGATCAAATAAACACACTTCTGCTTCTATACAAAGCACTGACAAGATCGAAGAATGAATACGGATGACCGAACTATAATTCTGCCTCAACTAGGACACTTGTTCATAATTAATAGCTATGGACACTATTCTTAATGGTTGCTTGCTTATTGTGACAGGTGCTTTCTGAATTTTTCCAAAGACACGTAGAAAGTCAGGAACCAGCTCTGAGTCTATACGATTCTACATGATTTTATCGTGTATCTCCGAAGCCAGCTAATTTCCCAATCATTCTTCATTCTAATGTGCATTTGGAGTCCAAAGAAGAAGAACCACACGAGAATTGAAATTCAGGACCAACAACTAGGCGATTTTGCTCAAAAACATTATTACAAAAACAAAAACTGAACCCAATAAATACAAATTAAAAACACAACTAATAAAATTAAACATAATAAAAAACATTAAATATATTATTATTATTATTTATTAACGTCCACTTTTTGCAACTTAGGCTAATCGGGACGGGATATCTACAGGTCACCACCCTTTTCTAGCCAGGGTGGGATTTTAGGAAGTTATTTAATGAATTTCGTCACTAAATAATTTCCTTTGCCCAGCCAAGAATCGAACTCGCCACTCTAGGTTTACCATAAAAAAAAAAAAACATTAAATACAATAATTAAAAAAAACTATGGTAATATTGCTCAAATAAACTTACATATATCTAAAATGAAATGTAAAATCAATCTTCATGTAATGGACTTCCCAAATGTTTGGCACATACCAACTCATACTTTCGATATACATATTCATCATATTTGAAAAGAGTCAAGTTTGGAAGAGCCAATTGGCATTACTTGCGAACATTAAAAGGAAAAATATATAGCGACGGAACATACACATATAATTAGAGAATTTAAAATAAATGAAAAACTTATTTTGTATTAGAAATTTCAAATATTTAATACAAGTTCACCATTCAGATTTCGTACGTATTGATTGGGGAAAATAAACTAATGGAAGTTTATGTACACTCTGAATTATAAAATCACTTTAACTATAAACTTGAACGCTGATATGTAGCATTAATGGTTTCCAGCAAATCCTAATACTCCTTCTATCGTCCTGCATATAAATATAACGAACCAGGGGAATCGAGAATAAGCTTCTAATCGTTATATAGTTAAATTATTATTGTTTCATTTGTTAATATTTCAATCTGCTTACAGACTTATATGTACTTCTTAGAACTAAATATTACGAATAAATAACATTCTTAATATTATATATACGAATTCAATCTAAAGCCTATGTAAGCTCTTAATCGGGAATAATCTCGAATTCCATGAAACCTAATAAAACAGCTTAATATTAATCCAGATAAAGATGTCAATAAAACTTCATTAACAGACTATGCAAATAAAATAATACCCAGCTAGAATACAGGCACTTTTAAATAATTGGACAAGGAAAAATACGTTCAAGGGCTAACTACCGAAAAAGCATATTATGAGTATGAATAAAAGAAATAACAAAAAACACTTAAAATATTTTAATATTATTTTTATTTATTATGGTCCACTTTTTGCAAATAGGGCTAATTGGGATATTTGATTTCAAGGCCAACATTTTGACTCACAAGGCTAACCTTAATTAATGGAAGCTACAATATTAATTGAATTACAATCATCTGATCGTTGACACCATGTTTCAATGACATCCGTCAACTTGGATCCACCAAAACAAGTTAGAGATGCCTGAACATTGAAAATTGTCATGTCAGTGTGACACATATTAAAATAATAATTGAAACCACAGTCAGAAAGGCCTATTCCATACAGTAGAAGTGTCTATACCATATTGAAAATTAGGTGTCATTAATGAATTCCCTAAAATTTAGAGTGGAGAATATCACTGTTTCTTTTTTAAATTATCACGTTAACATTTTAATATACGTTCTGCCTTGCATTTTTCCTCTCATTTTAATGCAAACTTATTTTCCGGCAAAACTCAGTAAAATATTCATTACTTAAAATTAAAAAGAGGAAATCAGCTATGGGAAAGTTTAAAAATCTGCCTCCAAGGATGTGCTAATTATTTCAGATTATGTACATAAGTAAAGTGTTTTGGTTTACACGTCCATAAATAGCATGAAAAGCTGAGAGGAGATGTTTGTATGAAAGTTATGAAACTGAAAATTTTTGGTAGTTCATTGAATATGCAAACACAAAATGATGGGTTGTGAGAAGAATATTTGAGCATGTAATTCCTTACTAACTCCAAATAATTTAAGTTATGATTTCTGATGTAACGGAGGATTTTGATGGAATAACATTGTGCAGATAGACCAATAAAAAAATATTGTTATTTACACATTAAATTATGTATTATTTTTCGATATTATATAAATGTATTTACTAATTTTACAAAGGAAACAAATTTCTCAAAATTAAAGAAGGAAATATTGAAATCACCGTGCTCATGTCCTCTATACGCGGCCGCAGCGAACAGTGACGAATTTTCTACAGATTCCTTTGAATGTAAATTGAGGCTATATTTAATTTCGTTTTACATTAATTATTTATTAGTCATTTACAGGGAATTGGTATTAGTTGTTTTTAATGACAAATATTTCCAGTGCCTACAAGATAAATAAAATTTATTATACTTGGCTTTCAAGAGTTCTGAAACAGTACCAGGACAGCAAACAGGACTCCTGTGATTTTTTTTTTGTGCTGATTAGAAGGTTTAAATACTTCTTTGTGTCCCAAGTGTCGATAGAACTGTAATTATTGGGAGAAATCAAACTTCGCGTTTTAGCAGATTTCCCTTAAGGGAAATCAGTTATTGAGGTTGTAATCACGACGGAAATTTCGAAATTTTTCTTCAAATGTCCATCGATCCTACCTAGTAGATGACGAAAATGAGGTCCGTTCAAAACTGTATATATATATCTACAGGGTGTCCCCAAACCAAACGGCCAAACTTTAGGGATCGATAGAGGATCGAAAAACTAAAACAAAAAGTCCTCTGGCATATGCCTCGTTTTCGCTTCGTTTTCGAGAAAATCACAAAAAACTACAAATAGTTGTGCAAAAACTAGTTAAGGCCAATGGAAGAGCGGATTTTATTCCTTGAATGAATTTTAGCAATAAATGTTATTCCAATACAATTACCTATTTAAAGTAGATAACATTATGAACAATAACTGAAGATTAAAACATAAAAAAAGATTAAAAATTTAGAAAATTAATAAAATAATTAAATATTCTTACTTAGAAAACATAAATGTTTCAGTTTTTATATGGGTCTACCTTAGTGAGAAAAAAAAAAAACCTGAAAATTTTGAAGGTTTTACCTTCTCTAAAATTATATCGTTAATTTCTAAAGCGTCAACGTAAATGTTCTTTGTCAATGTCAAAGTACATATACATTTCTATTACATAACTCTTTTATTCGCTTTTGTCATATTTATAAATTGCGTAGTCAGTAAACTGTATGCAGTTTTCTCCATAAAAAAATGACTAATTAAGAAAAGTGTTATTGTTGTTCTGCTTTTTTGAAACTTTTAATCCTCTTAAGCTGTACTCAAAATATCTTAAAAATAAACATGATACTATTTCACCTATGACGTTTTTAGTAGTATAGTTATGATAATAATACATTTTTTTGTATGTTAAAGGACAAAGAACAAGAAAAAGTTAGGGCTATAATTTATTCAGTAGAAACAACAAACTAACTAGAATTTAAATGAACCAAGACCTGGGTGTTGATCCCAGCATCACCCTTGCGGCGTTTGAAACGAATTTTACAGTAAGCTTAGAGTGCTTGAAAAACTTCAAAATATGCACCTATTGAGTTAATTCCAAACCCTCGAAAGTGTATAAGTTTTACTTCACAGCAAGCTGTCTTACGTTAATTGTAAAACTTAAAGTGTTTAATGCGGGAAATACTCGTGGGAACCAGCGGAGGGATTTCAACTTGAAAATATTCTCTTCAAGTTTGTGAATTAGAGCAGAATATTCCACAGTGATTTTCATACTTAGGTTTAAATTTGAATAAATTAAATAGAAATGTTTAGACAAGGAGAGCTTATGTGAGCTTCACTCCTAAATCCAGTTAAATGTGCAGTTATTGTCGTTTAATAATTATTAATTGTTCTTCTAATTTTGCCTAAATGCTTATATAATTAACGAGACGGGAGGCATAATACAGTCCTAATATTTATACATGTACTACAGTTTGTAAACATAAACTCAATATACAAATAGTTAAAAAATGTCCTCGTTGGCTTGAGAGTTTTTTTTTGGGGGGGGGGTTTAAATTTTGGTCAAAAACGTAAATACATTGCGGCTTAGTACGGCACATGGATTGTCTGTCTTCATGTACCTTCGAGATCATTTTTTGTAGCTAATTCTAAGTCTAGTTGGTACATCTCGACTTCTCGAACGTCTAGAAATGTTGCAGTGCTTAATCAGTGATTTGATTTTCTGACATATCAATATATTCTTTGAAATTTGGCTCCTACTACGCTGAAGTACGTGATGAGCTTCTTTCTGATTACTTTCCCATATATGAATGCTAAGCCAACCACTCTTTCATTCTTATCTATGCTAAATATTAATTTTTCCCCAATGTAAGACTTCACCGAAATGTGCTTGTATTCAGTTTAGACATTGTGGCATTTTGTTTCTTAAATAATATTTTAGGTCGTCTTTTAATCGGTTTTGATCATTAGGAAAAAAGAATAACTAGACTGTGAAACAGTCCTAAATACGAAATTTCAACATTCTAAAGCTGGTCGTTCGTGAGTCATGTACGTAGTACAGAAGGGTCCAGGAAAGGTTAAAACAGAAATTTCCATTATAATCAGAAAACCTAGAATATTCGAAACAAACAATACGTTAATTACATACTTCGCCCAAGGAAGTATAAACAACCTATACTTAATTTATCTCTTAAAAATTAAATATTTATTAACCATTTTCTCTACTTTTAAATCACACGTCTCTGAAGCCAATCTTCTTTTAGGCACTCATTTCCTACGAATTTCGAAGATTCTCAACAAAAAAAAAATTGCGTAATGCTTTAATTTGAGCAATTTCAGTACATTCATTCCTAGAGCAGAATACGCCAAAAAAAAAAAAACACAATTGTGATAGACATCCATATCATCACAGTTGATACTTAGATTAGAAAATTCTTAAATAGAAAATTTGTAGAATATCTGGTTTCCTGTTCATTACACCTTTACAGACATGTCGCGCGAGAAACACGTTAAATAAGGAGCTTTGAATTGGGCGTTGTACTTCATTTAAAATTATTTTTTTTGAAAGCGAAAAGTGAAAAACATAATTTATAGATCGCTCTATGGTAAACAAAACCGGTCCCATAGAACCATTTTTTTTATTTTCATACGCAAGATCAACCCCCCCCCCTCCTTCCTCCTTAACTGATTTAAAACAATAGGGGAGTTGCACAAGTGGACGGTACGACAGTCCTAAAAATAAAATTTTAATATTCTAAGGCAAGTCGTTATATACGAGATACCCACATACGTAAACGTGTCACAAAATGGCGGCTAGTTAAAACGGGTTAAGGGAGGGTCAAAACGTTTAATTCCTTTGAAATCAGAAAACCTCAAACTTCGCAATTGCAATACTTCATTTACTTCGTACTAGGAATAAAAACGTATGCCACACGAACGGGTATTAGTTATACTATTGAAAATATTAACAAAAGTTTTAACAAAATAATAAAATTTGGTAATGTGAAAGATCCTTTTGTATAAATAGGTAATTTTAATCTATTAATTAATCTATCTCTCTGAAATTCTTAGAAAAATAATTCAAGAAATTGTTGAAACTAGCTTTATTAGAATTAGTTATAAAGTTTAAGATTTTCACTTGTGTTTCAGTTCATGTACAAATTTAATAACGAGCCTTTGATGTCACTTAGTCTTTGAAGTCTTGGTCTTACAAAGTTTGTCCCTAGTAAAGTTAAAACTTGCCTCTAATCCAGTTACAGCGACTACATTGCCCGAGTAAACAAATTCGATAGGCAGACGATGTAGGTAGACGTGTGAGAGAAACTTAAAGATTTACACGACGGAGGAAATATGATTGTTTGAATGGAAAACTCGCTATAATGTTATTACATTTTAAACTAAACTAGCCCTAAAATGATATTGCATTTCTTATTATGCGTATGCCCACCCTGGCTAGAAAAGGGTGGTAACCTGTAGATAACCCGTCCCGATTAGCCTAAGTTGCAAAAAGTGGACGTTAATAAATAATAATAACAATTATGCGTATGGTCTAAACCGCGTTGAATAATTTCGAATCAGGAACACAGATCATTGGAACTTGTTTGGTGGAAGATTAAAGTAAAATACCCTTTTCCTCATTAAAAAATTACTATCACGCAAAGGCTTCGTATTCCAGCCATATTTTCCACGTGTTGGAATGTTGAGCTGTTGACCTCATCTCACCATCAATTCTAAATTTCCCACGTACTAAGAATCGTAGATAAACTGTAATTAAAATAATATATGCAGTGATAGAAATCAAAGTACAACATTCTAAAAAAGAGTTTTTAAATAGTATTTATTGGCGGGACTGGCGGGAAATGGAAAAATGTCCACATAACGTATCAATTTAACAGTAAAATTTTGTTTATTTAAAGACAATTAAGTAGTATGCAAGAATATGCTTTTTTCAATTTATATTTTCTGATGCCCATCTTAGCCCTGTAAGTTATATATTTGGTATAATACACTTAGTAACCCCTGGGTCATGCATTGTATTCACACGTGGAAAACGGCATGTTTTTTAGAGGGAAAATAATTAATTAATTCTTAGTCTCTCCCTGGTTAGAAATGGCTGGTAGATACCCCGTCCCAATTAGCCACTGTAGCAGAAACTAACTTTTATAAATAATAAACACTAGATTATTTTGCTAGAGTGTTGTGAGTTCATTACTATTCAGGCAATTAGCTGAAACAGTTTTCCGTATATATCCTTCGAATTGAGTAACTTTTATACTTTTGAATCTAGCAATAATTAAAAAATCGATTTTTTTTCTTCACTTGTTGTTCAACTACTTAAAATTTAAACTTTGAAATGGTCAAATTATTTAATTGTTAACTTTCAACTCATTATAAGTTTCAATTATAATTTTTGATAAAAATTTATTAAAAAAAAATCCAAACTACATCTTTTGTTTCGCAAAAGAATTCAATTTGAGGAATATTGTTAGCAAATTTTCTTTCTACTCAAGGTTTGAAAATGGTGGCGGAATAATTAACAAAATTACTATTATAATATAATACCATAGGAAGGCATAATTTTAATCATAATAGTTCTTCATCCCCTGATTTGAAATTATAATAAAAAAAAAAAATAAATAAACTAATACAAATTATATATCAACCACCGGAAAACAACTAATGAGAAATGGTGGCAATATTAGCTTTGATTAGCGACAAATGTGAGCAAATATCGTTAATCACTCATTAGTATTTAGTAATTAATTTCCTCGATAACATTCATCTGATTGGATTGACATCGAAGGGTTTCATTACATATACACCTCCCAGCCTGTACCCCCTTGTTAATATGATCGAGTATGTTCTTTAATGAGTATACATGCGGTTGCTTCTATAATTAAAGTTCTGGGGAACATTCATTAGTACAACAAACAGTGATATATTATTGGGTTGAAGGAACTAATAATCAGACTGATAGTAGCTAGCAGTTTAAGCATTTTTCAAAGGCTCATCTCATTTTAATTAATTATGAGCGCTCGAAATAAAATAAAATCATCCCCAATCGCTTGTTCATGGATTTGTTAAATTTAATGAAAGTGTGATAATCTATCAAATTACCAAGATATATAGGAACGAATTGATGGCTATAACGAACATTTAATATATGAACTATTTAGTGATGCTTTCGTCTCAATCCTCCCTTGCTCTACCTTTTAAATATCAGGCTCGAATTACGTCAAATTCGATTACTTCTTCTCTCTGACATTCCACAGCAGGCTATCCAATCATCCTAATCCAGAAGTCCTAGCCTTTTCCAGTACCACTCATCCATATTCCCCTCCGCGGCACCTCAAGACACAATGGCCTAGAGATCTCCTAAAAGTTTAATGTGAAGATCACTTCACTGCTATCAAGCAGTGGCTAATTTCTTCTTAAGTGCCATTCCTCCTTAGCTCTTGACTTCTTTGCCAGGCAGGGAGAGGATGTTCCTCTCGTTGTGGTGAAGGGGTGTGGCTACTGTCAAGAGTGATGGAGGAACTATTGTATTGTACATATCACACATTACCAAATGAATTTAAATGCAGGATGTAATATTCTCAATAAAATAAAATCTAATAAAAAAAAAATAAAATAAATCTTCTCTCTGAAGCCCTCCCCCACCCTAAGCGTCATGCCCTGCTTTAGTGGTTGCAAATAAAGTGTTTACAATTAGTAAGAGTATCCTACTTGAGACTATTAATTGTCTCCCCCTCAAGCCACTGACGCAGGCCCCAAGTTTAGAGAGGAGGGAGGGGGGGGGCGGCTTAAGAGAGAAGAATTAATGGAATTTGTTGTCACACAAGGCTGTGGATTAGAAGGAGAGCACAGGCCTGCCCACTCTCCGGGGCAAGACCTGTCAGATTCCCCAAATGTTTCCCTCATATATTAAATAATTTAAATATTAATTAATTTCAGAAAGTGTACTCTATCCTTTTCATGAATAAAATATAATAGTTTTGAAGTAATCACGAAATGTACTAACTATAATATAATTCCAAAATTTTTCTGATCTCCATTTGATGTCTGACGAAGCTACCACAAAAACCATTAGCCTCCACTATTTTTTTTCTTCCATTTTTCTTAGTTTATGACTGGTTATAAGCAGATAGAAAAGGGGGTTACGAGCGCAGTTTCAAAATACCCCAAATAACCCAAAAAATGCTCACAAAAAAAAATCCTCTATTTTTTACAAATATGTATTTAAATCCATATAAAACATCGATTTTTTGTAAAATATAAATGGGAAAATCTATAAAATCATTGATTTTTTACGAAATAATCTAGAAAAATTACTACTTGAAAAGGCACTTTTGGCATGAGCATCATGAATGTATTTTTCGAACCCCCTAAAAATTTATCAAATGACATTTATTTTTTATTACCATTACCATTACCTGCGCTATGATAACTTTAATAAATTAATAATATATGTTATATATATTTTTATTATTATTTTTAATCATCACTATCGCTTTCATCTGATTTAATCTTCTCCCTATTAACTATATCTTTATTTTCTCGAAAATTGATAATATGAACCTTTTTCCCACCCATATATCTTTTAAACCATCATAAACAAAAAATAGTTTTTGTGAATTTAATTGTTGAATATCTTTTTTATATAACTTATCAGTAAATCTATCTGGTAGAAAAACATGAAATTTTTCTTCTTTTTGTTTTAAAGTAACAACTATTTTTTTCCAAAGTTTGTTGAAATTTCTTTAAATTCTTTAATTGGATAGATTGACCACATTTCAATTCTGATAGTTTCTTTGTTGGAATATTTTGACATTGACCAACTTGTTTGATCTTTTTCAAAGCTTCCATTTATTAAGATAAAAATTTATCAAATGAAATTTGTTTTATATAAATTTGTTTATTAATATAAATAATACATTACCAAATGTAATTTATTACTTATATTAATAAACATTTTTGTAATGACCTAATGCTCTAGTATTAATTCCATCTTCGAAGATGAATCGTTTATCATCATCTGGTGATAAAGCTTTCTTATTAACTTGAATAGAATATAACTCATGTTTGTAACTCCTAAATTGATTTATACTTCTATAATGATCTCTTTTATTGAATAAACAATCTTTATAATCTTCGAATGTTATTTTATTTTTTACAACACATTTCTTAATACCTTTTGATTTCTTACATATTTTTTCTTCATTTTTATGAGCATACATTTTAGATCTTAATCCTATAAATTCTTCCATAATTAATCCATTATTTTCATCCTTCATTTTTCCTAATACTTTCTTATTAATTCTAGGCATATTATATCTATTATCAACAGGGTAATCTGAAGTATCGAATAAATCAATCATACCTTTCATATCCTCATAAAAATCTTCTGTTTTAATGGAATATGTTAAGCTATCTGTATCCATGTACATTAATTTAATATCATTTCCATATTTTGGTTTCATAGTCTTATAATGGAAATCATACATTAAATATTTCGATAAATCCAATATATTCATACCAACTTATATAGGTTTATTAAAGAAAACTTTTGTTTTATTCATATGAACAGCTGTTAAATTTTCATCAAAAATAGTTCTACCTTTAAAATTTGGTTTTGCTACTAATTTTTCAACTTTCTTATAATCATTACATAATTTTACATTAATTCTTTTCCTTATATTTTCCATTGTCTTACCAAACACTGAATTATTCATCAGCTTGTAAAAATCTTTTTCAAAATCATTAACAGCTTGAGTTCGTTTTTCAGTATTGAGATCTACATATTTTTTTAACCAATCTGATTGTTTGAATTCTAATATTCTATGAACCTTTTTTAGCTTTAATCCCAAATCCAAACACTGCTTTAAATTTCTATAATGAATAAACATATCTTTCTTTATCATATAATGTTGTCAATAGCTTTGATTGTTTTGAATGATCTGGAATTCTGTTCTCGGGGTTAATGGTAAATCAGAATGACTATCATGTAGTTCTTTCGGATATTCAAGATCAACTTCTAATATATAACCTTTCTCTGAGTCATCCTCTAAATCCTCTATTTCACTCGGATTAACCCATTTGAATCCCCCATAAGGTAAATATTGACTCATTGCCCAACCATATAAATTATTTGCATCCAAATACATTAAATAACAAGATGGTAGATTTTTAACATATTTTTTCATATATTTATTATTTGCTTTTGCATATCTATTACAACATTGTGATACTCCTCCTCTGATTCCTTTTTCCAACATTAAAATCATATCATAATCATTTAATAATTCCAACTTAATTTCAGTTGTTTTTAACATTGCATCCCAAGATAATCCAGGAGCTGTAAAATGCCAAGCTGGATCGAGTTTGTAAGTTTTTAAACACACATCTCTAAAGTTTTCAAATATATCAGCTAATATTAATACATCTGATTTAACATATAAATCTGAATACTGCCCCAAGTTTTTAATTTCAAATTTTTCCCATACATTTTTGGCATGTTTATAATCATTTTCACTTATATCACAATCATTCAACTTATTATAAAATTCTTTAATTGGAGGTAATTCAGTTTCTTCAAATCTTTCTTCTGAATCAACATAATCATAAGGATAAACACCTTTTCTTCTAATCAAATCTAATCTCTCATCATTGTAATATTTAGATGTTTCCCTAAACATAGATTTCAAGAATTTGAATTCTTCTAACTTTTTAATTTTTGGGAGAATAATTCTTAATTTTCTCTTTTAATTCTTCCAGTATTTTTCGTAAGTTTGTTGTTAATGCATCTAAGCTTGTTGCCATAAATCTGACTGAATCAATAAATCGTATTTTCAATTCACCAACTTTCTGATTGAATGATATATATCTCTCTTCAGTATTCGGAATTACATCTATATCTTCTTCAAATTTTCCCATTGCTTTAACAAATAGATGAGCATCATAACCAGATAAATTATGGATAAATACCGGAATGAAGGATTTTGATAATTCAAATTACAATTTTCATGAGCTGGACCTCTATATTTACCAATTAAGTGATTATGATCTCTTACTTTCTTTTCTTCTTTAATATCTTTTTCACATATATGACAAATATTAGTTTTCTGAAAATTCTTTTCATCTTCATCACTCATATTCAAAGGTTTATTATCATCATATATCTCCTGAATATTTTCAACTTCCTTTCTAATCATTTCTACAAATTTATCAACACAATCAACTCCTCTATACACTACAGGTTCTTTATAATCTTCATTTTCATATTTTATATAATAACAAAAACTGTTTGGTTCATGCTTTTGATATTTCATAGTATAGGATTGAGTTGGATCAGGTTGACAAGTATCAATTTTCCTTGTAAAACATTCAAAATCTGCATATATAACGAAAGGTACTCTCAAAGATTTGTTATAGTTTTTAAAATATAAATATTCATTTTTCCTAGGCATTTCAATTTTTACTGCTGTTTTAGTTTTACAATCAACTTCATGTGTTTCTAATTTTTCAGATGAATAATAATATCTTAAACATCTTTCACACGGATAAATTTTAACTTTCTTTTTTATTACTTGTGTTTTGATCAATCTAGAGAGATCCTTAATCCAACAATAATGATCACATTTTTCATCTTAAATATAAAAGAGATTTACATTTTCATCTAATTTCATTTTAGTAATTCTTAGAGGATGAATAGATTCTTCATATCCATAAAAATTTATAGATATATTGTTTAGTTTTTCAAATTTACTAATATCTGCAAAGGGAACAGGGAGGTCGCCCGGCGGTCGTGGTCCAGGCAACGCAGCTTTAATCAGGCACTGAGGATGGAGCGTTGACTCCGAAAGTGCACTCTGCATTATATTAAAAAACAGTAGAGGACTTGGCCTTCTTATTGATCCTGAAAGTTTATTCCCTCAAAATTTAACTTATCTTTAACCGATTCATACTTTGTAACTCTTTGAGGGATCTTTGTCTACTGGATAAATTGCCGATAGTATAGACCACATAAAACATTTATTATCATTATTTTTTACATTAATAATTGCCTGTTTTGCTTTTATCTTTTCTGGTAAATCTATATATGAAGAACCTCTTAAGGGATTATATTTATTAATTCTTAGTTCTAAATTATCAATACTCATAAGTGTCCATCCTGAACCTTTAGCTTTAAAATCATCCATTTCTTTCATCATTTTCAAGATAACATTATCATAAAATTTATTTAGATCTGATGATTGTAATATAATTTCATTTTTTGTTTTGAATGAAAATTGTTCAATATCTGTAATTATGTTTTTGTCACCTACTCTCCCAAAGGTAAGGGACAACTTAAGATTAACTTTCAAATCCGTCTTTGAAATTTCAGAGATTGTACTGATTACTATATTTCTTTCATATTCTAAAAATTCTGTTGGAAGTACATAATCTTTTGTATTCTTAATTAGATATGTTTTTAATCTCGAACCGTAAGCTGTTTCAATTTTATTTACATTAATCTTGAAGTTGTTTAAGAGTTTGGTTTCTCAGTAGAGTCTCCATTTATTACAAATAAAATTTATCAATATATTTTTATTAAAAATGAAATTTTTAAAATCCTGCAAATCCTACAATTTACAATTTCACCAACCTTTATATTTTGAAGAATTGAATATGAATAAAGATTTTTTAAATTATAAATGAAGAAGGTAAGATTTAATGATCTCATAACTATTTATGAAATACCTAATGAATGTAGAATTAATTTTAATTTAATTGATAATCAGAGGTTTAAAATGAGAATAATTGAGTTTGAAAAGATATTTAAAAATATGTTAATAAAAATAATTCCTAATAAATGAAAGAATTGAACCCTTTTCAATTTTGTCAAATCTGTTGTATAGAAAGTGTTTTAAATAACCGCTGTTATAATTGTTATCCACCAAAAATAAACCCTCATAGCAATTATAAATATAGACAGAGATATTTTCATAAGTATATATTACAGTTAATAAAGGATTATGAGGACATAATTAAAATTGAAGAATTATTTGATGTTTTTAATGAAAATTATAAAGGAAAAGCTTTACCATATAAATTTTTTATTGCAAAGATAGCAAATTTATTAAACATTGAACATAATATTCCTATACGTAACTCAAAAAGAAATAAAATATTGTGGAATGAATTTTTAGAGATGAAACCATTTGAGATAATTGAAAAGCAAAAACAATTTAGAGAATATATTTTGAATCAATTTAGAATGATGAAATATTAATAAAACATTTTATAAATAAATGGAAGGTAGAAAATTATGTACTAAATGTGAAAAAGAAGATAGAATGAAAGATAGAAGTTGGTGTGAAAGTTGTTATAAACAATATCAACAAGAATATTATATTTCAACTAAAAATAAAAAATATGAAAAAATTAAATGTGATTGTGGTAAAAATGTTTGTAAAACTTATTTAAATAAACATAAACTTCGTCCTATACATAATAAAAATATTGAAAAGGTAGTCTGTAATTGCTGTAATTGAAATTATTCAAGATTTTAAAAATTTCATTTTTAATAAAAATGAATTGATAAAAAATCGTTATAAAAAAAGAAACAATAAGGAGGTTTGTAAATAAAAAATATAAAAAAACCTTGGAAAATATTGAAAATATCCGGGGGAAAGAAATTCTCCCCCAAAATCATACTGTTTTTATAAATGAATTAGTTTTGTATTCTTTGATAATGAAATCAAAATTACCTAAAGCAATCGAATTTCAGGATTGGGTTTACAATGTTATCAAAACAATTAGAAAAACAGGAGAGTATAAATTAAAACAAACATTAGAAAGTTTAGAAAAAAGTAATGAAATAATGTTAAATACAACAAGAAGAATTTTAAAAGAGAAAGATGAAGAAATTCAAATATACAAAAATTCGAGAGAACAACTAAGCCCATATATTGTAAATGAAACTGATAATGAAGATTTTCACCATTGTTTTATATTATTTAATTTAAATAATGACAAATGTGAATATACTTACTATGTTGTTAGACGTCAAGTAAGAAATATAGAAAAAGCTAGTGATAAAGTACGGACAAAACATCCAAAAATGTTATGAACGACTATTGTTATGCGTTCCTAACAGTATCAGTTTTTATAATGTAATGAAAGAAAATTTAAAAAGAAATTTAAAATTTCATGGTAATTATTTTATGATAACAAATAAAGAATTTACAGAAATGATTTAATTTATCATATAAAGTCTCTAAGAGAATAAAAAAAATTAAGTTATAACATCTTTTTTATTTATCCACGAATTATGTGTATTATCAAAACCTAACCATTTAACATAAACTTTATCTCCTATTCTTTTTAAAACTTTTTCAACTAAATAATCATTTGGATATTTGGTTTTCATTAATTCCTCTTTATAAAATCTACCTTCAATTTCTTCTTCTTTTAAATCTTTAATTTTATAAGTAATAGGAACAGAATTTATTAGTTTATTTATTTTGAAAATTTCTGTAGACCAGTTAGGTGTATATCCTTTTTCAAATATTCCTTTATATTTACTTATTCTAACATAATCGTTTAATTTAAATTTTGGTTTTTCAATTTTCATATTGTTATCCCTATAAATATTAGTTAATATTTCTTCCTCATTTTTCTTATTCACTTCAATAGGTTTCATCTTTATAGTGCAGTGATAATAGTTATTATATTCTTTAATTAATTCATCTAAAGTATCTATCCATTTATAATTTCCTCTCTTGGAAAATTCTTTCCACATTTTACCTTTTAAAGTTCTATTAAATCTTTCAACAATAGCAGCTTTTATTTCACTATAACTAGAATAGTGATTAATATTAAATTCTTTCATTAAATTTTGAAAATCTTTATTATAATATTCTTTTCCATTATCGGTGTGTAAATTTTTTGGTTTAGTTTTATTGTTTAAAATACTTTTAAATGCTTCTGAGACTAATTTACCAGTTTTATCTTTAACAGGAATACCCCAAGCATATTTAGAAAATGTATCTATTACAGTTAAAATATATTTAAATCCTTTATTTATTTTAGATATTCCTTTTAAACTTCCAGTATCCATTTCAACTAAATCTGATTGCCAGAGATCGTGTATTCCTAGAGTTATAATTTTTGTTCTTTCAAAATTTCTTCTAACTGGTTTATGAATTTCTTCGATTATTCCTTCTTTTACATTTATTTTTTTCATTTTTTGGCCTAAAAAAGTATTTTTCTTACTTCCACATTTTTCACAAATTCCTTTACCCATAAGTTTTCCATTTTTAGAAACTTCTTCATGAAAATTATTAGTTTCTGTTTTGTTTTTACACTTTACACAATATATAAGTACCATTGATTATTATAAAAATATTACTTTAATTTAACCTTCCATTTTTCCTTCCATTTTTATTCCATATTTTTCTATTTCTTCCATTATAATGCTATGAAGTTCATATCGTATTAAATCGTTTATTTCATTCTTAAATTGTTCTACTTCTTTTTGATTTTGTTCACTTAATAATGTTTTATATTCTTCAAATCTCTCTTTAATGATACCCTCAATTTCTTTTATATCAATCATTCTTTTATCTCTTATATTTTTAGTTTTAAAATCTTCCAACATCGATTTTACTTGCTTCATAATAACTACATCATTATTATCTTTTCCTTCTGAAACACTAACAAGTCTCCTATTCTCAAAACCGACATAGCTTTTAGTAATTGATAATAACGAACCAATTATTTCATTAACTTTTGTTTTTAATTCATTCTTAAATTTTGTATTAATCTCATCTTTTAATTTATTTTCATCATCTTTTAATTTTGTCTGGAATGTTGAGATTTCTGTCCTAAAAGAATTTGAAAGTTCTTCTACAATATCATTTTTTAATTTTGTTTCATCAATATTACTAGATTCTGGAAAAATAATTTGATTTCCTAAAACATCAAATTTTAAAATAACTCTTGAATAAGATTCCATTTCTGTCTATTTATTACATTTAAAATTTCTTTATAATCCATACCTTTAGAAAACATTTTAAGAACTAATAAACATAAATGTCCACATATTGGAGGATCTTTTGTATTTGGTCTTCATTATATATTAAATTATCTTTACCTAAATATTTAACAAGTTCTTTCGATGGTTGAAGATTTCCATATGAATTAAAATAATATTTTCTATTTAAATTTTTACAATATGCTACCCAGTGGGTACCATTTCCAAATGAATTATCAATATTAACAATTCCACATTCAATATTTCTAGGATGTTTTGGAAGCTCATCTCTCATAAAAACTCCCCTAAAATATTTTATTTTAAGATTCTTAACCAATTCTTCAATATCAAAATTAGATAATGGTTTTATTTTATTATTATTATTTTTTTTTTAATCTTTCCACCTTTCTTTGATTCCATTGCTTTATCATGTCTTATTTGTTCTTCTAATATTTTCTGTTTATGTTTTGAATCTATTACTGAACTTGCAACAGCACTTGCTTCTCCGAGTAAAGCTCCTAAACCTGCAAATATTAATGGAAGTATTCCTCCATCTTTTTCATTTTCTTTTAATTGTTTGAAAGTTAAAGTAATCCTTACATTTTTTTTATCTTTTGAGTCTTGTTCAATCTTATTAAATTTTCTTTCAGTTAGTAAAATTTTATAAGTACCTTTTGAAGTTTGAATTGTTAGTAAGTCTTTATAAGTTTTAAAATCTTCATTTGTAAATGTTATTCTTCCTGTAGAAAATAAATGTTTATAATCTTGAGTTAATAATGCCCATAATCCTCTTGTACCTTTAAATTTTGTACCTAAAATTTCGAAATCATCACCTTCTATTTCAACTTTAATATTTCCAAGTTTCAATTCTGAATTCTTATAAGATATCCCAAAATGTTTATCAGTTATTGTAAAATATTGAGATGGTATAGGACCTATATTTGTTCTTTTTAAAGGACTTAATTTTAAAGGAGAAGAAGTACCTTCACTTTCTGAATCCTCTTCTATTTGATCTAAAATTGTAACTTTTTTTCGGAGGAAAAGGAGTACTTTTAGCAACTGGTGTATCTACACATTTCTTTCTCAAAAGATGCTTCATCTTCAGATGATGGAATTTCCATTTCTGCAATGTTTCTTGTAAATGGAACAACATCTGTAATTAAAGTTTTATTTTATTCTAATACATGTTGTATTCCTTCATCTACATGAGCCATAGTTTCACTAAGTTTTTCAATAGCACCAGTTATTGGAGCATATTCTTTAGTTTTAAAATCTTCTTCAATTATTCTTTGTTGTCGAGCATTTTTAAATTTTTTAATTAAATCTTTTTCTATTTTCTGAAGTTCTTTCGCTTTTTCAACTCCTTGGGGAGATATTTTACTTTCCCTTTATAAAGCATAAAAAGTTAAAGGGAGTTAAAGTAGTTTAAGTAGTTAAAGTGAGTTTAAATAGTTAAAGTCATAGGGTGTTGTAATTAAGTATTTAGATGAGATATAAAGATTTTAAAGGTAGTCGCAAAACGCGACTCCCCAAATACCAATAAACAAAAGAATTTTAAAATGTGTTTGTTAAGCTTCAAATATGTATAATTAAGCTTGTATTAAACTTAAATATACAATATTATTTACATTTTTATTATTCAAAAGTTCTTGTCTTTCATTTTTTATGGAAATATTTATTTTTTGAATTTTGTTAGTTCCTTTCTTGATCGGAACATAAAATATTTCTGGAGGTCTTTCTGATATTTTAGAACCATATGAAACATTTGGGAAAAAGGAATATAACATATCTGTTTCCTCATGTAAATTTTCATTAACTGAATGATTTACTAAACTTGATTCTACCAAATCACAATGAATTTCTATTACATCAAACGGTCTTAGTTTTGGTATGTCTTGTCCTTTATGAACACCTTTACTCCCGAAAAAACGTTTGGTATTATCCGTGTAGATAGTTTCAAAACCTAAAATTTTATTCATAGTACTATCTAATCTAAAAGGAAAAGGGGAATAAATATCAATTTTGTTTTCCTTATTACCTTTAATATAAAACGAATCATCATCAAACATTATTTTTAATCCTGTTTTAATGTAATTATTTAAATCATTCAGAGTCCAATAACCTCTAGGAATACTAATATTATTTTCAATCAATGATTTATCAGCTTGTTCGACTTCGAATGTTATATATCCATCTTCCAAAATATTATAAACGTTATTGTCTGAATAAAATCCGACAAGACCAATTTTATAATTAATATTTTCATACAAGAATATGAGATGTGCTAAAGTTAAAGACAATTTTGAAGTCGATCCAAATATTTTAAAAAATTTCATTTATTAGATAGAAAAAAGTATCTTTTCTTTTTATATAAATGAATAAAAAATATAAAATTAGGATTTATCATAAAGATTTATCAAATAATGAGAATATGTTCCCATATCCTTTAAGATCCGTCATAGTTGGAGGAAGTGGAAGTGGTAAAACTACATTATTGTTCAATTTTATTTATAATAAAGACTGGATAAATTATGATTATTTGTATGTATGTAGTAAATCTTTAGAACAAGAAGTTTATCAAAAAATGCAAGAAATGTTTCAAAATATATCAGATGAACACAATGAAGAAATTGGATTCTTTTACAGTGATATCGATGAAATTCCTAATGTTGATGAATGTAAAGAAAATAGTTTAGTTATTTTCGATGATTGTGTATTAGACATTCAGGAAAAAAACTAAAGAATATTTTGTTACAGGAAGACATAAAAATATTTCATGTTTCTATCTAAATCAATGTTATTCTCGATTAGATCGACAATTTATCAGGAATAATATAAATGTCTTATGTATTTTTAAACAATCAGATCATTACATGGATTTATTATATAAAGATTTTACTGAAAATGATTTTGATATATTTTCAAAGGGGTAGCGATTCACTACCTCATCAATTTTTCCTTCTTTAGATTTTTTATCGTAATTAATGGATTGTGGAAATTGGGATGAGATTTCTGAGCTCTTAGAAAATAAACAATATTTTTTGATAAGATTTCAGAATCAACATTTATCTTAAACATTTATGAATGATTTTTATTTATAATAAATGGAGTATTCAAAGTATTATAGTGATATAGAGAAATAGCAATATAAACATTTTTTACCATCGAATAATACTGAATTGAATTTAAATAAAGAGAATCAAAAAATAGAATTTTTGATCGATGTTGGAGATAACTTTGTTGCTTCTCAATTTCAGTTTGTTATTTCAGGTTCTTTTAATGCTAAAGATGGAGAACATTATGGTATGAATTCAGGAACTAAATTAATAGATAATTTTATTCCTTTCTTATTTCGAAGTATAGAAGTAAAGAAACATAATAAATTAATTGATAGAATTGAAGATCCCGGTATTATAAGTACTGTCAAACATACGATTTCATTATCTCAGGATGAAACTTTGGCTAAAATGAATGGAGCAGTAATATGTGATCATAAATATGGAAAATTTAATTATTGTGGAAACTTAAACGATTTAGGATTAGGATTCTTCGGAGGTATAAAAATACCGATATATAAAGGAGGATTTTTAATAACATTTATTAGAAATTCTGATGACGATGCAGCATTAAGATCAGTTCAAGCAGATAATAAGTCTTATGCGACCGAGGGTAAAATTACAATAACTGATTTTTATTTCCATGTTCCTATTATGGAGTTTTCAACTACTTCTAAAATTGAATTAATTAATGAAATGGTTAAGTTTGGTGGAATTCAAGAATTCGTATTTAGAACTTGAGAATGTATTGAGAAAAATGGTATTGTTGGATCAAATTTCAGTTATGATTTAACTAATGTTTATAGAAATATCGATATACCTAAATTTATAATTGTAGGATTTCAAACTGCGAGAAGAAATCAAAAATCAAAAGAAAGATCCTTCTAAATTTGACCATGTCGATGTTAGAAATATTCGTGTTAAAATAATGAATATATTACTCTGAGGAAATGTTAAATTTAGATATTAAAGAGAGGAATTATGCATTATTATGTGAAATGTACAAGGATTATAAAAGATATTATATCGGAAATACAAATATGCTTTATAATCCATATGATTTTATAACAAATCGATCTTTATATGTAATAGATGTTAGAAAAGGACCGATGAATATTTCACAAAGTAAAAATAATATTATTCTGAATGTTGATTTTCATAATGTAGTTCCTGGAGGTACAAATATATATGTGATTATTGTTTCTGAGAAAAAGTTGAAATATGATTTTATCAGGAATGATATAATAGAAATTTAGATTTAATGAAAGTGATTAAATTAATATTTTTTCTTTTGGGGTTTTAACCCTATTTTATGGATTTATCCGTTGTAAAAAAATCAGTGATTTTATAGATTTTGATAAATTTTTAGGGGGTTCGAAAAATGCATCCATGATGCTCATGCCAAAAGTGCCTTTTGAAGTGGTAATTTTTCTAGATTATTTCGTAAAAAATCAATGATTTTATAGATTTTCCCATATATATTTTACAAAAAATCGATGTTTTATATGGATTTAAATACATATTTGTAAAAAATAGAGGATTTTTTTCGTGAGCATTTTTTGGGTGATTTGGGGTATTTTGAAACTGCGCTCGTAACCCCCTTTTCTATCTGCTGTTATATAGTTGGTTTTATTAAACACATTTGTACGAATCTTTTCCATAAGTACTATACAACAACCATACGTGATTTAGATGTAATGGTAGAAAAATATTCAATCAAATAACGATAGGGTATATTTATTATAATTATGCGTGAGAAAGTAATTAAAAATAAATAATATATAAAACTCTTAAAAAAATTCTTAATATCCTGAATAAGGTTCAGCTACTCATATTAACCTTTTTTTTAAAATGATTTTCTTTCCCTCTGTCTATGGTACAATTGTAATTCTTGGTTAATACGTTAATAATAATTCGTAGGATGGCTCACGCCTGAAAAGCTGTTTTTAGAAATCGACAGTTTCGTTACTGCTATCCTAGATCAAGTATACAAAAAAATTAAAAGAAATCCACGAACTAGCTATTTCTTAAACATTCTGTCCGTAGAAATACAATAATAACAGTACACCAATGAATACTACTGGTTACTGAAAGAATTGTGAGTAAATTTTCAAATTCTTGCTAATATGCCTCGACAGAAGCTTTATCTGAGATAAATATACGTTTATATGTGTATATATATATTTATATGTGTGTGTATGTATATATATGTGTGTGTGTGTGTGTATATTATGCATTGTCCCTGATGGGAACCTTCCAGATGGAGGACAGCTTGTTTTGTTAATGTATGTATATGTGTTTTGAAAGGACCTCATTTTCGTCATCTGTTGGTTAGGATAGATGGACATTTAAACAAACTTTTCGAAAATCATGAGTAATGAGTACAACTACAATAATTGATTTCCCATAAGGGAATACTGGAAAACATAACATATTGTTACACTGATGGTAAATTGGAAAAACTATAATAATTTCTGTGAAATTGACTCATGAATTAGCATAAAAGACTTTTGATATATTTTAAATATTAATAGATATTCTCATTTTAATTGATCTCAACCTAGTTTTTTTCGAAATCTTAGTGGAAAGTTGAAACGATAAACTTTCAGATAGTAGTAATTTATTTAAACGTCGTCCTATTGTAATTTTTACTACAATCATAATAATCTATTTTAAAATTCACAGAAATACATAAATTTTATATACACTTATTTAAAACAATTAAACGAAAGGTTATAATGAATTATCTCTTGAAAAATTTAACTTTATCATTTGGTGGGAGCGGTCTATCACTTAAGACACTTAAATTAAACTTGTATATTCCTGTCTGTGAGAAAAATTAATTAATTGTTGGTCTCACATTCTTAAACGTGTATCTAACCAACGGATTAAAAAGAATACTATTTTTATGAAATGTGAAGGATACTGAATAACTTACTGGAACAATTAAATGTTGGTAAGAACAGTGGGGCAAATGCTTATATTTAAAACGCTTTATTCCATTAATCAAGAAATATTTAAACCGTTTAAACACAACCACTGATTAATACACTACACAAATCCCCACAGGATGAGGTACTACAAAAACATACTTATACAGATTTAAAATTATGAACACTCACACATGCTACTGTACTACTACTACGGAACAAATTGTTGAACATTTACTCTACAATACTCACTAACAAAACCACTTCGACTGACCTTGCAAAAAGAAATTATATACACAGGTGGGAAATGGCCAACAGACCAAAACACCTTACTAAAAAAATACACCTTATAACTCAAAAATTACTCAAAACACATTCTACAAAAGATAAAAAAGTTAAACAACTAATACAATAAAGAAAACGATAATCTTGCACTTATTCAATCTAATAATATTTAGATTTAAATCTAATTTACATTTATAAATGCAATGGTTATTATGTGGGTAATACCTGGGATTTACTTTTCTATCTTTTATTTATTTATTTTTTAGTTTCTTAAGCTAATTTTGTTAAAATCTAATTTTCTTTTTATATAATCTTATATTTTTTATTATGTTTATATCTAAAACGCTGTTTAGCAAATGTGTGATGTATACTTTATATGACACATATAGGAAGTACAGCCCCTCTTCGCATGAATAGTCCACAAAGAAAAAATGGAAATCAAAAATTAAAAAAAAATAAAAACTTATAGAGTTCAAAGATTTAGACCTATTTAATAAATGATATTTCTTAAATTAAATAAAAAGGTATGTTCACCTGAATCTTTGAATTTTGGAATTTCAAAATAAATTAGACTATAGACGAATTTATTGTTGTTGGTAACTATTTTAGTTATTAATACATACTTTAATCTTCCCCAGAATGGATATAACCAACTAATAGCCGACCATTGGACCACTTAAATACTTTCCTTGGGACACATCTACTCTAATCTCCCACTAATTACAAAGATACTAAACACTTGCAATTTTAAAATGTTGTGGCTACCCGGACACAAGGACATTAAACAAATGACTGATATCGACAAACATGCAAAACTAGCAACAAAAATGACTACTACTGACATAACTACACTGACACCAATAGACCTCAACGAGATTGTACAAACAAAATTATTCCAAGACTGGCAAAAACACTGGTTACGTACTGACAACAAACTATTGGAAATAAAACAGTATGTAACTGGATGGTCAAAGAGACAGCACGTAGATTCAAGAAGAGACGAAGTCATCCTCCCAAGACTACGTATTGGACGTACATACCTGACACATTCTTACATAGTGAACAGAAAAGACAAGCCTACTTGTACTCATTGCAACGCTGGACTAACTATAAAACACGTACTAACAGAATGCAGATTACGAGCTTGCATAAATATTCCACATAACTTAAACGAACTACTGACTGAGGGTAAACCACATATTAACGCAATTCTGACATATTTAAAAACAATTGGGCAGTTTGAGAATATTTAATTTCATATTTTAATGTGTGCGTGCCTGAGCACGTGCGCGAGTGTGTTTGTGTTTGTGTGTGTGTGTGTGTGTGTGTGTGTGTGTGTGTGTGCGTGAAACGTGTTTCAATTTGAATGATTTTTGTTTCATAGTCACCAAGTTTACATTTATTTACCACCTGTTTTTAGTTCTATGTTATGTTCGTGTTTCTTGTTACTTTTGTGTTCCGTTCCTTTAGTTTTGTTCTTTTAGCAGATTTCCCTTAAGGAAGGAGCAAGCTCTACATAATAAATAAATTAATTAAATACAAGAACTTTCAAGAAATTGTTCAGTACAACTATGGACAACCATGAGGATATAGTGCAGGATAAAGTGCAGGATGGCCAGCCTGTACTGACTGGCATATGTATATACAGTTTTGAACAGACCTCCTCAATGTAAATACATCAATTCTAATATCAAACCCCTCAACCCAGTCAACTTCTAGGTAGTTAATACATCATCTAAACCTGTAACGAACCAGGATCATCGTTTTCCGTCGTCTGTGCTTTTTCGTTTCACAGGTTTTTGTAGTGAAATGCTCTTTCAACCTGGTCTACATCTTCCTACCATACTGCTTTACGTATGTTCACAGAGCGGGAATACGACCTTTGAGCTTGGGAACAGATTTTTGTGAGTCTTCTTGCTTCGGTAAGCAGTCTTAATGCCAACTTTTTCCAACTTGTTGCCTGTTTTCTCTGAAAGATGTCATTCATTACATTATACCGTACACGTGTATTGTCAAGTAACATATTTGTATTTTTCGTTTCCCCATATCCTATGAACTCCCAGTTACTTATCTTATTTTCTCATAAAGCTATTTTATCTCTGAATTCCATTGTTAACTATATTTTCATGGTCTGTTTACATTGGGTGATTAGATACTATAGTAAACTTAACCTTCTGTCAACAAGGAAATATTCCTGGACGTAGATAACAGGATGGGTCATATCTAGCACAACTCTTACTTTTTTAACTTATTGCTCATGAAGGTCATACACACGCACACACACACACACGCACACACACACACACACACACACACACACACACACACATATATATATATATATATATATATATATATATATATATAATTTTGAATGGACCTCATGTTTGTTATCTAGTAAGTAGGATCGATGGACAATTGAACAAATATTTTTGAAATTCGGATCATGAGTACAACTTTAATAACTGGTTTTCCTTATGAAAAATCTGCTAAGGTGGCCCGGGCAGCGGGAGCTGAAGGAGGAAGCGTTGGTGAAAGCGTATTTCTATTCCATTCTATGGGAACGCCTTTGAGCCACCACAATCTGTTGGAAATGCCTTTTCTCCCTTTTTCAAAGTAACCCCAGGATTCCAATTAAAACTGTTCTAATTTAATGAGAACCGAAAGAGCCCCGAGAATTGTTATCTGATTAACTTGAGCTCGCAACTCTAACCTTTTCCCTTATAAAGTACTTCCAGATAGCTATCTAGATCCAGAGGTAAATATCAATTCACTGGAAATGGGCTAGCTCCCTGAGGGTTAATCTATAGTAGGCCATATTTTAATTCATAACTCAATTTTTATGAGCAAGAGTTAAAAGTATGAAAGTTATAAAAGTTGGAAATTTAGCTCCACTAACGTTCTTCGACTTATACCCGTACATTTTTTTTTTAAATACACGAAAACGTTCAACCAGTCGTTCATAAATTAAAATGTTGATGAAGAAAAGTTTTTCCAATACAATGGGGAATTCAAGTGGTTGCTATAGCTAACTGTGTTTATAAAGTATAAATGAAAAAGTTTTATTTTCAGTATTTAATTAACCTAATTTATTAGAAATTCAAAAGATATTTTCAAAGAGTGTCATTTCTTATGAAAAATAAAATACAAATTAACATTTAACAAAATTCAATTAAATGGAAAGCATTCAATCTGACCGTATACAAGTGGTGCTATCAACCATAAAGGTTTTTGAAAGTAATTTGTCAGTAATGGTTTTTCAATTTTTCATTATAATTAGAACGGATAAAAAAACAACAATCAATTGTGGCGTATGAAGTAATGTGTTAGTTCCGCCAGTATATATGATACTATAGTCAATATATGATACTATTGTCAAATCTGTCAGTCAGTACAGGCTGGCCATCCTGCACTTTCGGGCCGATGACTATATCCTCATGGTTGTCGATAGTTGTACTGAATAATTTCTTGAAAGTTCTTGTATTTAATTAATTTATTTATTATGTAGAGCTCTCTCCTTCCTTAAGGGAAATCTGCTAAAAGGGTTGAGGAGTTTGATATTAGAATTGATGTATTTACATTGAGGAGGTCTGTTCAAAACTGTATATATATATATATATATATATATATATATATATATATATATATATATATATACTAGCTAAGGTACCCGGCTTCGCCCGGGAATTCATTTGAGGCTGAATGATGATGGTATTTTTTTTTTGGTAAACCTTTAGTTTGCACAGTATTTTGACATTTCCCCGTCCTAGTGTTTAGGAGTCTATACCCGTCGTTGCTGTGAGCTGAATGATGATAGTATTTTTTTGGGCAAGGCTTCAATGTTTACAACTACACTTGCCGTCTGGGCGCATTGTTTTCCCGTGAGGGTCAGGCAGGCGACTTATAAATGAGAAATTTTACTGTTGAAAAATAAATAAAAATGGGTTCCTAATCTATCCCTTTCCACTTTTTAACTCTCCTTTTTGAATACTTAAAATCATAATCATGGATTGCATTTATTACAATTAAATATATAATGAAACTTATTTCCTGTCAAAAACCAATCCGAGCACATATAGTTAAGCATAGTTTTGTCCCCAGCAAGGTGCTCGCCAAACTGCTGAAGCCCTTTCTGGGGAATACCTCATCCAGTGTGAAGAACTCGGGGCACATGGTGGAAATCTTGAAGGATTTAAAAATAAACGAGGGTGACCTTCTAGTTATTTTCGACGTACTGTCACTCTTCATCAATGTCCCAGTGAAGGAAACCGTTGAATTAATCGAGAAGAAAGGATGGCTGGACGGCCCCTTGCTGGAAATATTCAAGATATGCCTAACGTCCTACTATTTCCAATTCAAGGGCGTCACTTATCGACAGAAGGACGGTGTCGCGATGGGAGGCCTTCTGTCTTCACTAGCGGCTGACGCGCTCATGGAGGAGTTCGAGGACAGGGCAATAATTGATTACCCCCTGAAGCCCAAGCTGTGGTAGCGGTATATAGACGACGTCTTTGCAGTTTGGCCCCACGGGGAGGACGAATTAACCGCGTTCCTGAGCCACCTAAACAACCGTCACCCGTCTATTAAGTTTACCATGGAGAAGGAAGTGAACGGCAGACTCCCATTCCAGGACCTCCTCATCATAAAACTGGGCAATGGCGAACTGGCGCACACTGTCTATAGGAAGCCCACCGCCACGGGAAAGTATCTCCATGCGAGCTCCCACCATTGCCCCGGCCAGAAGAAAGTGGTCATAAGAACCTTGGCCCATAGGGCTTTCAGGCTTTGTAACCGCCCATAATTACTGAAGAAGGAGTTGGAGCTCCTCACCAATGAATTGTTATCGAACGGATACAGGCGCTGGGAGATCAGGAGGACTCTCAACGAGGTTAAGGCCAGCCTCTCACGTAACCAAGGACCTGCGAAAGAGACGGAGCTGAAAAGGAGGGTAGCAATACCCTACGTAGGCGGAGTGAGCGAGAGGATAGGCAGGTGGCTCCGGAAGCACGATCTGAACGTCGCCTACAGGCCGATGGACCGGATGGCTGAATTGTTGGGCACGGCCAAGGATAGACAGTACTTGCAGGACAAGGGGGTCTACCTATTGCCGTGTGCGTGCGGTTCAGTTTATGTGGGCCAAACCGGGAAAAAGGTCGCCACAAGGATTGGGCAGCACAAGGCCGACTACAAATATGGCAGGGCTAAGACATCGGCCGTCGCCACTCATGGCATTTCATGCGGGGGTCAAATGCTCTTTGACCAAGTCAAAGTATTGCCCAGAGAAGAGTACAGGACAAGGAGACTAGTGCGGGAAGCAGTAGAGATCTTCAAACGGCCGCTGAACTTCAATAAAGATGATGGGTTTCTCCTGCCCGCAGTCTGGAGACCTTTTCTAACTCCGAGAAGGCGCACTGAGGACCCGCAACACCATGGCGAACAAATCCAACCAATGGTTGAAGGTTCCCCCACCACCTGTGGGGATAACGTATATAAGGACCGCGATTCGGCAGACTCGTCATAACCCATTTCACCTTTCTCCCTTATAATAGAGCGTTTTTCGTTCAGTGGAAGGGGAACTGTCATCACCCCAACAGGTTTGACAGGCCTGAGGAAACTGACCAATGTAGTAGTAATACTAGGGCTTGAGATAAAAAAAAAAAAAAAAAAAAAAAACGACTCGTCATTAAGAGCTGCCACAAGCACGACAAAAATGGACCTCCAGAAGAAGCCGGGTGGAAGTCCGACGAAATATCGTGGACCACCACATCGCAGACACCGCTGGAGATATGCCGGAAACAACACCTGTAATTATTTGTAAATTATTCTAACACCTATAATATGATTTCTTTTTTAATTTAGACCAGAATTGAAAGGGGTTGGGCAAACTCATTGATTTAATTCTAAGTTAAATTCGGAATGCATTATGATGAACTCACGTTTGTTATTATATACTTGCCTTCATTAATGTACCTGACAGCATCTGGATAGGTAGATGATAATTATTAAAATACGTATAACTTTTTTTTTCACCAATAGATTCTAAAATTTTATTGTATTATCCACTTCATCATCATGATAGATTTGTCCTTCTGGAAGGAGCGAAAAAGTTTTTAAATGTATCTTGAATATTAGATTTGTTAGTAGAAGAGAAGGGGATTGAGGAAAAGTAGGAGGACATTGACAGTGGTTTCGAACTGCAATTCGTCACTGCCAGAATATAATTGGAAAGGACTTGTTGCCAAGATTGTGATCGATGTCCACTTCAGGTTTTACAAGGAATTTTTGTTTTTAAGGCACAGAAAAGTTTTACTACGTTTAAGTAATGTTTTTCCTTTAGAAGGACTACTTTCTTTTTCTCGATTTTTAGGGTTAGTAAAATTCTTTATATAACGTTTTGAAATATAACTAAAATTCCTTAAAGCTGCATTTATATATTTAATTATAGTCACTCACTGCTCTTTCATTTATACTTATATCTCAGAAATACTGGCTAAAGGTTCCCGAACTATTCGCCATATCAATAATGTACCTAACTTCTGCAATGTAATGGTTATCGTCATAGACACAAGGCTTTTTCTATTAGAAGAAAATCAAAAAATAATAAAAATAAGATCAACACTTCAACTTTAAACCATATTGGTTAAACAGCTACCCGAATTCACTATTTTCAAGTTGATAAACTATCCTTTTCCACATTGCATTCTGAACTCACGGTTACGGAAAAACCATTTGTTCGATCTACTATATCTATTCTATCTTTCTCATGGGTTGTGGTATTTAGAAAAAGTATTTATTGTTTTACTTTTTAGTCACATTATATATTACTTGATTTGATAATCTCTAAAAAAATACATTATTTTGACAGGTTGAAATAAAGTTTTCTTTCTGCAGAAAAATTGAAAAACAAGAAATCGCAATAAACTGGACGTCAGACTACTTACAACTTGAAGAATGGATTACTATAATATAATAGAGACTATTAATAAACAACAGAGGTGATTTGGTGATACAACCAATATCATTAGACGCGATGGCGCTATTAATTTGAAACAGGGCTTGAAATTGAATTTTGGATTTGGAGTAATTAGTGTTTATTTAAGCTACAGGACATTTAAGCTAGCATGCGTGTAGGTGTGTGTGTGTCTGTGGGGAGGGCCAGCTGGGCGTTTCCCCACCCTTTGACTTACTAATAATCCGAATTCCTTTGGTCCATAGTGCATAGTTACCCATGTAAATGAGAAGTTAACAAAACAGACACCAAAGCTACAAATTGCAGATATTGTTCCCATGACATGTGAAACGAAAAAGTATCGGGAAATTTTGAGAAAACAAAATCACTGTACAGACCGAGGTTTATATACAAACCCAATAGCTGATTTCCCTTAAGGGAAATCTGCTAAAAAGTAATAAATGATATAAGCACTTCAGGTCAATGTAATGGCCAACAAATATCGGCAACAATTCTGACAAATGTAAAATATCGGCAACGATTCTGTAACAATTGTGAAAGGAATATGTCCCGGAAACTACGTGGACTTTCTTGAACATATATATGTATAACAACAAACAAAATAAGCTGTCCTCTTTTTGAGGGTACCTGTGTGGTCAGCCTCCTATCCAGCCAGTTTATTGGTATTCTTTTTTTTAATTTTGTTTAAATGATATGAAATTTTGAAATCTTATAAATTGAATGGTGCTAATTAGGGGATTATCTCAGGTGAGAGTGCAGCTTAATATTTCATCTTTATATAAATGATGATTCACAATTCTTATCGATGATTTTAGGATAAGTGTGGATAAGTCCTGCAGATCATCTTTTGTCAGTCTATATTCTATTAATATCTTCACCGTTTTTTGTCGGAGGACTCCTCTTGAGCCGAACAATAGCCCCATAACCGTCCAGTCTTGGATTTCATAATTTTCTGAGGATCCAGAATTAAGCTCTCCTTTCCATTTTTCTTGATGGCTACAATATCTGCTCTGCCGTCTGAAGAATTGCAAGTCACCTCTTCGAATATATCCCAATCTGGGTGCTTCTTTTTCAAGTCAGCGGATGTTATTATTATTATTTATTTGAGATGCTGCTACAATGGCGATTCATCTTTTAACATTTTTTAATATAATTGCTATAGCCGATTGTAATTGTCTATATGCAGGCCCTATGATTGTAGGCTTGGCGAGCAATTTGAGTCCGGACCTTATGATGACGTTAATTACGCATCTGCTCATCCCATTGACTGGAACCTAGGACATGGGGAAGGGTTTCGATCTCACTGCAATGCCTACAGAGGGTGTTTCCTAGGTTCCTTCCTGGGACAAATCTAACTGGCACTAGATTAACATTCATCTTCACCGCTGTTGTCCATTCTGATGAAGACAGCCCATTTTTGTCAGAAGTCCACGCATTACTGGCCTGCCAGTCATTGAACGTTTCTAAGCATTTTCCTTTAGCTGGTAAAGAGCACCACTTGTCAAAGGATTTATGACGCAGTTCTTGTCGCAAGTTTCTGGCGTTGATATTTTCAATCTTCTCGTTTGTAATATCGAGGGCTTTTAGGCAGGCAGATATTTCAGTAGTGGAATCTCTTGTTTGAAGAACATATGGATTCATATCTTTCATAAGGGCCACACATACATTTATATGTTGTAAGAAGGCCTCCCAATATGCTTTAAACAATCCCAAACCTCTAACTTTTCGTGATGTATAGAACATACAGTGAGGAGTATCCGTTGGCAAACTTAATATTTCTTTTGCACAACTCCTAATTATTTTATCAATTTTCAATAAAAAGGAAGGTTTGAGATCTTGTATTTGGTGCACACTGAAGAGGGTAAACCATTATTGGCCATATATATATATTGGTTTAATACATTTAAATTTTGGTCAGGCTTGGCAAGCTGGAGGATGAAAGCTTGTTTAGTTTTTCAACCAGCGTGCTTGTGAGTTTTTCACTATCGAGACTGATTTATTGCTGAAAAGTAACTCCCAGATATTTTATTTTGTCATTTTGGCCGATACTGAAAATTGTTTGCCCGTCCATAGTACAACTATCTATATCTTTCCTTTACCAATTTTCCAATTTTTTTAAAACAGTCAATAGCCTGCTCGATCAAGTGTTCGGCTGAAGCTGTATCTTTTGCGATAAGATAAATATATAGAGGACTCTCTCCCCCCCCCCCCTCTCACTCTCTCTCTCTATTTATATATATATATATATATATATATATATATATATATATATATATATACATACATACTTGAAAAAGAAGCACCCAGATTGGGATATATTCGAAGAGGTGACTTGCAATTCTTCAGACGGCAGAGCAGATATTGTAGCCATCAAGAAAAATGGAAAGGAGGGCGTAATTCTGGATCCTCAGAAGATTATGAAATCCATGACTGGACGGTTATGGGGCTATTGTTCGGCTCAAGAGGAGTCCTCCGACAAAAAACGGTGAAGATATTAATAGAATATAGACTGACAAAAGATGATCTGCAGGACTTATCCACACTTATCCTAAAATCATCGATAAGAATTGTGAATCATCATTTATATAAAGATGAAATATTAAAATCTATGCAGTTAACTATTTTGAGAATAAAGTTTTTTTGTTTTTTTTTAAGTTGTTGTGTGATTTGATTAACCATTCCCATTAACAATTAAGAGAGAGAGAGAGAGAGAGAGAGAGAGAGAGAGAGAGAGAGAGAGAGAGAGAGAGACAGACAGACAGAGACAGAGAGAGACAGAGAGAGATACCATAAAAACTCAAATGAAACATAATAGATGAAAACGGTTTATAGACCTGAGGTGCAAATAGTCAAGACGATCAGCTGGAGCTTCGCCATGTCTCAAGAGTGCTATAGAAGCTCAGTTCTTTTGTACCGGCTTTGGAGAAATAGCGAGGGGCTATATATAAACAAGTCTTTTCTCAAAAATGGTTATGTATTAATTTTCTATTCCCCCAATTCCATTTCACCCAACCATATTTCCTGTTCTCATCTTCCTCCAAAAGCAATGAAGCCAGTATCACTGCACTCCCTCGGTTCCATAATCCTATTAAAAACGTTCAAACAATTTTGAACTCTCAATATAAAATGCTAGGCTAGAAAGCCAAGTCTTTGGATCACCCAAGTTTCATTATGTTCTTTATGCACGACTAAACGTCATTTATTCTGGTAATTTGCTAGACGACATCAGACGTATTACTAACTAAATAAATAGGCGTTTGGATACTATGTCTAAAACGTTTTTGGAGGAAGAGCCGCATAAGCTTAAGGGGGACTGAATTAAATTAAACGCTGCAGGTTTGTTGAATTTTGTAGACAAATTTCGAGTGTAGTGGATTTTTTTTTTTTTACTCTCCGGAAGAATCTGGGGAAAAAATGAGTGGATGCAGTGTGCGAGTGAATGGAAGTATGGCGAGAGGTGTAAGAAAGAGCAGAGCGGACACTGACAGCGGACTGAGAGGCCATCAGTCACCGCCCTTATATAATTGGGGAGGACTTTCCTTGTGGCAGTGATAGATTTCCTCAGCCTGTCTTAATGTCTCCAGCCTAGTGCCAGCGCCAGATCGCCATTCATACGGGGGGGGGCTCCTCCCTTGCCTTATAATGGAATAAAAAATGTTAGCCCCAAGGATTAAATCGTAACAATTCCTTTTCCTTCTATTTGTTTGTGTCCATCATTTGCATAATGTATTATCCAACTGATTTCTTTGGTTTCAAACTTAGAAGAGAACTCTTATCCAATCGAGCCAGTATATTGACACTAAAACACACTACCATTAATCAGTACAAAAGGTATCTCCATAAGATTGTAATCAACACTCTTATAAATAGGGCAGTCATGGTGTGCACTGCAGAGAGCTACTGGACGAACAAATAAGGTTCCTCCAAAAGGAACTGATATCGAACGGCTGTAGGCCGAGGGAGATCGAAAACGAAGAAAGAAGAAGATGGGGGAAGAATGAAAATGATCCCGCTCAACAGTCTCTAGAGAGCAGCACCTTCTGCGACGCTAGGGATCCTGCTGCCGTACGTAAAAGGCATTTCGGAGAAGCTCGGGAGAACCTACATGAAGAAGAATAACTTACCAATTTTGGAGGCAGTGGAGAGGAATGGCGAGAAATTTAGAAGCCCGAAGGACACCATCTGGCTGGAGAACTTCGTAGTAAACTCCATTCTACGTAACTGGCACGTGGTGGTCTGAGATAAGCAAATGAAATTTGACGAGACTAGAATTTTGGTGAGGGAGGTCCACTAATACGTGAGGCTCTGGCAAATTTGGCAGAGCCGAACAACTTAAATGGCGAACAGGATTGGCTCATTCCTGAGGTCTGGAAACCAGCTATCGATAAACATCGAAGGATTCAATAAGTTCGAATAGGCTGCGCCCCTAGCGGACAACCCATGCAGGACAATGAACCCGCCATATAAATACCAGCGAGACCCCGGGAACGATCAGCCCCCTCGGCAACCAACACGTTGGCAAATGGATGAAAAAGAGCCGCTTGTCGTTCTTGTACGGCTGGTCGACCGCTCACCACATGCCTGGACAGTGAAAAATGTAAATAAATGTACATATGTATATAGGAAATTACAAAGTAATAAAAGTTGTCTTAAGATTAGTATTAGTATAGGTTTAGTACTTGAATTAGAACCAGAGCCCCAGAGTTTTGAGAGAGTCTTCGTCGAGCGAGCCCCCATCCCCCTTAAGTATAGTATTTAGGATTAGTTTAGTTTAGGACCCCTAGAATTAAGATTATATGATGTTGGCGACTTTTTTTCTTTTCTTTTCTCTTCTTCTATAATCCTTTCTCTTCCTTCCTCTTCCCTACCATCCTCACAACATAGCTGATGTTCCACCCGCCATCAGCGAGCTCACAAAAATATTTCTTTGCAACCAAAGAGTCCCAGAATAAGAATGGATTAGTAAAAGGGGTCTGTTTTGTTCACAACCAGCTATCTGGACCAAAAAAACACTAAGATATACAAGGTATCAGATAAAAAAAAAAAAGAAAGAAAAGGGAACGATCATAAACCTTATCCTCTTCTAGTAGGCGTCTCTCAAGGCTCTCCTCTATCCCCTACCCTCTTCACGGCGTACACAGCGCACCTGCGTGCGCACGCGCAGTACGCACAATACTGAGGTAGTCGCATATGCAGATGACGTGGTGATTGTTAACAGCTTCCTAAATCCTGCCCGTGCACTATCCCTAGCAGAATCCGCCTGTCAGACCATCTCCGACCACATACTCTCCATAAACATCCATGCCAACCTCAAGAAGTCCGTTGCCCTGGTGTTCTCATAAACGGACCCCAGTTTCCGAATCCTTCCGACTCGATAATACCTCCCTTCCAGCATACCGCTCCATATTGTACCTCGGTATCAAACTGGACCGATGGGCAGTTTGTAATTTATTATTTGTCCTGCATTCAAATTCCACTTTGATTAAGCAATTAGAGCAAAATGAAAACGCCAGCTCCTCTTCATTAGTATAAAGTGGTTCCTAAATTAATTTATTTAAAGTATATCCCGAGAGATAGTTGGGGATGTGAAGGAAGAGTGGAAGGGTGGGAATCATTTGGGCATGACGTCATTAGTTGGGGTAAGCCGACCCTGGAGCTACAATCCACGCTCCCATTACCTTCATATTTAGCCCACATATTATCAGATAATCAACAATCTCTTGGCATCCACAGCAAGCTAGTTCAAATCCTCTCATAACTAATCGACAGTTCTCTAACTTAGTATCTTCTGACATTTTAATTCTTTTACTAGGTCTGTTAATGAATTAAGCCGAGTTCATTTATTTATATGTGTTCAGTGGTTTCCTATTCCCCAATGTAGAGTTTGAACTTCTTTGCAGTGTACAGGGTCGAGTTATATGCCACTGATCCGGTGGAATTTACTTTGTGACTTAAGGGAATTTTAAAGACGCCCAAATAATAAATGCCTATTATGAATAATAGATTGACAATTAATCATAAAATCGTCTTTGAAAGATGGTCCAAGGAATTTGAAAACAACAGAAAGGCGGTCGTTATCTCTAATATAAAAAGGACGTCGGGAAATGTTCTCAAGAAATATAATATAAAGATTATTTCTCTACGAGTAGGAAAATAAGACAGAAGATACCAATTGTAGAATAAAAGCACAACGATGTCGGATATTAAATACTCAACAAAATTTATATTTATATATAACATTTTTCAATCTTACTCCATGAGCCATTTAAACGGATTTCAGTTATTTCAGGTACAGGTTAGAACCCCGCTTACGATTTCGCTACCCGAGTGCGCTAGTGTCGAGGGGTTGGTGTTGGGGTAGCAAGAGTCTAGCAAGTATATACGTCTGCCAAACCCTCGGGATGGCTGACAATTATGACTCTCTTCGATCCCGTCCACAAGCAGGCTGATAAAGTGTGAACTGACCACTAACCTCCTGGTTAATATGAATCCCGTCAGTCTACTGGAGCCATTATTTAATCGTCTTCAAGGTGGTGCCAATGAAAATTTTAAGAAATGTTTCAACAAACAGTGGTGTTCAGTAGAACCTTATCGTATGGCTATGTGACTAAATTTCAGGCCTTCAGTAGACCATGGATTTGATCGTGATGATTGTCGAAAGACTAAAATCCCTGAATAGATATCTGAAAATGCAGTCTAATCAACACCCGGTTTTTTTTTTTTTTTTTTGTTACTTTCTTTTGTCTCACTACTTAGGAAATTGGTTATTCTTTTGAGTTCTCTTACTTCTTGCTTCTGTTTTTTCCTCTCTAATGTTTGTTTTACACGAGTCCCGGATAAAAAGAGAGACGGTATTTTCTTCCTTGGGAATGTAAATAATCATTGATATTATTTATAATTAAGCCTCATCTACCTCTTTCCCGTCTAATTTGACCCGAGCCGGTCCGGGGCTGATTGTGTTTGCCTCTCCACAACTTATGCATCCTCAACTTGTGCAATTTCTTGGTAGTATTTTGTTTTTAATTATTAAATAAATGTTTGCAAGAATAACTTGAGTTATTCTAAAAATTAAAACATCTGAGTGGTAATACACTTCTCTGGCGAAAATAAAGAACACTGAATTGTCGTGTAACCATAACTTTATTTAAATTAATAAAGTGAGATGGAGGGGTAGGGGGGAGGTGGAGATTTATAAAATTCTCGCTAGGCCGACTTTTTTATACATATATATCATTTTTTTTAACTTTATATTTTTTATTTCACCCCCCTTCCTCCCCCTTTTTTTTCACAAAAGTTGAGCTTGTTTCCAGAATAAGTGCACTAGCGCCCACTGCACTTATTATAAGATAACAGGGATATACAAAAGTAGAGTCTCACTCTGAATAACCACTAACACTGGTTACCAATTGCTTTATACAAAGTTACCACCATTCAACAACTCGGGCTATAAAAAATCCTTAAATACAAATATTGTGGTTAACATACAATTTGATTCAATTATAAATGCAGGGCTTAATTTCCTGCTCAAATTATACATTTGTGAGCATACGAGTATCTTGTTTATTATTTAACAAAATATAAATAACAAAACTCTAAATACGAAAAAAACAACAACATTGGTTATATACTTTCTGCCTTTCCTTTTTTTGCTACTGTGGAGGAAGGGCCGCATAACTCAAAAAAGTAGAATCCGTACATTGGGAAGTAGCATGAAATGTCATAAATACAATTCCAACGAGCTTAATTCTTTTTCTCTGGAGCAAAATCATTTATTGGTATTTCTTAGTATTCAGATTGTAATCTATATCTGAAAGGAAGTATTCCTGGTATTTATTCAGATATTTTATTGCCCTTATTTCCAATTCAGTTAGTCAAAATAATTATTGGGAGTGTTGGGCAAAATTAAACTTCAGAATGAATAAATAACTTAACTGTTAAACGAAATGTTTTCATAACTTGCTTTGATTGAGCAGAATTATACACTCGCAGGGTTATTTATAACTTGAGGAATGCGAATAGGTCTCATAATAAATAATGGGGTCTACACTTTATAACAACGTATTTGGAGGCCGTTATAAATAATATTTTTAAGAACAACACACAAGTCATTATGTTTATAGAAAATAATAACACAAATTAGGATATATATGTGTAAATATTTAGAACCAGAAAATATTTGAATATATAAAGCAGTTTTGAAGTTTTTTGTTCCATTGTATCTGACATATATGGTAACAAATAGCACGGAATTTTAAAAATAAATAATTCCAATTACATTACTTATTTAAAACCAATTTCTAAAGAGAAACCATAAATATTCTTTTAATAAGTACCCCTCCTCCAGGCAGAAAAGTTAATTTTGAGATTATGTAACCTGAGAAAGTATACCTTTTAGTCCCATTTTAATAACTGAGCCTGAATTAATTAAGTTGGGCATTAGCCAATGAACTTTTTAGTTATAATGCAACCTAGATTATTCAGAAGTTTGGCTATACTAGAAAACTATTAAATCCCTATCCAGACACTGATGAGGTTAAGTTAAAATCTGGAAGCGATTATATTCCTTCAGACATTACTTTCTTGAAATTTGGAGATTTATTGTGAAAACTCTACAGTTAATTTCCAAAGCTTTCAGAATTTTATTCAGGAAAGCTACTTTATAGAAAATACCGTCTTTATTAAAATAGTTCTACTCTTCAAATCAAACTGGGATCTGTAATCAATGAACCAAAATTTGAAAAAGAACTAATAAAAAGATATTTTATCAAGTTGAATAATACAAATTTTTATGTAATCACTCCCATATAAAGGTGAAACATGGTTCTTTCAGGAATCGGATACACATTGGCATTGAACAAGTCAGGAACAGCAGGTTCCTGACTCCCAACAAGAAGTAAACCTGTTAGAGGACGGAGACCAGGGGTCACTAAATCGAATAAGGCAGTACTTAACAAGGAATATATTTGATTATCTCTCAAAAATGATTATCGTACATATTAAAAATATTTTTATTACAAAAAATAGCGATCAAAATATTCATATCAAATCTAAACCATATATTCATCACTAACAAATAAGTACAAATTCATACAAATGTCTTTATTGATTACGAAACATAAAAGGCAGTATAATGTGATAGCATAGATTTTTTCTTAATATTCCTGTACATTCACTACAGCTCTTGTTAAAATTCAACAATATAAATCTAATTGACTGTGATTTTAGTTGGGAATAGACGTAATATAAACACATATGTTTAGTTTAAAACTCTGTTGACAAAATATTAAGCATCAATTTTAAACTTAATAAAATTTAGATTCTCCTGGCAAAGGAAGCATCAACTTCGAGAAACATCAACCTCCAGAACTTTGAAATAATTGTTACAGTCACGTAATTGATATATGTCTCTACATAATATCATTTACCAATTAATTAACTTAATGAATCTCTCTTAGTCCATAGCCTCAGGGTATATATGTTCATGATATATCAATAACAAGTTCTGATTTTGGTCTTAGGTCTTTCCAAAGAGATTGAATATAGTGGAATTCCTTTTTTGGGTTCTTCTAAACTTGTAGCACACAAATTAAACGTAAGCGATAAAACGTTTGATTAGTACCTCAAGTTTCTTAAGACCGGGTATGTCTTTCTTCATATTTTTGGTCTTATAAATTCTTCATCGCTGCTCAGTAGCATCGCCCTGTTTCAACTAGCGAGTTAATGACTGCCACTTTTCTATTACTGGGCATTCTCGATTTGGGGTTTAGACTTTTCTCTGCTACCGTAGTTTTCCGTGTTAGCCGATTCTTGAGCTACGGCCATTACTCCAGAGAGCCGAAAGACCATGTGCTTTAATAAATAAATTGGTGGGAAGACTTTCTGTTATTAAGACCAGTTTCCCAGATCTGCACTGCACATCCGGCGGCGTACAAATCATAATATAAATTAAAAGACCAGCAAGCCTTCTCTTCCGGCTACACTGTTTATCTAAAAACACAGCCATTGGCTCTTACAAGCGCAATCAGAAGCTCATATTTTTTTATATTATTCTCAGCGATACTACTGCTCTAATGAGCGACTCTGTAAATTCATTTGTGATCTCTATTCGACATTAATAGGTGGGCCGCTTCTTCTCCGCTTTCTCAAAATTTAACCATTTTAACGAGCTTTCAATCCCCTAAAACAGGGCTGATTTTATATTTATTTGCTGGGTTGTTAGTTCTTCTGGTGTATATGGATAAACCCCATGGGAAGAATATAAGTCACTATGATCCATATTTCTCGTAATTACTGCAGAAGAGGTGAAGCATACGCCTCAGAAATGAGAACTTCAATGGAAAAAGAAAAAGAAATGATGGAAAATATGAGCTCAAAAATAGCACAGATCAGATTTTATGAATGGAATTACGGCTGATATAAAAAGCAAATTTCTTAACTTGAAGCTCCCCCCCCCCCACGTTCGTGACTTATATATGGTTCAGATTTGATATGAGTATTGCGTTCGCTTTTGTAATAAAAATATTTTTAATATGTAGGATAATTATTTGTGAGAGACAATCAAATATATTCCTTGTTCCGTAATGTTTTTTTTTTTTTGATTTAGGAACGTTTAGGACACGTCTAACTGATCTACAAAGACATAAGGCTGTGACCATGCTAAATGTTAACAAACCAAAGAAGGTTACAACCAGCATTCTCATCTAACCAACCATAGGTGAATTATCTACAATACCTAATCTAAAGTAGTTTTTGAACAACGTGTAATGTATATATAGTAGTACCTGTTTTTACAGCCCTGAAGAAGAGAAAACTATAATTGTTTTCACCAACATTGACCAATACCTCAACCCGCAACAATACCATATATAAATTGAACCTGTCAAAAACATCTACACAATTCTATATATATATATATATATATATATATATATATATATATATATATATATATATATATATATATATATAAATATATATATATATATATATATATCTGTTAACGCTCTAGTGGTCGCGATTTTTGTGCGATCGTTACCAAACTCGATATTTAAACGTTTTATGTAAAAAGGAAGATAAAGTTCGTTAACAGCTGAAATCGGACCAGTAGGAGGAGGGGTTTATTTGAAGGCTAAACACCATATATAGTTCTCATTGAACTTTTACGTTTTAAGATAAACGAAAATACGTGTCGCACGTGGGAAATCTCTTTCCTAGCTCTGTCTAAGTAAAAAAAAAGTCCGTCATAGATATAATATACAGATTGCATAAGTATTGAAATGAAACGCTGTTGAGCACATCTCAAAATGTAGTCTCTATTTCTCACGTTGTAGGAATCTTACTTAATCAGGGATTGAAATAAAAGCTGGATACGACATGCTTTGTGACTCAGTTGCCCAATATGGAATAAATTGAGTAGAATTAGGAGGTTAAATGGAAGCTATGACCAAAAAAAAACAAACTAATCATTTGAGGATGATATTCGAGTCAGACAAATCTGTATAGCACAATAGTTGAGGACAATTGAATTTCCAGCAAGATTTTTATATAAAATAACTTGACCCCTCTCATAATAACAGAGGGATAATGAATTTCAGGTCACACTTTAGCCAGTTTCGAATATGACCTCATGTTTTGTATGAAACGGTTAAATACCTAATATAGAATTAATCAGATAAACATTGTATCAGATCGTGAAATCTTAATTCATGACCACGTTGCTGTTATCAGACTGGAAAAGGGCAATAAAATCATAGTTCGGAACTCCAGGAAATATTTTTGTCAAATGTGGAATATTTAGCTAATATTAAGATATTAGTATTTTTTTACGGCTATCAGTAATCTCTTTTTATCATTTCGACTTAACAATAACAATAATCGAATATATATATATATATATATATATATATATATCTCATTAAGTCAATTATATCTAATCAATCTATACCTATATACTTTTGAATGGACTTCCAAATTTTCGTAATCTCTTATGTAGCATCTATAGACTTTTGAAGGCATTTTTCAGAATTGGTGTGATGTGCCCAACCTTAACAGCTGATTATCCATAACAGAAACCTGCCAAAACAACATTTTAAATTATCTAAACCACGATCAACCGAATGCAAAAAAAAAAAAAAAAAGGAATAATTAAATTTCATTTTTAATGGAAAGTATATAAGAATAATTCTTGAAGCTCTAATTATGAACTTCTTTGAATTAAGTTTGTATATCTAAGTTCGTTTACGAGGTAATTGGCTTGAGGGGAAAAAGTAAACACTCAAGTGTAAAATTTTGCAGAGATTATGAAGAATACAGGAAGCTTGTATAGGACCAGAGCATTTTATAAGTTTTGGATATAAAATTTGCATTACTGGCCGCAATTATTGTAATCCAATAGGCAGTGCCGAAATCAAAGACCTTTAGAGCAATTAATCAATCCACCTTTTGCTGCAAGTAACGGTGAATAGTTAAAGGCCCTTGTTGATATTATCAGTTTTGTTTCTAATTTCTATTGGCTACTCGGTTTTATAGATATCAACCATTATTAACAGTTTTTTTAGCAAATATTGTTTTTTTTTTTACCACTTTTTGCTACTATTGCTAATTGGGACTGGTTATCTACGGGTTACCACCCTTTTCTAGCCAGGGTGGGACTAAGGATTTTATTTAATGAGTTCATCACTCAATAAATTCCTACTGCCCAGGTCGGAATCGAACTGATCAGAGCTCAAATTAACTACGCAGAAAAACTTGTTATCATGTTGAAAATTTTAAAGTAACTTAACATCTGCTGATTTTGATTATTTCTTTACTTTGACAATATCTATAAAATTACGTGATAATTAACATCCGAAACTTGAAAATTAAATTATTTATTAACGTCCACTTTTTGCAACTAAGGCTATTGGGACGGGTTATCTACAGGTTACCACCCATTTCTAGCCATTAAATTTAATTAATTCCGTCACTAAATAAATTTCTATTGTCCAGGTGGGAATCGAACTCGCCACTCTAGGTTTAACATGTGAGATTAAGGTGTTAAAGCGTTGGCTTTAACTCCCATGGCTAACCTGAGCTCCCCCCCCCCCCGAAACTTAAAAGTGTATTTTAACAATTACTAACTCAATTTTATGGGTCCTCAAAATGTATTATTTCAAGCGTTTCTTTTGTAGCATATTATTCGACTATTAAAAACATTTTAATGAGCATTATTTACAGGTATTATTCTTAAATCAAAGTTTGCTTCAATTGTTTAATACCATGCCTTTGCAAAGTTTTCGTTTCATGTTAATCAGAACATATGAGAGCACTGACCATCATAGAAATAAAAAATTACAAGAATATTCCTCAAACCTCAAAGTCAGAGAGTAGATATGAGAATGGCGTAGTGTGCAATAATTGCTATAAGCTAGGGAAGAATGGCCCATACTCCATTGACTGAGGACAATGACGATAGAGCTCGCTTGTGTTCTGCTAAATGAGGAGATGTTTCATCAATTTGAACAGACATCGATGAAACCATTTGTCAAGTCTAGTGACAGGAGCCTTTGTCTGATTGGAACCATCCAGATTGGAGTATGTAACAGCAGTTGTACCTCTATTACCTTCAATCCACTTTGTTTTATCCTCTTTTACATTGTATTCTGTCCAATGTTAAACACTATTAATGAAAAAAAAAAGTGTTTACTGTTCTAATGAATGCTTAATTTAAATTCCAGCTCTTCATTTGCAAGAATGGAATGCAAGAAAAATGCTATCAAAATATATTGTAATTCTTTTTAAGCCTTGAACTCAAAATAACCCAATAATAGTTGTAAACAATAAATGATGTTGTATAAACCTTTCTGTATTCTATATATTCGCATTTTTTTGTAAACAGCCACTTTTAGTCATTGCACATTAAACATTAAGTTAATGTATCATGAAATGTTTTATTTCAAGCTTTAATACCAAATATTAATTGGATGTGATTTATGCAAATATATCATGTGATGACGTCATCAATTAAGAATTTACGTTCTCGACTCCAATATGTCTATTTCACCTTTAGCTACCATACTCTGTATTTAACCGCTACATTCACCACTAAAGATCGTACTCATTAATAGCTGAAATCGGATTTCGAATAGAGGAGTTTAGATGGAGGGTGATTCGAAAATTCAATAAATGTTCGTTATTATGAGTCGGATCGAAACATTTAAAGTTTTAATTTTGTTATTTTATTGAAGCACTACCATTGTTGTTCTATTCAATTTTTCGTCCAGTTTAGCAAGGGTTTGTATCTTCATTTATAAGTGATTTATTTCTGGTATCTTTTTTTCAACCTACCGTACACCCTAACTTTTATTCTTCGGATTTTTGTATATTATATATTGTAATTATAGAGAATATTTGATGAGGTCCACATTACTAGTGAGTGGTAAATCAAATAAAGGGTTGAAACCGCCAGTATAGATAGTACTGTAGTCATATCTGCCAGTGCACCGACAGTAAAACTCTAGACGGCATGAAGATGGTGCCTTTACATCGAAAGCGTCAGCCAACTGTACTCGACCATCAGCCAGAGAAAAGTATGACAACAGTTAATAGTGATTCATTCTAGCACGTGTAAATTCTGCTTCGTGAATAAGGTGAGGATAATAAAGTTGTTACATAATTAACTCACAAACAAAAAGTCCATTTCGCAGGCAAAACATAAACTAAGCAGATTTCCTGGTTGTGCCGGGTAATGCATTTGTATGAAAAAGTAAAAGTTCCATGAGAACAATATTTCTTTCTGTCTTTTTACATAAAACAACTAAATATCGCGTTTGGTAACGATTAAACCAAAAATGCTACCGCCAGAGTAGTACCAGACAAATATATATATATATATATATATATATATATATATATATATATAGATATATATATTGTTTATTTACAAAAATATTAAACGTTAAACGGTTATTAGAGTCCTTTTGGATTGTAAAATGAAGAACACAAGCTTTAGAGTTTTTATCATTGCTCAATTTATTTAATTATTCACTACACACTTGGTAAATTATTCTTAACTTCTACTCACAGTATGCACTGATAGCTTCACCTGTAATTTGCACAGTACAACAATTAACGATCACGCGAATCACTGAAGATCACAAATCACACAAATGCACTGATCTTCAGATAAACACGAGACTACGCTGATCTTCACATAAAACACTGTACCGCACTGAATCTAATATTCACTCTTTACTAAAGATGCACTGAACGCATTGCTACTCACTAGAAGAGAACTGAGAACAAACTAACTGTAGGCCGAGCTGGGCAGCTTTTATAGACGGGCGGCGAGATCAAAGGAAAAAGACCCTACACTGGTCTAGGTGGGGACTAACACCGCCTAGAAAATAACTGGTCCCACCCATCTGTCCTGCCGCTTTCATCAGTCGTTACTTTCATGTACATCCTAAATACGTAATTAACACTGTATACTTTTCCATGTACATAGTTTTCGCAACACTATATATATATATATATATATATATATATATATATATATATATATATAAGATTTGGACCTGATTTTCGTCATCTATTAGGTAGGATCGATGAGCCTTTGAATAATTTTTTTGAAAATTGCGTCAAGAGTACGAGGGTTTTTATTTTCTGTTACGGAGTTGTGTTTTATATTTTGGTTATGTCTATTTTTTTAATGTATTTTGTATTAATATTATCTTTATTTTATATTTTTTTAATTATTATTATATTCTTAGTGTTAAGTCTAGGTTAGGGTCTGTCCTAGATGTGTTAGGCGAGTCACCCCAGCAGGGGGTAGGTAGGCTCACAAATTTTGGCCCGTGTGGTCAATCTCAAAGGGTGTAGCGAGCCCAAATGTATAGGCGCTGTTATATTTGTTTTGTTATGGTTGCAATATACTTCTCAATGGAGTATTTCATGTATTCTAATAAATTATCGCAAATAAAATTTTTATATAGGATCGATGGGTATTTGAATAAATTTTTCGAAAATTGCCGTCAAGAGAACAACCTCAATAGCTGATTTCCCTTGTGGGAAATCTGCTAAAATTTAATAATAACCACAAACTTGTAATGTAAAGCGTTGATATGTGGTGTGTAAATAGGTTCTCCACCTTGGCAAAGGGAGGGAGGAGTTGGTGGTATCGGAGGGTCAACTGCACTCATGTGTGCCCTTAGCTGGTTCCCGGGAGGGCACTAGACCCTTTAATTCAGCTTATTTCCTGTCGCTCTGAGAGGCAACCAAGGGATGGAGGTGCTAATTGGGCCACTGCACACCTTCCTCGAAAGCCCAGTCAAACGGACTTCATTAAAAAACATGACTTCTCAACCCCAAGCAATAAACACCTACAGCCTGTTTTACTCACCAGTTTTTTTCTTCTGCTAATTTCCATGTCTGTAGGTTCAGGAGTACGGGACGATAAATTAATTTAAAATATTGAACGAAGCAATCTTCCTGATATATTCAGATAGTTCATTCACCATGAATTTCTTTAAGAAAATAGCATTTTACTCAGGATCAATAAGAAGGCCAAGTCCTCTACTGTTTTTTAATATAATGCAAAGTGCACTTTGCATTATATTAAAAAACAGTAGAGGACTTGGCCTTCTTATTGATCCTGATCAATTAGTTCCTCTACCATCCAGCATATTCCAGAGATAGCATTTTACTGTTCATATCAGATATACATATATGCTTTCCAGGTTCTCTCGACAAAACTAATGAGTGGTCTAGAGTAATGTAATTAATTCTTAACAAAAATAACAAATCCGGCACTGGCACTCTTTAAGTTCAAGCTCACACACAACCCCCTTCATAGTACTACGCAAATAAGAAAAAAAGGCATCTTTAATCATCAGTCTAAACATCAAAAATTATCTCAGAATATACTTTCGGCGTGTTCTCTTTTTTGGAGATTTTTTATTCAAACTTTCTTAACAAGATATGAAGGCCTCAAAGTTAACATTAAGTGTATTCATGAGATTAACTGCAATTATAAATGTTTTTTTATATTATCTTCTTAATTTGGAATAAAATTCTTCTTCTCCTTTTAATATTTTTATTTTATGCAACCCTACGTGTTTCTTAGCCAAATTTCCACCCTCTCAAGGGCTCAAATCTTCACTTAAAATAAAATATATAAATTTAATACATCCTCACCATTGTGTTATAAGCTTCAAGCGTTATATGATTCAAAATCTGAAATAAGCCTTCGGGCCTTAACTACATTTAAAAATATGAAATAGTATACCTAATAACACTCTTTTTCTACCAACCATTAAAATAAAGAGAATTAAAGGAGATGAAGAATTTTATTTATTTACCGCCCATGACTGAATAAAAACACAACAGAGGAATAAGGAACTTTTGATCATCAGTCTTAACCAATGAGGAAATTTGTCAACTACAACTAACTAGATTAGGATATTTTTTGGAAATAATCTCATGACCTCAATAGCTGATTTCTCTTAAGGAGAAAGCACTAAAAAGTCTAATGGCAAACTTAGTGTATTTAGAATATAAAAGGTTAATTACAAAACTTTTTTGTGGCTCCTCACAATTTTATTGTCCTATAAAAGCTGAGCGCTTTCGGGGACTAATTCCCCATCCTCAGAGTGTCAGAGCGTAGGGCGATCCTATAGGCTTGCTACCAGGATGAGTGCATCGGCAGGGTTTAACCTGGTAGCAAGTCTATAGGATCGCCCTACGCTCTGACGCTCTGAGGATGGGGATTTAGTCCCCGAAAGCGCTCAGCGTTTATAAGAAATAAAATTGTGAGGAGCCATAAAAAAGTTTTGTGATTAACCATTCATCACCCTCACCACCAGCAAAAAATAAATATGTAGAATATAAAACTTATTTATACATCTAGAGTTCCAGATAGATCATTTTTAATTTGACCTTCACCTACTGTATATCAGTCTTTCAATGCAGCTTTCTCTTAAAGAAGAATGTCGTTGAAATTTTTAGTTAACAGGGGATTAATTTTGTTTTAATCCCCTTACCAAGTGGACATTCTTAAATTAATAACCCAATCTTATCTTAGAACTCATTTTCAAATAAAAAGCCGTTTTTAAGTTTTCTAAAAGGAGCCTACTCCTCGTAGAATGTTAATAGTTGCTATGATAGTCTAAGGTAGACCTTGACACACAAAATTAAGTAAAGCTGTTATTGAATTATTACCCGTTAAAGAAATTTTTTGTTCTTGAATAGTATAACCACCATTGTTGAATAAGCGATTTCCTGTAAATGAAAATATGACGCCATTTCGCCAGAGGAAATGCCTTCATTTTAAGTTCCAGGACCATGAAGTTTATCCTCAGTTTCATTTCCATCTAGAAGGAAATAAATGTACAATATAGTCATGTATGTATACCATGTACACCACTCAATTAGACTAGGGGAAGAAGCTTAATATCGACTTATACCATCAAGCACAGGAGAACAAAAAAAAAATTATTTGATGGAAGTACAACATACACATTCGCTGAATGGTGATTCAAATACCATTATTTGAGGCAATCAATATTATATAAAGGCAGCAATAGCACGAAGAACTAAAACCAAATGTAGGTAAATCTGTATTGATTAGTGGCTCGAATTTATATAATGAGTAGCCCATAAAAACATGTTCCAATTAGCCTTTGTAGCATAATGTGGACATTAATAAGTTATATGTATGTTTTAAATTGAAGGTCCAGAAATTATATGGTTGTGAGGCCATTCATGATAATTTACTTTATTACGGTAATAAATAGGGCTAGGATTCCTTTGTAAATACATATTTGCTACTGACTTCGATATCACCTTATATCAACTCATAGTATATGTTTTAACGCAATTGGGATCAAATTAAGCCAATTTAATTTTACATATTATTACATATTTGACTAAATTTACATATTTCTTACATACTTTGGGAATTTTTACATATTTTACTCCATATTTGTTAATTTTTAAATTTTTCTATTTCTTTACCAGAAAACTGAATAACGAGTGCATGAAGAAAAATGTTTCACAAGAATTGGCCCTTCTATTGCCACTGTTGATTGCTTCTTAGAACCAAACCCTCCAAACAATTCTGAGATTCCATCTCCCTTGGTTTTGGCTCTGAATAAACAAAACCAAACCTATTTCATAATTAGTGTTTATTTGTGAGTGGTAAAGTGCGTACCACTCTTGTCAAACACGATTTGAAAATTATATTTTGTGATTAATTCAATTTTCATTTTTGTCGAAATGGGGAAAGTCGCAAGGAAAAACAAAGAACAAGTTTTAAAATATCTTCGTGAGTTTCCAAACGAAACATTCAGGGGTGATGGAGAAATGTTATATTGTTCTTGCTGTGACAAGGCTGTATCCACTACGCAACGATTCCAAGTAACCCAGCACATTGGCACAGGATCTCACAAATCGAACAAAGAGAAAAAGTCAAACCTGAAGCAATGTTTCATCACACCATCTACCTCATGCGGAGACAGTAAGTCCACCTTTTATACAGATTTATGTCGAGCGTTTGTGCAGGCTGACATTCCGTTAGGCAAAATTAATAATCCGTCTCTTAATTTTTTTTTGGAAAAGTACATTGAAAAAAAAATGCCTGATGAATCCACCTTGAGAAAAAACTATCTACAAGATATATATCAAGAAACTCTTGCCAAAATACGGGAAAATATCAAGGAGGGGGCAATTTGGGTCTCAGTTGACGAGACAACCGATGTTGAAGGCCGGAACATTGCGAATATTATTGTTGGAAGTCTCTGCCTAGATTCTTTTTCAAAACCATTTCTTTTAAATTACCAGGAGTTAGAAAAATGCAATCATGCAACAATCGCACGGGTTTTCAACGACTCTATGAGTCTTCTTTGGCCAAACGGTGTACTACACGAAAAAGTCTTCTTGTTTTTATCAGATGGAGCTCCGTACATGGTCAAAGCAGGAAAGAATCTCAAAGTATTTTTCCCGAAAATGCTTCATGTCACATGCCTCGCTCACGCATTTCATCGTGTAGCTGAATCAGTTCGGTCTGCTTTTCCTGAGGTAGACTCATTGATCTCATCAATAAAAAAGATTTTTTTAAAAGCTCCCAGCCGAATTGAAATTTTCAAAGAAAGTTATCCTGAGCTGTCTTTACCTCCGCGACCTGTAGTTACCAGATGGGGAACTTGGCTAGAGGCTGCTCTGTACTACTGCACCAATTTCGACAAAATAAAGGATCAAAATTGGATGGCGATTCAGCCTCAGCCATTTCGCAAGCTCAGAATTTGTTGGAAAAACCGAATTTAAAAAATAATTTGGCATTTATTTCCTGCAATTGTGCTCACATCCCTTCCACTATAACGCAGCTTGAATCCCAGAATGTGCCTCTATTGAAAAATATAGAAATTGTCAATGAAGCGATTCGCAAAATGGAAGACGTCTCAGGAGAAATAGGAAATAGGATCCACGCGAAACTACAAGATGTCTTAAAAAAAAATCCTGGCTGGAAAAATATGCTGCTGATTGCAGACATCATAAGTGGAAAGGAGGTGACAGCAAAGCTTTCAGTTGAATGGAACCCTTCTGAAATAGCCGCTTTCCGAAACGTTCCAGTTACATCAGTTGACGTCGAACGCTCATTCAGAAGATTCAAGTCGATACTAAGGCCCAATCGACCTAGTTTTACGTTTGAAAATTTGAAAATGCATTTAGTCTCAAACTGTTTTCCTTACAGTGATTAAAAAGTTTTTGTTTTTGTATTTTTATGTTTAAAATAAAACCGTTTTTGTATTGCAATAAATAAATGAGAGTACAAACTGTTTTAGAAGGTTATTCACTGTTTACATATTCCACTAATTTTACATAATTATTTACATATTTGTATCAAAATCAATACATATATATTTACATATTTGGCATTTTTAATTACATGAAAATCCTAGCCCGAGTAATAAACAATGTTAAACAAGTGAGGAACTCTAGAGGAAATCTTTTGGCAAATGAAGGTATTTTTTTAAAATTTTACTGTACTGAAGTGCCTGACGTTGTATCGACTTGAATAACCTTGCTTTCAAGAGAGATATAAAATAAAAATGAGCTCGGGAAAGTCAGAATATAGCTGAACCCTAACGAGAGGAAAAACTGCAACGTAATTAGAGTAAAAGCTTTTTCCTGTTGCAATTAATTTTTCTGTATTTCTACTTTATGATTTTCATTCATAGTGCTCTCCTTAGTCTTCTAGTAGTTCATTAGAAAATAGTTTGTACTTATATCTACCTAAAAATTTGAATTAAAATGCTTGTCTAAAACTACTACAAAAACTGCATTTCATGAAAGGACTTGGCTGAATTAAAACAAGTGTTCTTAATGCACTGTAATTACGTAGCCTTATGAAATGTTTTATCTTCCTTTTGGAAATGAGCAGTCACATAAATAAAAAACACTGATTGTAGTATTTTCTCTTAATGACCAGAAATCAGCTTAAGAATCAGAATAAGCTACACAGGGGAAATTATGTTATGGTGGGGGAAAAATAAGACGGTTCATAAATAGAAGAAAGTCATTCTGTAAACTATTTGTTTAAGCTAATGATTGTATTGCAGGAAAATTGAATTGCTTTGTACTTGAATCCCTTTTTTGCTTTGGCCCTTGAGAAGGCGAAGGCTAGGAAATTAAAAATAACAGCTTACTTTGAATAATAAATGAAGCATATTCAGCATATCATAGGATTTTCATGTAATTAAAAATGCCAAATATGTAAATATATATGTATTGATTTTGATACAAATATGTAAATAATTATGTAAAATTAGTGGAATATGTAAACAGTGAATAACCTTCTAAAACAGTTTGTACTCTCATTTTTTTATTGTAATACAAAAACGGTTTTATTTTAAACATAAAAATACAAAAACAAAAACTTTTTAATCACTGTAAGGAAAACAGTTTGAGACTAAATGCATTTTCAAATTTTCAAACGTAAAACTAGGTCGATTGGGCCTTAGTAACGACTTGAATCTGCTGAATGAGCGTTCGACGTCAACTGATGTAACTGGAACGTTTCGGAAAGCGACTATTTCAGAAGGGTTCCATTCAACTGAAAGCTTTGCTGTCACCTCCTTTCCACCTATGTTGTCTGCAATCAGCAGCATATCTTTCCAGCTAGGATTTTTTTTTAAGGCATCTTGTAGTTTCGCGTGGATCCTATTTCCTATTTCTCCTGAGACGTCTTCCATTTTGCGAATCGCTCCATTGACAATTTCTATATTTTTCAATAGAGGCACATTCTGGGATTCAAGCTGCGTTATAGTGGAAGGGATGTGAGCACAATTGCAGGAAATAAATGCCAAATTATTTTTTAAATTCGGTTTTTCCAACAAATTCTGAGCTTGCGAAATGGCTGAGGCTGATTCGCCATCCAATTTTGATCCTTTATTTTGTCGAAATTGGTGCAGTAGTACAGAGCAGCCTCTAGCCAAGTTCCCCATCTGGTAACTACAGGTCGCGGAGGTAAAGACAGCTCAGAATAACTTTCTTTGAAAATTTCAATTCGGCTTGGAGCTTTTAAAAAAATCTTTTTTATTGATGAGATCAATGAGTCTACCTCAGGAAAAGCATACCGAACTGATTCAGCTACACGATGAAATGCGTGAGCGAGGCATGTGACATGAAGCATTTTCGGGAAAAATACTTTGAGATTCTTTCCTGCTTTGACCATGTACGGAGCTCCATCTGATAAAAACAAGAAGACTTTTTCGTGTAGTACACCGTTTGGCCAAAGAAGACTCATAGAGTCGTTGAAAAACCGTGCGATTGTTGCATGATTGCATTTTTCTAACTCCTGGTAATTTAAAAGAAATGGTTTTGAAAAAGAATCTAGGCAGAGACTTCCAACAATAATATTCGCAATGTTCCGGCCTTCAACATCGGTTGTCTCGTCAACTGAGACCCAAATTGCCCCCTCCTTGATATTTTCCCGTATTTTGGCAAGAGTTTCTTAATATATATCTTGTAGATAGTTTTTTCTCAAGGTGGATTCATCAGGCATTTTTTTTTCAATGTACTTTTCCAAAAAAAAATTAAGAGACAGATTATTAATTTTGCTTAACGGAATGTCAGTCTGCACAAACGCTCGACATAAATCTGTATAAAAGGTGGACTTACTGTCTCCGCATGAGGTAGATGGTGTGATGAAACATTGCTTCAGGTTTGACTTTTTCTCTTTGTTCGATTTGTGAGATCCTGTGCCAATGTGTTGGGTTACTTGGAATCGTTGCGTAGTGGATACAGCCTTGTCACAGCAAGAACAATATAACATTCCTCCATCACCCCTGAATGTTTCGTTTGGAAACTCACGAAGATATTTTAAAACTCGTTCTTTGTTTTTCCTTGCGACTTTCCCCATCTCGACAAAAATGAAAATTGAATTAATCACAAAATATAATTTTCAAATCGTGTTTGACAAGAGTGGCACGCACTTTACCACTCACAAATAAACACTAATTATGAAATAGGTTTGGTTTTGTTTATTCAGAGCCAAAACCAAGGGAGATGGAATCTCAGAATTGTTTGGAGGGTTTGGTTCTAAGAAGCAATCAACAGTGGCAATAGAAGGGCCAATTCTTGTGAAACATTTTTCTTCATGCACTCGTTATTCAGTTTTGTTGTAAAGAAATAGAAAAATTTAAAAATTAACAAATATGGAGTAAAATATGTAAAAATTCCCAAAGTATGTAAGAAATATGTAAATTTAGTCAAATATGTAATAATATGTAAAATTAAATTGGCTTAATTTGATCCCAATTGCGTTAAAACATATACTATGAGTTGATATAAGGTGATATCGAAGTCAGTAGCAAATATGTATTTACATAGGAATCCTAGCCCTAGTTATAAATAATATGACGAACTTTATTTTGAAAATCGATAAGAAATGTTTATATCATATTTACTGAATATGAGTTGTGATTAACAAAGTTTTATATTTCAAATGGGCCAACGATGGTCCTGTGGCAAACCACTGGCCTTATACTCGTATAACTGAGGTTCCTGGTTAGAACTCTGGGATGACATTTTAAATTTTTCATTGGGCTTTGAGTTTCGAGTTCTATCCGTTCTCTTGGTGCCTTAGAATAACATCAATTAACACTCAGGATAAATAAACAACTATTGCGTTGTAAATGTCCGTAAGGCAACACAAAAGACAAGTCAGTTTATGAAATCAGGATAAGAACACAGACTAATTCTAAGAATTGATACCAGCTGTTTTAGTTTAACAGCTGGTATCAATTCTTAGAATTCGAGAAGGACATCACACTTCTCTTTTCAGTAATGGCAAACCTAGTATATTTGTACTTTTAATTTGAACTTCGCCAACTGTATATAAGTCTTCTAATGCAGCTTTCTCTTAAAGTCCTGGACATTTTTAGTTAACGAGGAATTAATTTTGTTTCAATCACCTTTAGGGGTGGACATTCTTAAATTAATCTGTTCTGTAGAAGGCAGGTGTCGTCACTATGACAACTAAGTTTTTTTTTTATTGTTTTTTTTTGAGATGCCGCTACAGTGCGAACCATCTTTTAACATGTTTGAATATAATTTTCCAAAATTAAATAGATATTAAAATTTTTACAAAGCTAAATTTGCAAAATAAATAAAACTATGCCACTACAATGGTGATTCATCTTTTAACATGTTAGAATATAATTTTACAAAATTAAATAAATATTAAATTTTTTACAAAGCTAAGTTTTACAAATGTACAAAATAAATAGAATGGACAAAACAAATTATAGATTGTTAGTATATTTACAAAATGAGGGGAAAAAAACTAAAAGAAAATCTATAAATAGTTAAACTGGAAAGAGGCAAAACTTATATTCCACGTACAGTGCTATATATAACTTTCATAATGGTAAATGGTTTATATTTCATAAAATAATTCATTATTTCTTAAATACTTAAAAACATCATCTATAAATTGGCTACTGTCGGCTAGTAGTTCGCATACATTTGTGGGCCATGGGTACGTTGTCACTTGTGTGTAGTCAGTTAGTATGCGTTTTACAGTCAGCGTTCAGTTGCAGTAGCGACATATAGGTTCATCTTCTCTGCTCATTAGATATGAATGTGTTAGTCTAGTGTGTCCTGTGCGTAGGCGTGTCAGTACAATTTCTTCTCTTCTAGAGTGTTTATTACTTGAAGTCCAGTTGAGCGTATTTGATTAGATTTCTCTAAATTTACTGAGTCTGTTATATAATAAATTATTCCAGTCATTAATTACGAGTTTTCTTATTTGAGAGAAGTCTTGGTGAGGTATGTCCAAAAATCTATTTGTTCAAGTTAAGTTGATTGTTTGGCTGCTTTGTCTACTATATCACTTTGAGATATGCCCACATGGCCGAGTAACCAATAAATAGTAATGTGTTTTTTTAGTCTATGAATATTGTTAAAAATTTCAATAATAAGGAGATTGGTGGAGTATATGTCTTCAAGTGACTTTATTGATCTCAATGAGTCTGTACAAATGACTATGTCTCTTTTAGTAGTTGTGATGTTCGTTAGTCCTAAGAGTATAGCCTGTAATTCTGTCGTGTATATTGTATTGTAGTCATGTAGTTTTTGTGCAGAGTATTGTCTCCTACCACTGCAGCAATACCAGTCCCATAGTGTGTTTTGGGTGCGTCTGTGTATATAAAATATGACTCTTTCCTCTCTGTGTATATAAAATATGACTTCTAAGTGGACTACCTTCCCGCGAGGATAACTCGCTTCCTTTGGTCTTCGTGTTACCTTGCGTTCCTCCAGTCCTCATCCATGATGTAAGAAACAGGCCTAGTTCCTTCACAGGATAGCCCACTTCCCGTGCCCTTTGTCAACAGAGCACTTCAATAAGACCGCGTCACCCAACTCGGATTCCCGCCATGCTTCCTTGTGGAAGTAACTTTTTTTTTTTTTTTCTTTTTTTTTATTTTTTTATTTATTTTTTTTTTATAGCCAAGGCTGCTTTAATGTGAGAATGTAGGTCCTGGTTTCCTGCTTTCAGAAAATATAACGTAGAGCGCAAGGGTCAACCATACGTCACATCGACAGGTGATGTGCTCGTCGCCTGTCACTCACCAGCAAGCTTGCTTGCAAAATACTCCCTTGGCAATTATAGATTTGTTATAATACGGGAATTTAAAAAAAATGAATACTAATAATAATTGAATATTTTGGTGAAAGTATTGTATTTATAAGTCATTATAAGTGTTTAATGCCGAAATCTTTCATAATAAATTAAAATTGTACATTCATCATTGTTATTAGCAAAGTCATAAAAACATTCAAATATTTTCAATGACTACTGTAGTAGCTAATTCGATACTTTACTTTAATGGGGTATTCTTTCTTTTTTCTTTTTTTAAATTTATTACGCTTTTGTAAATAGCTAATGAAATTTAAGCACACTTATATGCCGCCTAGGAAATATGATTGCTTTATGCAATGACCTTTGTATGACTATTGGAGCTAAGTGTCCATAATGTAGTGTATTTGTATAAATGGCTGTAAATGGCGGAACCACAGAGAATTGTAGCAGCTGGAGAGATTTGTAGTGTGGTCCAGCCCGGGGCTACTCGCCCACCACATTCGTCTCTCTTAGTGAATCATTACACCCCCCCCCACCATACACACTCTATAGGTATTATTTAGACCTACACGGATTATGAGCACGTAGGCTCCAGCTATAGTTCCTAAGTACCACTCCAACCTAAGTGCCATTTGTCCTATCGTATGTATCTCCGTCATGTGTAACCTTTAAGATCATTTATTATGAATTTCACTGCCATTGCAATCGTTTGAGGTGTAGTTTAACTAATAGCTGATGTAAATTAGATACATCAGCTTTTAGAATTTTGTATAAAGAAGATATAGCATTCGTTATTTAGTGTAGGGCACCAGTTACTAATTGATTTTAATTACTTGCAAAAAAAAAAAAAAAAGTACATACATTAATAATAAAAGTCATTTAATCCTAATATTGACTAATTATAATACCAGTTGAAAATATGGACTTGTAAGGGAGAAAATATATGTTTATGTAATGTAATATATAATGAATAAAGTGTATATACTATTATTATATAGAATAAGTAAGTATATTGCCTGTATTAAAAAATGTACAATAATTATTAGTTATTGGCCAAATATAAAGGCAGTTAAAAATATTAAGCCAGTAGTAAGAAGTGTAAATAGGTACAACGTAACTCGTGCTACTAGCACACATCTTAAAGTAAATATAAATAAATAAAAATGTATTAATAGATTTAGTTTAGAAATATTTGTATAGAAAATTAGTAAATTTAATACCCTTAGGATATAACAAGAGCGGTATTTACAATAGTTGATATTATTTAAGACATAGAGTAAAACAGGGACTTGTAAACAGCATTATAAAGGCTATAAAGGGCATAATATCATAGTTGTTGATTCCCCAAATCATATTATTCCTAATCCTAATCCTACTAACAAGTAAAATGAAGGGATATATCAATTTATTTTGTTATAATTATAATTTTTATCAGCGGAACAAATTAACCCTCCGTTAGTCGCGGCGTCCTGACAGGTGCATCTTTGAGGTGTTTTTCCAATAGCTTCCGATTGAGTGGACCCAACGACTTCCGCCTCCAGCAATGCTTCTAGCTTCCCTTCCTCCTCAAAACAGTATAGGTTTGACCTTCGAAGTTTTTACACAGTGCGTTCCTTGTGCTAAAATCACCCTACAGGTGCACCGCGACTAAAGTTGTAATTATTTCAATTTCTTTTATTTCTATATTTAATCATTTTATCTTAGGCATATTTATCATTTGACGTTTGTAGTGCCTTGATTGTTTTTGAATAGTTAAAAATACCTACAAAATAGGGAATTCACCTCTGCGGTGACCGCGACTAACAATGCATTTTTAAAACATTTTTCAGAAAAAATGGACCAGGAAATACGTATTTTTTGACTTGAGTAATCAAAATGATATTGCTAGACGCCACCACACATTACAGGATCCTTTCAAAGAAGACGATAACATACAGAACGACACAGATTCGGAATTTGAAGACGGCTTGGAAGAACGAAGTATTGACTCAGAGACTGAACCAAGTGACGTGGAATCGGAAAGTGATGGGGAGGATGAGCAGTCACACGAAAAATATGTTGCATTGAGAAGTGTGATCAGAAAGATTGTTGGCCGTTTTGAGTGGACGAAAACCCCTTTTAATAGAATAGTAAAATAGGAAATCAGAATTTTTTAACACACATTTCGGGAGTGAAAGGGTCGGCAAAGGAGGCTACTAATGAACTTGACTGCTGGTACTGTCTATTTCATGAGACGATTATTAGTAGTATTGTGAACGGCACAAACAAATTTATAAAAATCGCCGAGCCAGAATTTTCTAGGCAGAGGGATGCCAAAGAGACGTACTTCACAGAAATAAAAGCCTATATAGGCCTTCTTAACTTAGCTGGCACATACAGAGGAGCGAGAATGAATTTAGAAGACTTTATGTAAAACATGTTGGGCAAGAAACTCACCTGAGTAGAACTAGATGGCACTAAAAGATTCGACGTGAAACGTTTTAATTTCCTTTTCTATCTTAAATGTTTTCTTGTATTTGTTATTCCTGCAGAAATCAAATGATTAAGTAGTTCTAAACTATTCTTATTGTACTTTTTTTATATATTTTTTCTAGTACCTAAGTTAATAGTACCTAAAGAATTCATTGTTCATAAATTACTTCATATTCTGAAATGAATTAATATTTTTGATAGTTGTAAGACATATTCATGTGTTACTTTGCTAACTTTTTAAAATAAAATAGTTTTACTATTTGTTCAGATAAGTATTTTTATTTGTTTAACTCTATCTTTGCCCTAAGAAGCAGTTTTACCAACATATTTCTCCATCGTCACCTCATAGGTGACCCGCGCCTAGAGTCCTTTGGAAATGACCAGCGCCTAACGGAGGGTTAAGAGAACTAATATCGAGGTAATTTTTAAGGCACAATGCTTCAAAACCTTCGTTACTAGGAGCCGCGCTGGTAGAGAATGAAAAATAGATTCAATTTGGGATTTATATTTTTGCCTATTAATCATTAGAGGTCAAACGTTTTATTCCATAAATACCGAACTGATACGAAAAAAGGCTCTTTGTTAATGGAAGAAACAGGAGTTTGAAGAGGTTGGAAAGTTTAAAGAAGTCGAAATAACCTTTCCTATTAAATAGCTCAATGAAAAGTTACATTAAGGTCATTTCCTAATTTTTTTGTGTCTTCATACAGGCACAATTAGTCTCATTGTAAAGGTGGTATTTGTATTTTCTTGCATCCCCCCACTCATTTTTTGTACAAAATAATAAATATATTTTTCATTGTCATTTAGCAGTTTGAAAAGTAAGTGATTTGATTTCAACTATCCCCGTTTCTCCGATTCCGATGAAGAAAATCTTCGGATTTTTGATTTGTGTTACTTACATTGTAATTCCTGTTTGCCTAAGATTATTTCTGCGGGAATGAATAGAGAATAGATTGTGAGATGAATGACTAGTTTGCCAGTAGGAAATCTGCTTTGTTTACGCAGCCCTACTTACAGTCGGGCTTTTAATATTCCGGTTTACCCATTATATGGACAAATAGGATGTTCAATATTCATGTGAAGTATTGTTAAAGTATCAATAAAGAGTTTACAATTTTTGCGTATCATTTTACATGCAATTAGTGATTATTTATTTTATAAATTTTCCAAAAAGTAGAATTACATCGTATAATTCGAAACTTTTCTGATGACATTGAAAAATGTCTTGCATAGCAGTTTTGCATAGTGAAATTTTTCTCTCTCGTCAAGGTCGTATATTTTCATAGTATTAAGTCAATCTTGAATTTGTTTATTTCAGAGAATATATTTTGCTTCAAGTAAATACTATTCTTAAGAAAGCTGTTGAGCTTGAGTGTATTCTTGGAATCTGGGACGGGCAATATGCGAACGTGTACTAGAAATATATCAGTTGATGAAATCATCAGAATTGTACCCCCTGCAGGAGTGATAAGAAACTCTATTACTTCATACAATGATATATCCTGGAAGATTTCTGCTACTTACTTGACTTTCAAGGAAGAAAACGATGATACCCAACCCAAAACCTTTTTCTTTTTTCATTATTAGAAAATCGATTCTTGGATTATTTACAAGCCAGTCTCCATCCATCTGAATATTTTTAATAAAAACATTTTCGTAAAAAGCGATAATGGACTCCTATTTTACAAAGAATTAAACCATGACCACCAGTCCACTGTACATTAAAGATACAATAATTATGGTTTTAAATCAATTTTCTTTATTCATTAGGATAGGACTTAATTAGCTTTAAAACCTGTTATTTGTACATGACGGTTGATAATATTTTAAGGAGAAAATAAGGATTTTATGATTTTAAAAATTGATAACATATTTTCTTTCTACAACACACAAGATTAATTATCAATCACAATAACAAACACAATAAACAAAATACATGTATGATAGAGATATATTAAAAATTCAATCATTCATTAAATGTGAAGGCTTTCATTAAATTAATTTATTTTCTTTAACTTTTTTCCTCCTTATTAAATTGGAACAATCGATTCTTCTACATTTTCTTCAAGGAAAAATATATTCTTACATAGCCCAAACTTTTGTCTTCCTCATTAGACCAGAGTTCCCTTCATCTTTACATCAGCAACTTAGTGCTCCTTTCCCGTCCAATTATCCTTCCGAAACCGCTTCTATTGTTTTCTAGTATCCAATATGAAGGAAACATACTATAATTTTTTTTATTATTCCAATGCGCCCTCCCCTCAAATTCCTGGTTCGATTTAAAGCATATAAAATACATTTACTCTTCAACGTTCATCTTTGTATCACAATCAGTAAAAGTAAAATTAAATATGAATTATATGACAGACGGACCTAAGAAAATTCGATGAATGTTGATTATTTTCTTATAGTCCAATCTTGCAAAGCAAAACATTCCCTTCAAGCAGCTTGAACAAGCTAAGGCCGAGCAGGTTTTAATTACTGATTCTTAATTTTTCTTTAAATGTTCTTTACAAGCTGGCTGGTGACAGACCATTTTTAGAGTCGAAGGGTGTGTATGACCTTGTAAATAAATTCATATACATCGATTAAATTTATGTCATTGTAAAGTACAATTTTTGTCGGCATATTGAATCATACATTCTTATTTACAATATTTAACAATTTTTCTTTACTCGGTTCTATTTTGACTGAGTAAATATTAATATTTCATTTTGTGCCTTCATTCCTATTACACCCTCATTTGTTTACATATTCTTTATGGAAGGGTCGTTTTATTGTTGTTGAAAATCTCATTTCTTTAGTCAACATACTCTTTTTATTTATTTAGAATCTAAGAAAACAATTCAATTCGTTAAAAAAAGTTGGGAAAACATAAGTAAATTTGTTTTGCCTTTTTTCCTACACATTTTCTTGCCCATAACTGTTTTATTTTAATGTTTTTTTTGGTTTTTTTTATACTCAACTCAATATCAGTCCACATTGGTTGGTGACGGAAACACCACCCAGCGATCTTGCAGATCAGATTTCTTTATAATAGAAGACCACTGTCCAGAATTTTGAATAGTATATTATTTCTAAGTTGATTGGTTCAATAGCTATTCAAAATAAAGTATACTGATGTTAAGGATAAGTCATACTGATATTAATGACTATGGTTTGGAATTTTTATTTAATAGTATTTCGTAAGGTACCTGACTCATCAATTCTATTTCCTTTATCAATAACATAATTTAGCAGTGGTGTATAATACATGAAACTAAAGTGCATTTTAATAATCACTTCACTCCAGTATTTTCACAATATGCTGAAAAGCACATTTATTGGCCCACATTTGATAAATAATTGGACACTGTCTAATGATGTAAAACTAGGACGGATATAGAGTCCGGTTTTAAAATTGTGTAACTCATCCATTCTTGAAAAATGAAATTTAAAACATTTTTAAGAATGACCACTCTTCATAAAGCATACAATAATTATTATCATCCCATGTTTTTTGTATTATTCACAAACAAAATTAATTTATTTTCTACCAAAGAAATTTGTTGAAGTGGGTTAAAGATAGGAATGTCTGAGCGTGGATATGAATATTCCTGTTGGGCTTTCAACGTGAAGCACTAAGCCGAGGATGAAGTGCTTCATTTCTAGTCAATTACAGGCTTGTTCAATGGGACTTGATCGGTGGGACTTATCCGATAACAGTTCAGGTCAGGGTTCTTCTGCTGCTTTTTATTATGTCGCCTCCCCCAACCTAGTTAGGCCGAGCCCGAGTGCCATGTGGAAAATGTATCCTTCACTTAAAAAGCAATACACGCTCTCTCTCTCTCTCTCTCTCTCTCTCTCTCTCTCTCTCTCTCTCTCTCTCTCTCTCTCTGTCTCTCTCTCTCTCTCACTCTCTCTCTCTCTCTCTCTCTCTCTCTCTCTCTCTCTCTCTCTCTCTCTCTCTCTCTCGCACACTCTCTCTCTCTCTCTCTTTCTCTCTCTCTCTTCTCTCTCACTCTCTCTCTCTGTCTCTCTCTTCCCTCTCTGTCTCTCTCTCTCCTTACCTCTCTCTCTCTCCCCCCCCTCTCTCTCTCTCTGTCTCCCTCTCCCCTCTCTCTCCTTTTCCCTCTGTCTCCCTCTCTCTCTCTCTCTCCCTCTGTCTCCCTCTCTCTCACTCTCCCTCTCTCTCTCTCCCTTTCTCCCTCTCTCCCACACACCCACCACAAACACACACACAAGGACGCACTCACACAGTATTAGGAGATTGTAGTACGAGTACTACACAAAGCATTGTAGGTATCCAAAATACGATTTTAAGGTGATGGAAAGGTAATTCCAAGCGTTTTAATAACAAAAAAAATTACGTCTACGTAAACTAAGCAGATTTCCCACTTAAAGGTTTACAATAGATAAATTTTCATACTGTTAACACTACCGTAAATTTTAAGAGAAAAAAAAACTATTTTTGGAAGCTCCCGCGTAACTTTTAGTTTGATCCAGTTCGTCATACCAAACCTTGATCTAAATGTTCTGACGCGAGTCTCAGACATCGTCACAAATCCAAGAAAAACCCAAATGAGGATCTGTAGAAGAGGCTGATCGGCACCTAGTCCGTAAATTCCCGAATTCCTAAGCTGTTAGAAGACATGCCTCTCAAGGATCAGACTCCCTAGCAGCATCTCTGGCGAATGAAGCAGTTAGGTGGTACTAATGTCTTCAACGATCTCATCAGCACCCTCTGGATGAAGACCAACCCACATCTGTGGTAGTTTCACCGATGTCAGCAAACTGGGGGAAGTGGCAGATAGCATCTTGGAGATGACTCCATCAACTGAAGCTTACGCCATCCAAAACGCTTCTGATCCCTCGCGGCCGAATCTTCCGCCTTTACATCACCACCCGTGGACTCCGCGTGCGGTTGCTAATACCGTTTTGGAGACCACCAAGACGTCCAGGAGTTCCTGCGCGTCCTGATGATGGAGAACCGCAGAAGGAGCGCCAGAAGAGGATGGAGCAAAGGCCATTGCTTAGCATCCCATTCGCGTGATACAGACATCTGCTATTATCGCCAGAGATTACAAGATAAAACCCGACGTCTTATACAACCTTGTAACTGGAAACCCGACAATCCAGCTTTATACCTAGAAAAGTGAAGGTTGTGGCTGAAACCTTCAAATTCCAGCCGCACCGCAGCTTATTCTTGACGGTCACAGAGCAACTGCTTATCCTATTTCAGCTTAATAACTGACATTGAATGACTCCCAGAATGCGACCTATGGTGATATCACTCGGGAAGTCGACTTAGGTTTCAAAAAACATCTCAGGTGGATCTTTATCTTCATGGAGCTGACTGTAGATTTAAGGAACAGAAGGCTGATTGGCCAACACAGCATCACCGGCACCATATCATCCGAGGAAATACCGGTTTACTTCATCATTCCAGCCGATAGTAGATTCGCCCACATCCTGGGCGAATTCCCTACCGTCACTAAGGTCACACACATCAGTGAAACATCAAAAGTAACAGTGGAATATCACATTAAGACTTCTCTGCTTAAGACCACCGTTTGGCCCCTGGAGTTTACCAGGATGTCAAGAAAGAGATTCAGAACCTCTTCAACGGTCAAATATGCGTTCCTTTCAGAAGTCCATTGTCCAGTCCACTCCATGTGGTAAAAAATTAAGTTGGTACTCTAAGACTTTGTGGTGATTATGGATGCCTTAACGCCACTACCATTCCCGATAGATATACCCAATCTTCGAAACTTCAGAATGCAAATACATGGAAAAACAATCTTCTCCAAAATAGAGCTGCGCATGGCTTATAATCACATTCCTATAGCAGAGGAAGATCGGGGAGATAACTTCCATTATTACTCCATTTGGCCACATCGGGTATTAGGATGAGTTGAGGCCGTTGAGAACCGGGGACCGACAAGACTCTTCTTTGATGTCGACAAGCAAGGCAAGACCACATCTCCCCAAGCACTTCAGGCATAGTGCGTTCATCAAGGTGCACACGTAGGTCATACCGGTATCAAGACGGCAAGAAAGATTGTAACAGAGCGATACTATTGGCCTAGTTGTAATAAGAATGTAGCCCAGTCGGCTAGGTGCTTCTTTGCATTTCAGAAAGATAAAATATATCGGCATACCGGGCGTTGCAGGCCCAGGGAAATTCTCGGCTGCTACTCGCTTTCATCACGTCCATTGGGACCTGATTGGTCTACTAGCGCCTACACCGTTATTGTCTCAAGATGATAGACCATCAGACATGATGGACTGAGGCAATACCATTGCGTGACATCATGGCTGATACTCTTCTCCGGCTGGATCTGCTGATTCGGTGTCCCCTCAAGAATAACGACCGACCAGGCCCGGCAATAAGAATCACTACTTTTCCATAACTGGAAATGACATAAGACTTCCCTCCTGGGAATTGAAAAAGGTCGGATGACATCATCATCCCCAAGCTAACGCCTGCATCGAATATTGGCATCGTCCGTTGGGATCACATTACTCAGCACCCCACAAAGTTATTCAGCGACGAGACTAGTTCTTCGTAGTATAACTCCCAGGCCGCGATGCCAACATATCTATAGATTCCCTTAAACCAGCATGCCTTCCCCCAAAAAAACACTGAACGACAGTTCCACCATCCAACGTCCCAATATCGCAGCAGTCAGGTGTAAACCTTACTGTCCTCCCGGAATTCACCAGTCGCAGATCATCATGAGTCATACAGGACCCGTTCTGGACCAGCAGTGAAATGAGTATTGGAGTAATCTCCCGGAGGTTGGGAATCCTGTAGCGGTTATAAAAAATCATGTGATTAATTAATAATTCTTTTTACTGTAATAAAAATATTTGTATTAGTTAAAAACTTAAAACTTAAAAACAATTCAAAAAATTAAAATTAAAAACGTATTATTTCTGAAAGGAGTCAATTCATTAATTATCGATACACCCTATGTCAAAATTTAATGTTTTGTCCTTCCGCAGATATTAAGGAAAACCTATACTTTAAGTGTATGACTTTTCTTAAGTATTTATTATTTTATTGTTCTTCCAGTCATTGAAACCAAAACTAAAGGGCAGCTTTTAATGTCGATTTCAGCCTGACCCGATAATAACATCAATCACTATCGAGTTATAAGCAGGCGGACCAATACCTTTATGTTTCAACAGTCAGGACTCGCTGACGCATTTCTATAACTTCTCAGGAGAAGGAAGTAATTTCGTTATAGGCATAAGGTTATATGTATAAATAAAATGCAATATATTAAGGATAATAAATAAAATGAAGAGTGCTAAACAAATGTGTTCGTTATTATTACGATTAAAATATTTTATTGTATTATTTTTACTTTAATTTAAATGTATTCATTCGTTCATTTCTCTCGTGTCCTTAGCTCACTAGAGCCTAATGTTTTGCATTCATTCATTATTTATCATATATTATTATGGTCCATGTACGAGACACGTACCACAGTGGATTTCTTTTCTTGTTATTGTATTTCTGGGTTTTAAGAAGTTTTTATGAGTAATTTATTTCCTTTATTTTCAATTTTTCTACCTAGGGTATTTATATTATTTATTCATTTTTATTTATTTAACCGAAAAACTGCCTAGGTCTTCACAACAAGGAAAAGGTCACCGAAGGGGTGATGAAGGGGGGGAAAATTATAATGGAAAATGTAAAGATAATTTTCTCTTAGACTGGTCAATGATCGAATTAATGGGAATAAATAATAAATGGTGGAAATGGAAGGGTATTATATCAAGAAATACGATTATATATTTGATGAATTGCTTTCTAACCGCTAAAATTTTCATTAATACTTACCTCTTTACTCTTTCAATTTTTTTTTCAAACGTTTTAAAGTAATGAATAGAAATGCAGAAAGAAGTAAGTATGGTTCACACGGAAAAGAACAACCAATTCAAATAAATATGAAGTGCCAATTAACTAACGAAAATTTAACAATTTTCAAGAATGGTCAATAAATGGAAATATTGGAAAATACCTCTCAAATTATTGGCCATCCCATAAAAGATAACAGGAAAAGAGAATGTCATCGTTTCCACAAAAACTCAGTTATACGAAATTCGTAGAGTAAATAAGAGGAAACCAATTAAATTTACGGAAAAGAGGGATATGAAGGTTTTTCCATTCGACCAGGCCTGCATATTAATAACTATTGAAATGTAAGTCCATCAGATACTGCAGCTACTAAGCAGAGTTTCGCCTGCTCCAATGATACACTGATAATGCCACTCTACACCTATTCACTTTTTCTTCCAATATGAAAAGCCTAGGTTAATCGGATTTGAAATTTATGATGAAAATGGATGAGAAGTAGGAATTAGCAATAGGCTAAAAACTGAAAAAGTCAGTTACACAAGGATGCCTAAACTAAGCAGATTTCCCTCGTGCTGGAATGACACAATGACCATCTATTCTTTATTTCTCCCGCAGTAAGAAACATATGAAAATAGAAAATGAAATGTACGCTGGGCATAAGAATTTTAGTGGCTCAGTTACTTAAAGTAAAAATCTATTCGACTATTCGAAATACCTCCATTATTATTTATTGGATCGAAAAGGTTTATATGTCCAATTTTCTTGAAATTTTAATTTTCTATAACTTTTGTTTTATACATGTTTTATCTCACTTGAATATTAACCGAGTTATTTGTATTCATTTTTTGGTTTGCCCTTTTTGTGAACATCCACTTCTATTCATCCGATTTTCATTATGGACCTCAATCAATAAACGCCTCATGTCTAGCTAACATTTTAATTCATGTAAACACCGGCTTCTTATTACGAGAGAAATTGAAAATAGCTGGTGAGATGAAACCATCAGTGCATTATAGCATGTGGGAAATCGGCTTATTTTACAAAGTACCTATTTATATTTTTTTTCCGATCCAAATCGTCGATATCACCTACAGGGACTAACAAGTGCATTCTCTCTTGATTTATATTTTTGTATTTTTGTGACAGCTTTCGGTTTTAAAATAAACGGTTATTTATGGAGAAAGTTCCTTTAACTCTAATATTAAAAGAGATATTTGAGTTTTTTTAGGTTTTGCTCTTTTCTAAACTCCCAGCTATCACATAACGTCTTATTCAATTCTAATAATGACGTATTATTTTCATCAGACAAGGATAGAGGTAGGGCATAAGATTGGAGGTTGACAATTGATAATCTGTATGTCTTTCTTCAATTCTGTTTCAATTTAAAGTTACATTTAAAAAGATTTCTCATTAAATGCAAATTTAGGGTTAGATAGAGTCAGTAATTTTTGAAACACTAAAATACTTCAGTGTATATAATAATAACAAAATAATATATTTTAAAATCCCCAGAGAAACAAATCGTTAGGGGCTCGGGTAAACCGTGCGAGTTAGGGCGTTGGTCCTAATCTCCCATGACAGACCTAGAGTGGTGGGTTCGAATCCCGCCATGGGCAGTAGAAATTTATTTAATGACGGTCTCATTAAATAAACTTCTTAAGCCCACCCTGGCTAGAAAAGGATGGTAACCTGTAGATAACCCGTCCCGATTAGCCTAGTAGCATAAAGTGGACGTAAAATAAAAGAAAAAAAACACAAAAAAAAACAAATCGTTATCTTGAAAATAGTTTAGCCATGTCATAAATGTTTATTTTTTCCAAAAATTATGAGCTTTTGGTAACATTTTAAATCATATATATATATATATATATATATATATATATATATATATATATATATATTTATATATATATATGGATATAATTTAAAATATACTTTTGATATCTCCGATGTTCTTCATTTTATCAAGTTAGCTCTAATCTTAAAATTGAAAATGAATTAACTAAAAAATCTTTCCCATCTCGAATTTCTTTAATTTTAAACTTTGACTCACACATATGCTTGAAAAACACATATGCAGTTTTTTTTCCTTACTGGCTTGGTTAGGGTGATGTACGGGTGTGGGGGGAGTATAGGTGCGTGTGCGCGTCTCGGTTGTACCAAAGATCTTGAAGGTTTACCAAAGGGATGACATTTATAATACTATTGTCACTATGAACATGTTGTCAAATATGTCTTAGTTGATTAAGTTAGAAAAAAAAAAGATTAAATTTCTCAGAAATTAAGTAGGTATACCCTATGTTGTAATGGCGTAAGGTAAGAGACTTGCTCGTTGTCCAGAGGCGTTAGTACTGCAACCAGCTTATTTTATTAAGACGAGAGTGGTGAAACTATCGCATTGAGAGGAGACGTACTTCGGGTGACTAACATTATTGCTCACAATGATAATAGATTGTGCTAACATTATAGGAGGAGCTAGTATCCCATAGAAAGTTTGTTGATCATATCGATCTCTCACTCTAAAGGGGGTGGGTTCAACCCTGGATATTGGGTTATTGTATTCAGGTATCACAGACTAATGCTCGGGGTGAATATAGATTCGAAGCTAACATTACTAACAGATTCGAAGCTTACATTACTAACAGATTCGAAGCTTACATTACTAACAGATTCGAAGCTTACATTACTAACAGATTCGAAGCTTACATTACTAAGAGATTCGAAGCTTACACTACTAACAGATTCGAAGCTTACATTACTAACAGATTCGAAGCTTACATTACTAACAGATTCGAAGCTTACATTACTAACAGATTCGAAGCTTACATTACTAACAGATTCGAAGCTTACATTACTAACAGATTCGAAGCTTACATTACTAACAGATTCGAAGCTTACATTTCTAACAGATTCGAAGCTTACATTACTAACAGATTCGAAGCTTACATTACTAACAGATTCGAAGCTTACATTACTAACAGATTCGAAGCTTACATTACTAACAGATTCGAAGCTTACATTACTAACAATCAGGCATATTTAATGATAATTCAAAAGCTACAGGCAATATTTTACCCATTGTGCCCTACACAATTCAAAGCTCACCTAGTATACATGCAGTACAATAGATAGGCACCTGCAGCCTATGAAACAACAATGAAACAAAGTTAAATTGAAAGAACTAAAGAACAGAAATGCCAATCGTCAAACTAGAGTATTTCGCGAATATAAAAAAAAATATCTAAAATTTTACTTTCATTAGATCAAAACTGATTCACACGATAATTAAAAATGTGATGCCAGACTTGACAGTATTTTCAGTTTCAGTGGACAGGAGGAGGAGGATGACATGAGCTATGACGCTCCTACTTATTATTATAGGATTGTTACTTAAATAAAAGCATTCAATATAATAATTATTTATAATTTACAATTCTCACCTTGTAGGTCATATGTGCCCTGGAAGCCCTTTCCTGCAAGCTATTAACTATAGAAGTGATATGACAGTCTCCAGAACTCTAAAAAACTGTGGATATGTGCAAATGATGCAGTATAATCTTTATGCATTTAAGGAACGGTAATTTTTTAATTAAATCCTTCGGAATCATGAAATGATCCTTTTCAGCAATGATTCTATTCGAACGTAAACAACCATAGAGACACAGAGCTATAAAGTAAACAGATAATGGTCAGTGAGCTAAATTTTAAATAGATGACTATCAACATGTAATGTAAACTTGGGGATGAAACGATTTGATATTTTTATTGTCCACCATCCTCTCAGATAACGGTCACGTCAACATAGTTCGAATTCTATCAAGGCCATTTATATTTTTTACGAGGTCGAAGAGTTAACTACCTTCATACAATAAAAGAAATGTTAAATTTATCTTATATGTTAAAACTTTACCTTATTTTCCTAACCTATACAGTTAAAATGAAGTTAATTAAATCACTGAACAAGATATTCCGTTGTGGGCAATTTCAAGTTTGTAGTTTGTATTTATGAAACTCGTCTAGCCACAAAATCCGATGATATTGTATTTTCCAACCTATCTTCGCACAAGAAATTATAATACATTATTTTCAGAATTGATGCTGAATATAGCAATAAATACTTTTATTGAGTAACAATATATTTTCCTTTTAAAATGACAGGTTTGAGTATAATTATGCAACCTACAACTTTGATGTTCCCTCGCGTTAGTTAAACAACTTGACAATGAGGTGTCACCTGCAGGGAAATAGTAATTTGGCTAATAACTTAGCTTTCATCACCATATATAATTCATAAGGCACGCGTGGTTTTTGTTCTAAAATATATGTATATCGATGTACAAATATTTTCTCTTCTTCTTGACGCCGTTCTTTGGAGTTATATCAGGCCATTCATATTTTATTTTAGTACGGCACAATAGATAAAATGTGTAAGGGTATTTCCTCCTTTTTTTTTTCCTTTCTTTTAACTATCTGCTACAAATAACTTATTTATTTAGGAGTAAGCTAACTTAGTTTTGTAGTCTACAACTAAAAAAGAATTAAACACAACAATAATAGCATATATTCCAAGCTAAATTAACTGATGAATATAATTCGGGCCAAATAACTCCTGTACAAAATACTCATTGCGCCACACTCACAAAAGTTGCCATCTATTTTTAGTGTAATAGTGTGTGTTTATAAATTGACAAGTACTGATGCTTACACTTTAATATTTTTAGCAAATTTGTGTACTAGTATTTTGTATACCTACATTTAAAACCTGTTAATATATGTTCACCTTAACTTAAAACCTATCTTTTTTTAACAGAAAAAATGTTTTTTTTTAGAACTGGACAATCCCCAGACAAGATGATCTTTTTTTTTAGTATTGGTAAAAATGAAGACAAAACTATTATATATTAGCATAAAGAAATGATTGAGCCACCACTGATACACTGATTATTGTAAATTTAAACTAGTTGTACATAGTGTTGCGAAAATCAAATACATGAAAAATTAAACAGAGATAGTCACATATTTGTGAAGTGGGAAGTAGATCAAAGTGGCCGACAGATGTTCACGGCAATACCCGACCTGTTCTGAACGCGTCTTGCCCTCTCCTTTGATGTTTTTCCGCCAAGCTATATATGGGATCCTGGCCGACCCAAGTCAGTTTAGTTTGCTCTCAGCTGTCTTCAAGTGATCATCAGTGCGTTCAGTGCAACTGTGCGACTTAGTGCAGTGCGGTAAAGTGTTTTATGTGGAGAACAGTGTTGTGCCGTGACTCTGTAAAGAACAGTATAGTGCCATGTTTAAGACAGTGCAGTGCGTTAACTTCGCGAAATAAAGAACAGTGCAGTGCCGTGTTTTTTGTTTGAACTTTAGTGATCGTGAGTGAATTATTGGACAGTGTAATCTGAAGAACAGTGAAGTTATCAGTGCATACTGTGAGTAGTAATTAAGAATAACTAACCAAGTGTTTAGTGGATTGTTAAATAAATTGTGCAGTGATAAAAACTCTGAAGCTTGAGTGTGTTTAATTTTGCAATCCAAAAGAACTCTAATCAACAACGTTTATAACTGATTTTGTAATAAACGTAACAATACAGTTTCTATAGTAAAACTCTTTCATATGTTATTATTTGTTCCAATGCATTGATAAATTAACTTAATTCCGCTCTGCCACTTACTCAATCTTAATAGTAATACTATTCAATCAAAACCTTGACAAATAAAAGGGAATCTGGGACAGAGGATTGAATTTGAGAGGAAAGGCGGGGAGTATTCCTGATGGAGCAGAACCAATGTGGTAAATAGGAGAAACAGGCCAATTATAGGTTATATCTGGAAAAGAATGTATAAAGGCCGACAAGAAGGGATGCTGCAGGAGACAGAAGGATAAATATGGAAGGATGACACGATATTGTCCTGGGCAGCAGTTCTTCTTCGGCCCTAACAAGCGGCCTCCTTTTATTACTCCACTTCTTCTTTCTATTGCACCGTTTTCTTGTAGAGCAGCAAAGATTGCCCCACAACCCCAAAGTGGTTTCAGGAATATGGAAATCGTTTCCTCCTCAAATATTACCCAATGGCTCCAATTCCACTCTTTTCATCTACCCATGTCTTTTTGATATATGTTTTGTTTTACTTTTTGAGCTTCAGAAGCTTTTTATTAGTACTCGGGCGTTCCCATGAATTATTAAACCAGATAAACACAAATAAAGAAATGAAATATAATGAGCTAAACAGAAATCAATAGGAGTTGACACTAGTTTTCCTTGAATCTGAAGCTTTAGTTATAACATTTTATCTTTTAAAATATTTCCAAAATACCTGATTTAGTACCTATTACTCCTAAAGAGGTTCAAAACGTTCTTCAGGCATGGGCTGCGTAACCTAAGCAAATTTCCCACTTACAGGTACAACACCTGTGATCTCGTAGCACTTCATGTTTCCTCTTTTTATGTAAAAAAAAATGATTAGCTGAATGTGGAGAGCTACTGATGGTTAAAATAAAAGTGTATGAATAACCCACTAAATACTTGAATTACACAAAAAATCTTTGTACTACAATTGTTGATTAACAATTAGTATATGTACTCGCTTCGGCGGTACATATACTATATGATCTTTAGTGTGTTGCTGAAACGATTAATTGGCGAGTATGATATAGATCAAATAAACAAAATAAGGATGTAAAATCTTAATTGATGACGTCATCTCACAACGAATTTGCATATATCCCCCATAATAAAGGTCTCTTGAAAAAAATATTTTACATTTACGCGTAGGATAGAGTGGTCCACGATATAACAGTGTTCTGCTATTCTGACATGAGTAAGAATAGGAATGCCAATATTTTGGTAAATTTTCAAGATAAAGAATAAATTTATATACAAACATTTATAGAAAATTAAATGTGCAATGAGATTGCTTCTTTATAGATTTTTGATACGAAGCATAATAATGGAGATATTTTGAATTTTCGAAATGCTCCTCCAAATACCCCCCCCCCACTGGTTCGGGGTCAAGCATTAAAGAACTTGATCTTTAGTTTCTATGGAATACTTATATATCGAGTTTGGTAATGATCAAACAAACATTGCGACCAACATATATATATATATATATATATATATATATATATACTATCTCAGATACCCGGCTTCGTAACAAGCCATACCATCATTTCTATATATATATATATATATATATATATATATATATATATATATTTGTGTGTGAGTGTGTGTGTGTGTGTGTATACATTTTTAATGGACCTCATTTTTGTCATCTACTAGGTATGATCGATGAATATTTGTGGAAATGTTTCAAAAATCGCATAGTGAATACGACTTCAATAGCTGATTTCCTTTGAAGGCTAAAAGGGGGAAAAATATGAAAATGATCTTCTAATGAAGAGGAATTATTACATTCAAAAACATTTTAGGCACATTTAACATTAGTTATTATATTATCATTTTAATCAATCACAATATAAGAATAATTGAATCGAAAAAATTAAAAAGTAAAATATTTCATTATCTTGTCAAAGTAAACAGATAGAGCCATCCTTTAGGCCGGAAATGAGAGATACAAGCCGCTGTAATTGGTGAGTTTTGAAATGACTTTCTTGGGTTATTTTTTTTCTTCGTCTTCCAGCTATCTGTATAAAGTTGATTTTAAGAAGCAAAGGTTAGATTTAGTTGTACATATCTATTCTAAGGTTAGGTGGTGGAGTAACTATTTTTTTATTAACGTCCACTTTATGCTAAGTCTCATTGGGACGGTTTACCACCCTTTTTTAGGCAGGAAGGACTAAGGATTTTATAGTGAGTTGGAGTTGAGTTTTGCGTTATACAGATTTTCATTGGTCAAGCAGTGAATTCAACGATTTTCAAATTATAAAATCTCCTTTCAACACAAGTGGAAGACTTGTTTCTAGGATAACCAAGTGACCCATATTTTTTTATCAGATTTCCCTTAAGGGAAATCAGCTATTGAGGTTGTACTCATGACGTGATTTTCGAAAGTTTTCTTCAAATGTCCATCGATCTTACCCAGGAGATGACGAAAATGAGGTCCGTTCATAACTGTATCTGTATGTATATATATATATATATATATATATATATATATATATATATATATACATATATATATATGTCTCTAACCGCTCTAGTGGTCGCAATTATTGTTTAATCGTTACCAAACTCGATATTTAGTCGTTTTATGTAAAAAGAAAGATCAAGTTCGTTAACAGCTGAAATCGGGCCAGGGGGAGGGGGGGTTTAGAAGGGAGGATTTCCGAAAATTCGAAATATCTCCGTTACTATAGGTCGGACCGAAAACTTGTATAGAACCAATCTTATTGCAAATTAAATTTAATATAAATATTGTTATATACATTAATTCAAAATCTTGAATATTAACCGATATATTTGCATTTTTCAGTTTTCAGCCATCAGCAAACTGCCATTTCTACTCATGTTACATAAACAATACTGTGCTACATAAAAAATCACATTATTCGAAGTTTAAATACCAAAAATTGTAATCAAGAGACCTTTATTATACTAGATACATGCAAATATGTCCTGGTGACTCCCCCCCGTCTTTAGGTTTTGGACTACTACAATTTGATTGATTGAGATAACAATTATTCTGACTCATTATTAATTACAGTACTAGATATAGTGAATAGTTCTCAATAAAATTAATATGTTATATTCTGATATATTTCAGCAATTGTTTTTCTTTCTGGTGTGAGGAGGGCAGACCCATTTGTTTACATTTCTAAACTAACGCTTCCTGTCGGCAGGTTATTGAAATTGGATGAAACATTTCTTATGTTTGTATTTATTCACGGTGTTGTTGTGTTACCAGTGTTTATATTTATCTATTACTAAACTTCACGAGGGAAATCTGCTTAGTTTACGCAGCCCCTGCGTGACGGACTTTTTCTATTTAGCAGCTTCAAAATCAATGGAAGTGGGAATTTAATAAAAAAAATTATGAAGTTATTTATAAGTTAAATAGTCAATCTTTAAACGAATATTATTTATTAACGTCTTCTTTTCGCATGTATGACTAATTGGGACGGGTTATCTACAGGTCACCACCCTTTTCTAGGTCTAAGGTTTTAATGAGTCTGTCACTATATAAATACCTAATGCCCAGGCGAGAATGGAACTCGCTACTCAAGGTTTGCCATGTGAGATTATGCCCAACACTTTAACACACATGGCTAATCTGAGCCTATTAAATGAATATAAATTGTAAGAAATTCTTTATAATCGTTGCAGTTAGTTATAACAGAAAAAATGAGTACAAGAAATAAATTGTAGAAAAACTTTAATTTTCTTACTAGTAAAATTGTAGAAAATATATGTAGGGGTGGATTGTTAGAGATAGAATTGTTTGCTATCACTTTACACTTGTCCGCTCCTGTTCATCCACCTGGATGATGCCTTTCTTCAGTTCAGGGGCTTCCTTTACCCGTCTGTCCAAATCTAATATTTCATCCGAGATGTTTTTGGAATATCCCGTTTTTCATTTCATATTCCATCGAAGCTTATACTTCACGAACACCGGGCCCTGAGAAAGTAATTTCAAAATATGTCAAAAACAATGAAGGTGTAACGCTTAAAATGACTACTATATTTTTTAACAGTATAACCAATAATTGATAAGTACGTCGTAATTGTTAAATCGCATGCTCTTTTGTTTTTAGCAGATTTCCCTTAAGGGAAATCAGCTATTGAGGTCGTACTCATGACGCGAGTTTCGAAAAATTTCTTCAAATGTCCATCGATCCTACCCAGGAGATGACGAAAATGAGGTCCGTTCAAAATTATATATATATATATATCTATATATATATATATATATATATATATATATATATATATATATATATATATATATATATATATATATTTGTCTGTTAACGCTCTAGCGGTCGCAATTTTTGTTTGATCGTTACCAAACTCGGAATTTAATCGTTTTATGTAAAAAGGAAGATCAAGTTCGTTAATGGCTGAACTCGGTCCAGTGGGAGGGGGGTTTAGAGGGGGGATTTTCGGAAAATTCGAAATATCTCCGTTATTATGCGTCGGATCGAAAAATTGTACAGAATCAATCTTATTGCAAATTAAATTTACTATAAATATTGTTTTATACATTTATTCCCTATCTTGAATATTAACAGAGATATTTGCATTTTTATTAAATTTGGGCCGATAACGGATTTTTGAATTTCCCGCCAAAACCTAGTTTGGCTCTTTGCCGTAACTGTTGGGCTCTTGTATAGAGATTTCTCTATTGTATTACTTCACGTGGGAAATCTGCTTAGTTTACGCAGCCCCTGCGTGACGGACTTTTTTCTGTTTAGCATAAGTGCTTTTATGTAATCGAATAGAAAATAATATGACGAAGTAATTTCGTGCATCTTAACTTTTTATATGTTGACGTGTTGAAATGGGAATGTAGCCCGTGTAAACAGGGGGTTTGGAATTAAGAGTTTCAGAAAAATAAAACAAATCCTTCAGGGGGTGCGTTAATAAGCAGATTTCCCAAGTGCGTCAAGTATCTGCATTTACCCGTAAAAGTTCAGTAAGAAAAATATTTGGTATTTAAGCTTCAAATAATGTGCTTCATTATATAGCTTGTTAATATGACATGAGTTGGAGTAGGGGTTTACTGAAGGCCGAAAACTAAAAAAAAGTCCGTCATGCAGGGGCTGCGTAAACTAAGCAGATTTCCTATGTGAAGTTTTACAATAGAGAAATCTGCATACTGGTAACACAACACCACCATGCAAATGCAATTGCTAACGGTAATGAGAAATCTTTCAGTTAATTTAATTAAACTCTCAACTGAAACGGCTTCTGAATTGTAAGAATAATTTATATTTTAATAACTCAAATTTTAGTAGTCCAAGAACTAAAGAAGGGGGGGGGGCGGATGAACAGAACGTATTTGCATAAATCTCACAAAGTAACGAAGGTTAGGTAAGGTTATAAACGACAGGTTAGGTTAGAAGCTTCCGCCAGAGCGAGGCTTACGAAAACTGCCGAACTAACCCGAACAACACCCGACCACAGACTTCATAAAAATGCAAATATCTCGGTTAATATTCAAGATAGAGAATAAGTGTATATAACAATATTTATAGTAAATTTAATTTGCAATAAGATTGGTTCAATACAATTTTTCGATGCATAATAACGGAGATATTTTGAATTTTCGAAAATCCCCCCCTCTAAACCCCCCCTCCCTCTGGTACGATTTCAGCCATTAACGAACTTGATCTGTCTTTTTACATAAAACGGTTAAATATCGAGTTTCGTAACGATCAAACAAAAATTGCGACCACTAGAGCGTTAACAGACAAATATATATATATATATATATATATATATATATATATATATATATATATATATATATATATATATATATATATATATATATAATTTTTAACGGACCTCATTTTCGTCATCTCCTCGGTAGGATCGATGGACATTTGAAGAAATTTTTCGAAACTCGCGTCATAAGTACGACCTCAATAGCTGATTTCCCTTCAGGGAAATCTGCTAAAATGCAAATATCTCGGTTAATAATCAAGATAGTGGAAAAAAAGGTTCATAATAACATCTATAGGAAATTAAATTTACAATAACATACACAATTTTTTGATCCGACGTATAATAAGGGAGATATTTTGAATTTTCAAAATTCTCCCTCTCTAAACCCGCCCTCCCAGTGGCCTGATTCAGCCGTTAACAAAGTTGATATTTCTATTTACATAAAATCTATCTATATATTCTAGAGTAGTGAAGATACATATATTTTACCAGTTTCATTGTTGTTATTTACAAATGTATATATATTAACAATTGATTTGAGTAACTACAAGAAGAAAATAGAAACTATAGGGAATCTAATACATCAGTTACACTGTTTGAAGTCAATGATTACTAGGCGCAAGGGTTATCCTAACCCCTGGAATGCGGCCCATAGGTAAGGCAAACAGGGCACAATGCCCAGCTACTCCCAGGGAAGAACTTAATAACTAAATCACACTATTTACAGAACATTAAAGCTAATAAGCCTAACAAACTAATAAATATAAAATGAAATAAAACATCACACACACAATGATAATAAAACAGTAACTCTGGATCAATAAAAAGATCTTGTCCTCTTCTACTGCTTTAATTTATGCAGAGTGCGCGTTCAGAGCCCGAGCTCTATCATCAATGTCTGCTGACAAACAAAAACCTTAAAACAAAATAACAAAAATAGCATGCGCAACAGCGTAAAAACAGTAACAAAACAATATTTAAAAAAATAGTCTACCTTTAGTTTCATACGTAACGATTAAATATCAATATTGATCATACGAAGTACAATGTTATTTGGTGACGTCTCACAAGATATGTTCATGTATCTCAAATAGTAAATGTCTGATGGTCGCAATATTTATTATTTAAGCTTTTAATAATACATTGTATATTGGCTTATAGTTGACATTATATTTGGAGAAGTGGAGGTTTACTGAAGGCTATGAACTACTGGCTCACTATAGGAGATTCTAAGAAAAATGTTATGAACAAGTGTGTATTTCAAACACAAAAATGTACTCGATTTCAAACACGATTAGAGAAGTAATAATCCGACTTGTAATCGGGATTGCGCGTCACCCTAATTGTGTCTACTTGTAAATAAATAACAGTGAATATTTATTGTTTTATTTTGTTAACATATTACTCTAACAATCCCGTGCTTCTTTTGGGTTTTGTTATGCATATATAAAAAAATAAAAATTGCAAGCATACAATAATTCAAGCGTTACCTTCTTAATCAACTAATTGTATATAAAATCCAAAAGTAAAGATTTCATAAATCGAAAGCATTTGCCTAAGGAGAAAAGTCACTTAATTAATAAATCACGGGAAAAAAAAATACCAAAATTCACAATAAATTTGAGAAATACCATAAAGACTTATTTTTATTATAATAATAAAATAAAGGTATGACCTCAGTTTTATAAGGGCTGTCATATATATTTCTACAATACATGATATTCTGGAAAGACCGTATAATTACTTAAAAAGATTTCTTTAATTTACAAAATTATGATCACCTTTGATATGTAACATTAATTAACAAATAGCTAATTTGTTGAAAATACAAAATAATAACAAAAGGTTACTATCTAGAATGTGTAATTTTTGAACATTATTCACCTATATAAAAAAAAAATTGAAAATTCACATCTTTAACATAAAAATAATATTTTTAATTATATTAGTTAATTATATTTGTTTTACTTAAAATAACTTCATCTCAAGGCCCATTTTCGAAAATATAATCAATCAGTACTATTGTTGAGATATAATTTCAGGTGGAATTGCAAGCCCCTGCATAAATGCTAGTTGAACCATTGTCAAAGCACAATTGAAATGATAGATTTATTATCTCCAGTACATTAAAATATATAGAATGTATTAAGCAATTGACTTTGTAATAAAAAAAAATTGATCTATTTTTATGGTATTTCAAGGAAAATAATTAGTTATTTTGGCGTATGAATATATGGCTACACTACTCTTTTAATTAAGGGTAGTTAAAATTTGAAATATGCAAGACTCTTAAAAAATCTATTATGTAAGACTGAATAGAAACGACGCCATGAAGAAATTGGCATGGCATACTAAAGCAGCTGTATAGGCATTCCTGACACGACTGAAAGAGACCTATGTACCTCTTTCATTCTTCGAGGAGTGGCTAAAGTTGACATGTGAGGAGAGAAGGGCCCACCCTTCCTGGATAAAATATTTAACCCGTCACTCTAGGGAAACTCAAACCAGACAACTCTACATCTGCTCTTTCACCTTCAAACACTTTTCTCGAGAGAAGTTTGAGTCGAATTGAGGCCACGACTTAAATAAGATGGGCCTCCACGGTCTAGCTTCCATTGAACCAGGGGACCATAATTCACTCGTACAACTATACACACAAACTTACACAGACTACAACTCATACTACTTTCCATTATTTGTAAACTCCGTTCGACATAATAAGATTTAATCCTCATCAATGTTAGATGTTAGATCTGTTATATCTATTAGATCAGAGACAAGAAACAGTTTGATACTTGTGCTAGATCGAAATAACCCATAATATTATACGATGTACAGGCCACAATTTGTGTTCGATTGATTGGCTTAAGGTTTTGGCGTAAAACTAACATAAAAGTACAAATTCAGTCTTGGAAAAAAGCAATGGTGGATACTCATGTTCCTTGTTTGAATAAGGCCATGAACCTCTTTTTTTTTGTCGTCTACTAGATAGGATCGGTAACGTTTCAAGAAACGTTATAAAATCATGTCTTATGACTCCCTCAAAATCAAAAAATATTAGTAATAATACCATAAAAAATAAATAATAATTGCCATAAAATATTCGATAAAACAACTTAATACTTCAATAATATTTTACTAAAGAAGAAACTTTTCTTACTAGCAATAGTAAATAGTCCGGAAGACAGGGGGTGAGTAAACTAAAAAGATTTCCCCCGTGCTGGTGTGACACTACTGACCTCTTCTCCGAGTATAATTTATTTATCTAAATGAATACCGGATGAGTAAAAGCGAGGGTTTACTCAAAACTGAAAACAATTACATAGACTGAATAACTCACTAAATGATTGAGCTAGAGGAAAATGTATATAACGACAATTGTAGAGCAAGGATAGTTTAATAAGTTTGGTTCAATGACATTTTTCGAAACGACTCTGAATAACGGAAATATTAAGAATTCCCCCCCCAAATAAACTCCCCCCCCCCTATTCGTACTCCTATGTCTGCACCCAAATGATATGGCCTTTATTCTCGAATGACATTGTTAACTAATGAATACGGCTTAGATAATATAAACATTTTGTAGTAAAGTATTTTCATGCATCTCACAAAGAAATGTTCAATGAAATTAATTTTTGGTATTCAAGCTTCGAATAAAGTGTTTGATGATACAACAGCTAATTTTTAATATGACATGAGTAGGAGTGAAGACTTACAGAATACTTAAAACTATAAAATGATATATCCCAGTTATTATTCATGATAAAGAAAAAAATGTATGTATCAGTATTTATAAGACAATAAATTTGCAATGAGATTGGTTCAACACAATGTTTCGATCCGATGTATAATAAAGGATATATTTTGAATTTTCGAAATTCCCCTAAACCCCCACACCACCAGTTCGAATAACGAACTTGGTGTTTAGTTCGAGTTTCGCAATGATCAGACTAGAATATTCGATATCCACCATCGGTATTTTACTCTCGGCTGGAAAGAAAAAGTTTTCGTTCGAGTAAAAAGTTGAATTATTAACCCTCTGTTAGGCGCAGGTCATTTCCAAACGACTCTAGGGGCGGGTCACCTATGAGTTGACGATGAAGAAATATGTTGGTACAACTGCTTCTTTGGGCAAAAATAGAGTTAACAAATATAAACACTTATCTGAACAAATAGTAAAACTATTTTATTTTAAAAGTTAGCGAAGTAACACATGAATATGTCTTATAACTATCGAAAATATTAATTCATTTCAGGTAACAAGAAGCAATTTATGAACAATGAATTCTTTAGGTACTACTTACTTAGGTACTAGAAAAAATATATAAAAAAGTACAATAAGAATAGTTTATAACTACTTAATCATTTGAATTCTGCAGGAATAACATATACAAGAAAACATTTAATATAGAAAAGGAAATTAAAACGTCTCAGTCGAATCTTTTAGTGCCATCTAGTTCTACTCAGTGAATTTCTTGTCCAACATGTTTTATAGAAAGTCTTCTAAATTCTTTCTCGCTCCTTTGTATGTGCAAGCTAAGTAAAGAAGGCCTATATAGGCTTTTATTTCTGTTAAGTCCGTCACTTTGGCATCCCTCTGCCTAGAAAATTCTGGCACAACGATTTTTATAAATTCGTTTGTACAATGCACAATACTACTAATAATCGTCTTATCAAAGAGCCAGAACCAGCAGTCAAGTTCATTAGTAGGCTTCTTTGCCGGCCCTTTCACTTCCGGAAGGTGTGTCAATAAATTTTGTTTTCCTATTTTATGCAAAGGAAAAGGGGGTTTCCTTCACTCATAACAGTCAACGATGTTTCTGTCTATGCAACATATTTATGTTTTTATAAATCAGCTTAACCTAATTAATTTGTACTACAAAATAACTCATAGCCAAAAACAACTTAAAATGGAAGGTTTACTGTTTCATTACATGATTAATCCCCAGCATGTGACTTCATTTTGAGGGCATTGGCGTTGTTACCACCCCATCTTATGACTCTTTTTTTTATTTCACAAATGATTTCACTAACGAATGGTGAATCTAATGATCAGTTTTAGGTAACAAATATAACAATTTTAGGTAAATTCTTTAAAAGGATGTGGAAAAAAAATATTTGGTTACATAACGAGAGTCTCTGCTTATTATTAACTTCTTTTAGTTGTTTCTGCATTTCCCTTTCTAAACGTCTTTGTTGCTTATGGTTTCTTTAGTGTTAAATCGGTTATAAAATTACTACACGGAGTCGTATAATTATCCTGTAAAATAAGTTACATCATAAGATCACTCTTTTCAAATCCAGTCATATTTACTGTTGGATCGGTTCAAGTTTCGATTGCGGCATTCATGGATAAAACATCAGTATAAATCTTTCTGCTACGTATAAGAAATTCGAATTATTAGTTAAGAAGATTTGTAGTTGGTCTTAGGTTACATTCCCACGTAATCCAGGGTAATCCCACGTAACTTAGTTAAAATCATTTCAATTAGCTCATAGAAACGAAGATTCTTTTGTATTTTCGAATCCTCTTCGCATAGATCCGAATTCAGCCGTTCATGAACGTGGTCTTGAGTGTTGAAATGGTTTAAATCGACCTAACAAAAGTTACACCTGCTAGAGCTCTAACAGACAAGTGTGTGTGCGGACATATATATATATATATATATATATATATATATATATATATATATATATATATATATATACAAGAAAGTTCATCCAGCCATAAAGTCAGAAAACAATAACTCCTTCATCAATCAATCAATAGTCAATTTAGTTCATCCCCAAAGCATTTCGAGAGTAACCACTCCTGCTCAAAGAGTTATTTATAAAATTTCTTCGTATAGCTATTCTTCCTACCTAGTTGATGACGAAAAAGATAACCGTCGTGAGTACAACAATACTAATTTTTTTTATAATCCCTTGAGAAGGAGTGATCAATACAGTCAATTATATGTGATGAAATTTTTATTTTTATGATCTTATGACTCAAAGAACATTGTTAAATATTAGATGTCAGTTTATAAATCAACTGTGAATGTATATATATATATATATATATATATATATATATGATTCTACTTTTGCTTTATTTCGTTTTAAATACTTTTGTTTTATTTGTTTTTTATTTGTGATTCCATTCTTTTCCCATAGGCTTGTTTCATAGATAATTATGTTGACACAAGAAGGATTGGATTCTGAAATTAAAAAAACAATTATTTAATACGAAATTAAGTAATGCAAAAGTCTTGAATAAATTCAAACAAATGTTTACTTACTTAAAACATCAAATTAACAATAAACGTTCTTAGAATTAATTTGTTTTTAACTAATCACGTAGTAATTATTTGTAGAATGAATGAATTTTTCCACCTCCATGGCTCCATGTACAAAAAAAAAATTGCGGTATCTTCCAGGGAAGGATCATCACGAATAGTTTTGTATAAGTCGTTTTAACTTTCTTTTTTTTCGTATCAGAATTCATTCTTCTTCCTATAGGCTTGTTTCAAAGATAATTTTGTTGGATACAACTTTTATGTCGCCGTATTTATGAATAAAACGTGACGTATCTGAAACAAGGATTTGTGCATTTTACGGCTTAAAAAATGCGTCAAATAAACTCGTTTTAGAAGTTGATTTTCTACAAGAATACGTCATAAAAAGTATGAAATTCCATTGGTAATTCCGAAATTATGATCGCTGGAGAAGTACTGGAGAAGGTTACGAGGTTGAATATGGAATGAAAAAATTCTTCTGGGGTCACAATTATAGCACACGAAATCTCAGCCATTTATTAACACAATTGGCGATTTTAAGGGTGGTGACACGGGGAGTTAGAACACCCTGTATTTAATGTTGAACGGCTATCCTTTTCGTCATCCACTAGATAGGATTAGAGAACGATTTCGAAAATCGCGTCATGAGTGCCATCTCAATAGCTGAATCCCCTTAAGGAAAATCTTCTAAATATAAATGTTGAACAAGTAGCTGCGAATTTATACATAAACTATGTTTGAGTTTCAATAAAACAGATAGTATAATCATGTCAGACTTAATATTAATTACAGTAATAAAATTAGTATGTTTTAATTATCCCTCAAATTCCTTACTTTAAAAGCTTCCCACTAAAAATCCTATGATAAAAGAGTAAAAATGAGTTGCTTCACGAATAGGTATATAAGTCTGAAGTGTGAAGTGTGAGTTCCTGTTTCAGGTAGTTATGAAAGTTGAGCGTATCTGCTGAAGTTAATTCAGATCACGTCTCGGAGCTAGCTGATGTGGAATCAATGATAGAACCCTTCGGTCTTTCCCGTCTACTCCAGTGGTCAAGCCTTTGAATACAAATCCAGCAATATTCACTGAAGTGGAATCTTCACTCGCTACAAAGACTACCTTCTGCTCAATGGCCGAAGTGCGAATGAATGATGTTTACAAGATAGCAAATTGAAGTACCCACTTAAGAATTTAATTTTTATAGGGTTTCGCGCCTAGAAATTATATATTACATTTACATGTACATATAAGAATGTAGCATGGGAGTGTAACTAGTGAGACGATTGGGTAAATTTATGAGTTGTTCTCTAGAGTATTGAAACAGTCCTAAGATCTATTTCAATAAACAGTTTTTATATTTCATATGCAATAATAAATATTTTTTTCTTGTAGTAGGCCAAAAAACTGATTATAATATAAGGACCAATAAAAAGACTTGTCCTCTACTGTTTTTTAATATTATGCAGAGTGCACTTTCGGAGTCAGCGCTCCATCGTAAGTGCCTCCTGACAAACAAAACCTTGAGTCAAAAACTTAAAACTATAAATAAAATTAAAAATAAAAACACAAATTACAGATAGGAAAACATATCACAGTGGGTGGGAAACCCTGAAAAACACACCAGAGGAACTGTAAAAGACATCTAAAAAATGAAACACCCCATACTAATAATAGAGAGGAGATGTAGGAGGTACCTGATTATAGCTGTGTAGCCTGGACCACGACCGCCGGGCGACTGAACCTCTGTCCCCGTAGAGAAGACAAGCCCCGTCACTAACATGTCGAAGCCTAGCCGCCTCTTCCTTTTTATTAATGTTACCATCTCCCTTCGCCATTCTGTCCAGTCTTATATGCAGCCCCTCAGCCGTATTTAATATTTTCCCTTTCTTTTCCTCGTACAGCAATTGAAGATTTATGGTGGACATGGCATGGCCCTCTTACTTGGCGCGTGCAGAAAACTCAGTGTCACGTGTTGAGACACGTCCTTATCTTTCTACCACTCTGCCCCACACGAGATCCTATACACGCCAGATCTATCCAGGGGGTCCACATTGTCCTTAACATGGAGCAAACAATTTTCCAAGGACCGCTTGCTCCTGTAGGCAGTAGCCATTCCAATTTTCTTCAACCTGGACTCTATCTTCTCTGAAATCGGGCCCTAGTACGGGATGGAGACCGGGAACGACTTATTTTTCTTTTTGGCCCGCTCTTCCTCCGTGAAATCCTCCAGCTCCTTGGCCAACTTCCTCTTCAATCGGCGTTGGATAAGCCTGTCCACCAACTGTTCGTCTTAACCGTTTGCTTTAGCAATATGCTTAATGCAGACCACTTCTTTGGCGTAATTGTCTTGCGCTAGTGGGATACTAATTAGCCTCTCCACTAGATACAGCAATCCCGCCATCTTGTATCTTGGATGACGAAATGAATCAGCGGGTATTAATAAGTCGGTGGATGAGGCCTTCCTGTAGATTCCGAATTTATGACCCTCTCCATCTCTCTCTATCTCGATATCTAGGTAGCATAGCTTCTTAGCTATTAGCTTTAATCCGGTTCAATTGGGCAATTGGACGAATTTGTGTTTAGAACAACTCTAATCCACAAATTAATAAGCAAAATATTAATGGTTTCATATCGATATATAACGATTGGATTAAAGTAAACGCAAAATTTTGTATAAAAATCACAACCAAGTTGTTTTTTAAGCATTAAGTATGGACTGTCTATTGTATTAAAGAACTTATTATTGTTCATACGACAAAAAAATCTTGTTTCCAACCCCAGACTAGCAGAAAAAAAACGTATATAATTCCGACATTCTGCTGTAATACACACCACAATAAATAATAAGGGGAAGGTGGGAAGTCAACCATAACAAAGTAGTTGGGATATCCCTCTTTGACAGGCTCAATAAGTAAAAATATCCAAATAAGTAAATCTAAAAAATATCTTAAGACGTTAAAATAAAAAGGTTTTAACTAACTCTCGTTGTACAACTAATCGGAGAGGGTTATTTTCAGGTTACAGCTATTACCCAGCCAGGATGGGAATAGGGATATTATATAATGAGTTCTTCACTAAATTAATCCTTACTGAATAATACCCATTTCTCTAGGTTTGTCAAGTATATACAGTTTATTAATACCTTAACTCACACGGCTAACCTTAGCTCCGACAGATAAATATATTCTAAACGCAATTTCATCATTACATTTTTCTGATAAAACCAACATAAAATAAGATATTGGTAAAAATGTAATATTTTTACTTGGAAGTAACAAGCACTTGGAGTAGTAAAGTATTAAATAGCTAACGGTGGCAACATAATTTCCTGAATATATATACAAAAGATTTCTAAATTCTATGGACTGAGTTCCGTGAAAAATAAATATATTCAATTTGAATACCAAAAGTGTGAAATTCATAAATTTAAATATAATTTTAGGACCGGAAACTGTATTCCTAACGCAAATTGTCCTTCACATTTTTCTCGATAAAACCAGCTTTGTTGCATCATAAGTTGACAGAGAAACATAAAGAGCCATTCTTCTGACAACGGTACAGGAATGAGAAATAGACAGGAATGATTTTATATTTTGTTTCAATTTTTCTTTGGATGCTCTGAAATGTGAAAAAAATGTAAATAGGATATCAGACGAACCCTAGAGTGCTACATTTCAATACCTCTTGTCGACTTGGTAACTGCCAAGCTCCATTATACATTCTGAAATTTCTATTTAATTTCACCTTCATTTGATAATTATCCATGTCCATAATTGATAAATTGCGATGTCCATTACAATTCATTTCCACTGGAAATCAAAGGCATTTCATTTCACTGATTCCCATCAGGTACGTTCCAATTAATATTTTATATGTTTCATTTATATACATCTTTGAGAATTAATAACAATACTTTCAAAGACTCCTTTAATAGCACATCGGTTTGTGAATATAAATTATAAAATTATTTTAGAGGGAAAAAAGAGGAAATATTTGGATATTTTAGGTGTAAATATTTTTTATTTTTGTATATTAATATACAGCATAAATCAAATAGCAAAGATTTGAAGGAAAATAACCATATTTATTAGCTGCAAGTATTATGAAAATTCCTTCCTAGATACCAGTAGTTTACTCAAAAAGGTTCATGGCAGAAAAATGCGCCATCAAGTAAGAATTTCTTAATTAATTTTAAATAGAATGAGTATTTTAGAGGTAAAGAGTGTTTTAACCATATTGTCCTCCGAAAGTTTCATTTCTAACTTTCAGATTTAAAATTCAATGTTCTCAGCAACCCACTCCTGCAAGCCTAATAAAGTATTCATTCTTTTTTGTTTCAATCAATTGCCTACAAGAAGGCAAATGATGGAAAAGTTCAAATAAGTCAATTTAATTCGTAGAAACACTCACTTCTTTTATACATTTATTGCATAGCTAATTTAACAAATTGTGAGGCAGAAGTTCATAAAAAAGAAAAACTAAAAAGCTGTTTATATTTTATTTGGGTATTTCCATGCAATTGAAGGTATTAGCATCATTAGAATTATCCTTAAGACCTTTCCTTTTTTTCTATTTTCTACATTATAGTCATTACTAACGATATCGGGTTATTAACCATTTTGGAATAAGGTAAAACATAACTTTAGTTGTATAAATGTAAATTCAGTACCAAGGATACCAACGACGATTATACAAAAGGCCATCACGTAGGGGCAGTGTCCCTTAACTAAGCAGATTTACCACTTTTTATATGCACTATTGTGTACATAACACACTAGTGATCTCATCTCATCATATTTCCTTTTTTCGAAGTAAAAATCCGAAGAGTAGAAGAGTACTCTGAATATAAGAACGGACCTCACTTTTGTCATCCTCTGCAAAGGATGGTTGGGTATTCCAAGAAATTGATCGAAAATCGTTTTTGACTATAGGCTCAATAACTGATTTCCCATTGATTAAGGCAAATCTGCTAAAATCAATTGTTACTATAAAAGTTCTATTGAATTGCTGAATCTTAGTATTTTTTTTATGTTCCTTATTCTCCTAGGAACAATACCAATGAATGTTTTTGTTGGACTTTGCATGAGACTTATATTAACATATTTTTCTTGAATCTTGGTTTTCCAATCAAGGGATTGCGTTTGCAATACTTCTGTCTGAATTTCTCAAAATTTGAAATTATAATAAAATCAATTACTCATAGTGTTCTAAAGGCTAATCTTTTATAAAAAAATTTGCATATCATATTTGATGCATATAGTGCAATGTAGGTTTATTGAATAGGCTTTTTACAATATTTGCCTTTACATTTTTATTCTTGAATTTAAATAATAATCGGGTTATTTGTATGTTTTTTTCGGCCTTCAGTTAATTATCACCCCAGCACATTGCTTATTAAAAATAAGATGATATTTGATGAAAAATATATTTAGTATTTATAAGGTTACTCCACTTTTATCAGTTCACATCGTCCACCTGTGACAATCAAAGGTTTAAAACTCTTTTCAGAATTATAATGATGTCAAAAGATCAACTCTTTTCTATAAAAAGAGAAGGAGAGATACATATTTTATTGTCATACAATAAGAGGCACTTCCCCCTACAGCCAATTATACATGTTTATAAAAATATTCCTTATAAATCTAACACTCTTAAGGGAAACAGAGAAAGAAAGATCATTAAAAAGAGGGGAGGAGAGAGAGAGAGAGAGTGTGTGAGAGAGAGAGAGAGAGGGTGAGAGAGAGAGAGTGAGAGAGTGAGAGTGTGAGAGTGAGAGAGAGAGAGAGGGAGAGGGAGAGTGAGAGTTTGTGTGTGTGTGTGTGTGTGTGAGAGAGAGATAGAGAGAGAGAGAGAGAGAGAGAGAGAGAGAGAGAGAGAGAGAGAGAGAGAGAGAGAGAGAGAGAGAGCGAGTGAGAGGGAGAGTGCGTGAGAGAGAGAGAGAGAGAGATAGTGTGTGTGTGTGTGTGTGTGTGTGTGTGTGTGTGTGTGTGAGAGAGAGAGAGTACTTATTTAATACCGTCACATAAAATGTATTTAGGTGCTAAATATAAATCATACTGGTCAATCAGATAAATTTACTTGTTGTAAAAATAACAATTTTATTATTCTCTAAAATTTGGAAAGTTACATGACGGCAGAAACAACACAATCTAAAACATTCTTCAAGGAATTTGAATTAAATTTTTTTCAAAAATTTTGTATAAATTAAGTATCAATACCTTAATTGCATGAATATGGTTTTATCCAAGATGCAGATCATTGACCATCGTAGCCTGGGGTTCAATGCCTGAAAGGGTTGTATGCCCTGTGTAATAGGTTTTGGGATACAGCTGACACAAGTTCTGACGATGTGGTATCTGCGGACAACCTGCTTGCCATCCAATCACTAAACCTTAGACCAATACAATCTTAGCCTCACAATTTACTAGAACATCGATATCACAGATTTAAGACTATCGACAATACTAACTATAAAAATCTTCAAAATGCAAAAACAAAATTCAGGATTAAAATTAAAATGTTTCTAAGCATAATAAATCTCTAGCAGGTTCTTAATAGAAAATACATTTGAATCGTTTGAATAATTTGATCTATTCCTTACTGTTAGTCGTATATAACTAAATACAAGCCGTAGTCTTTCGAGCTAGATGCAACCGCAACAATTTTTTTTTTTCGGATGGAACTCTTAATACACTAATATTAATATCAAAAATTTACTAAATGAACATTCATTTCATTCAGGTCCATTAATATAACGCAAAAGGAAATAGCATAACATAAATAGAAGAAACTGAATTGCGCAACCATTTCAAATTGCCTGAGAGTTATTTTGATTTTGAAGTCATAGAAGACAAGTTCAGAAATAACAATTATTAATTTGGGCTTAGGTTAGCCTTGTGAGTTAAAGCGTTGGCCTTAATCGCGAGATTGGCGAGTTCGAATCTCGCCTAAGCAATAGGAATTTATTTAGTGAGTAACTCATTAAATAAATCCTTAGTCCCACTTTGGCTAGAAAAGGGCGGTCGCCTGCTCCAATTGGCCATAGTAGAAAAAAGTGGACGTTAATAAATAATAATAATTATATTATTTTTAATTGTTATTATGTTGAGAAATTGTTGTTAATTCCTACTTACGTACTATAATATCCTGATTAGTTCTATATTGTACCTCCTCTTCTGTTAGATAGGTACCTTCTACATTATAATGTTTTGACTCGTTCCTTCCTAGATTATATACTCGCATTCTTAATCAAACCATAGGTTCCTTATTTTCACCACTAGCCGTCTTATCAGTGATCACCACTCCTGACCCCCCCCCCCCAACTTTCATTATATTCTAATTTTCCTGTAAATCGAGTATTCACGGAGTAATTAGTATTTTTAACCATTTGTATAACCTATATTAATATATAATAATATATTACAAAGATCATCATGTATTGCTTAATTTCAAGTTGCTTTTTCGTAGGGTTCTTTATTATGGGAGAATAAATGACAAATATAGAATAAAATGATAGAAGACGCTCTCAGCAACATATTCCCTTATTTGAGATGTGATGGATTTATTGACATTGCTTTAGTAAATGGGTTCGAACTTCATTACAATGATTAAGAATCTCAAAAGTAATATATTTTACTGCGTAGAAAAATGAAATTAGCAATGTATAGTAGGGTGGGCCGAAAAAATTTTTTTTTTTCTTAATGCTATACCGAAAAAAACTTGTCTCTATTAGTTGTTATCAAAATGCAACAAACAAAAAATATATATACCTAACCCCCAGCTAGCGCAACACACTTGAAATTTCGAAATTTCACTAAGATCCTAAGTTTTTGTAATTATTTTTAAAGCATCTTAATAGTTTCATATTTGGCTGCTATAGTGATAGCCTTTTTCAGTAGAGTTTCAAAAATACAATAACTAATTGTAAAAGTATAATTTTATTAATCTGAGGTAGCGCAACAGACATGAAAATGAAGCATTATACAGTCAAGTGCAGATGTCGGCTGCCTGTTCGGGCGATGACTCAGCCGCCGGGCCGGGCTTCCCCCACTTATACTACCTCTACCCATAACGCACTACCATTTTATGTTCAGTTCATGGATGGTGAAACGACTGGCCCAAACTCTTTTAGTGGTCCTATTGGCTCACAACTCAAAAATTGTGAACAACTTCCAGTTGTAAAATTTCAAAGCACTGTCTGTGAGATTCCAGATATTGAAAGAAAAATCTTAAGTAAAGACATTGTTGGTCTCCTGGACATAAGTTTGGCTATCAAGTCAGGCACCTGTACGGTAGACTTGGCAATTCGTGAACCAGGTCCTATCTCCCATTCCCGATGGCTGACAACAGCAAACAGAGTTCTTCGTCTGTATTGAAAGCCTGAGTATTGAAAGTCTCCCTGAAGAGCATCTCATTTTGGTACGATTTATACTTAAATCGTACATGCCTGTATGGTTTAAGATAAAAAAAAAGTAAGTACCTTACAGACGGACCAAAAAATGTTTTTGATAAAATAAAATCTTCAAGATTCCTGCCAGAAAACTTGGTTAAGGTGATTGATCCAGTGATTGAAAGGAATACGTTTTTCGCGCATTCAGAAAACTTGCTCCTTAGTATGATCGTTGATGAAAGGGCCCATATCAAAGTGTTGGGGCTTAGAAGAATCATAAAAGAAAGGACCGTAGCTCCCAATAAAAAGCTAACCCGAACTTTTAAACCCCAAAACTCAACTTCCAGGCAAAAGAATATGAGGAAATTATTGATTGGACTACTACTGCTATTTATCAACCACCATTGTTGCAAAGAGTATCTGACGAAGAAATGTGGGCCAAGATTTCAGCTGCCAACACAGCAAGAGAATGGAGCTTCCATAAATTCCCGTGTCACACGCAAGCGGTGGAGCGTTATGTGAAATTGGTAACTGAAGCCTCTTCAAAACTCGTTGGTGCCAAGAACAGAGATGGTTTCCTATGAACAACGCTGCTATCAAGAGCTTCAATGCCAAGTTTTTCCAGCAAACAAGATTTCAAACTTACAAATATTTAAAGGACTATTCTAAGAGAAGCACAATAAAATGTTGAAGTCTGCGAATTGACAATTTGTATTTCACGATAAATTTTGTAATTAATAAACTTATTTGGAAAATGTAAATTGCCTATTTATTTTTTTTCCTACAGGTAATGGTTCCATCAACATTATATTTAAAAAAAACACACGGGTAGTGGGTTTAAAAAATTAGATGCTGCACTGCACTACAGCCGGTTAGAACTGGAAAAGTGATCAATAAACTATATTGAAGGCATTTGCGCTACCTAAAATTAAAATAAATATATATTTTTAATAACCCATTGTGTTTTTATAACTCTAATATACATAATTTTCACTATAGCAGTTCAATATCTAGCTGTTTGGGTACTTTAAAAAAAATTGTAAAATCCTGTGATTTTAGTGAAATTTCAAGTGTGTTGCGCTAGTTGGGGGTTAGGTAAATATATTTTTTCTTTGTTGCATTTTGATAACACAATAAGTTTTTTCCGGTATAGCATTAAGAAAAAAAAATAATTTTTTTTTTCGGCCCACCCTAATGTATAGGTCATAAAATGGAGAGGACACCATCAGAGCAGTTGTAAATGTTCATTAGTGACTTATTAAAATTTGAGCAATGAATTATTTTTATTAAAGTTCATATAGCAGAATGAAATGAAACTATAAACGCTGATTGTTGTCTGCAGACTGAAAGTATTAAAAAAAATATGTTACCACAAAAACATTCTATACATTTTAAAATGTCTATCCAGAGACCAAAAATCACATAGTCAAAGTAAAAGACCTAAAACAGAGATAAAAATCCCGCAATTACATAACGATTCCCTGAAGCTTCTGCGAAGTGCTTTTGGAGGAAATACTATTCAAACAGCATAAACCATAATCTAAATAATCCCAAGATAAACATCTTCAGAACGAGTTCAGCACTAAAGTGGAAATTAATCTAGCTAACAAAGCTGTGGTTTCGTACAAGCTAACGCTTACGTATTACGAGAGAGAGAGAGAGAGAGAGAGAGAGAGAGAGTGGGGGAGATAAGAAGGAACTCAGTCGTATAGTAGCAGAGCGTGGAGTGATATATAACAATATCTGGTTATCATTTGACTCATGTTTTATTAGAACATTTCAATATATATATATATATATACGCTACAAAACAAGTTTCTTTTTCCCACCACATACAGTCTCTTTATCTACCAAAGTGGATAAGAATTAAAATGTCAATTATTTGAATATAAATGAGTAATCCCAATCAAATTTAAAATGGGCCCCGCGAGAGCGAAAGCAGTTTAATTTAGTGCATTTTTAATATAAGCAATAATTTATGATTCTTGCCCAATGATTGAAAACCACTGTAGATAATCCCAATTCTTTTAGACCTTCCGCGGTTTTCTTGTGTATCACACCTATGAAAGCAATTAACCTTTAACTGGGTAGGTCCCTAGATGAGACACTACTAGGTAGGTGGGGTGCTGTGAACACCCCAACATTTTTTTCCCCAATAAAGTCATACTAATGCATTCTATATTTTATATTTAATGGGCAAAACCTTTTCTATTAATAGGGGAAGCATATAGAAGGGAAAACAAAAACGAATAATGTATAAAACATTTATGATTACATTTATTTAATTTCTATCCACAAAAAGTTACTTAAACGTTATTCCCGATAGATAAATTTTATCAAAAATACAATCAAATTTATAATAATACATATCATATAATAATGCATTTATAGAATTATACTGTTTATATTATAAACACAAGAAAATATGTATAAAGTATATGAAAATATTATTTAACACAAGAAAATGGCCCTCACTCAGAGTCTGGCTGAGCAGATTGACTTGAGTCCACACATTTTTCACATATATTTTTCATATGGTTTAGGCACATAAACTGTTGGTATTTACAACAAGAAAATTTTGTTTTTTTATCATCCTTCCTCGGACAGATTGTACACCTCCCTGACGACGATTGTGTCCTCGAAACTGGTTGTACAGGTTCGACTCCTACCATCTTTGAAAGTTTTGTTTTCAGCTCTTTTGGTAATGATGTTTCGCAAGCTCTTTTCTTCAAATGAGGTTGGAGAAGTTCAAACCCAATTTCTCTCAGAAACTGTGATCTTACTACACCACTTTGTGGATTATTTGAGATGAAAATTGCTTGCGCATTAATTCCAGCAATATCTATTATCCTGAAGAAAACTGCCAGGGACCATCGTTTGCATCTTCTTGCAACAGAATATGTTGTGCATAATTTATCGACAGTATCGACACCTCCCTTTGTTATGTTATAAAATGTAATGACTTCTGGTTTCTTGTCATAGCCAGTGGAAGGGTCAATCGATTTTGAATTAGGATGCATTGTTGAAAGAACAACTACATTTTTATTTTTTTGAGGGACATAAGAGAGGATTGTGAATTGCCCTGAGTATCCAAAAATGGTACTTTTTGGTTCTCTTCCTTTTGTGTTTATCATTTGAGGTGGCAACTCGCGCTTATTCTTTCTTACGGTTCCAACCAATGTGAGATTATTTTTTTTTTAAGTTCTTCCGCAAGTGGAAAAGAGGTGTACCAAGTATCAGTGGTAATGTTACGCCCGGTTCCAATTATAGGTTTGACTAGCCTCATTACTACGTCCTTGGAAGCATTCGAAATGTTATATACGCCTTCTGGTTGTTTCCCTCCGTAAATTTCCATATTTACCGTATACCACGTACGAGAATCTGTCATAGACTGAATTTTTATGCCATACTTGGCAGGCTTACTTGGAATGTACTGCCTGAAGGGACATTTTCCTCTAAATGGAACGAGTTGCTCGTCAATAGTTACATACTCAGAAACAGTATAAGAACTCATGCAATTATTTACAAATATATTGAATGAATGTCTCACAGGAGCAAGCTTATCTGACTTCTTCCTCTCCTCCCTATCATGAATGTTATCAAATCGTACTGCTCTTAGTAAGAAAAGAAATCTTTCCAATGACATTGTTGTGTGAAATATTTCGATCACCATTCCATTAGTGCTGAAAAGATCATTCAAATGTAATTTACCTCCTTTACAAGTACCAGCTATTATCAATAACCCAATAAATGATTTTATTTCATGGACATCAGTTCGTCGACATTTACTTTTATTTATGTAATTGGGTTGAACATTATTTATGTAAATATTAGAACATTCTGTGAGCAACAATATTATTGTTTCATCAATAAGGACATTGAAACATTCGACAGGTTTTTTAGCTAATTTTGCTCTAGACTTTGTTCCTGGCAAGTGACTCATTATGTTATATTTTCTGGTCCTGATCTTGGATGAACCAGCTTCAACTCCCCATTTTGATTTTCCATCTAATCCAGTGATAAATGTAGAGGAACTCTGACTGGTACTTACATTTGTATTAACATCTTCGCTGTCACTCTCCTCATCCATTTCTTCACAATGATCCGAGTCACAGTCGTCCGATCTTTAGTGTATATATCTATCTATCTACATGTTAGTCTATTGCAGCTCTCTCAGTCTTATAGTTACTAAGCTCGATATATAATCATTTATCTAAAAAAAAAGATAAATTTTACTATCGGCTGAAATTGGACCAGTGGGGGGGGGGGGAAGACGGGTCTAGGAGGAAAAATTTGAAAAATTCAAAATATCTCCGTTATTGTGGATCAGATTGAAAAAATATACAAAACCAATGTTATTGTGAATTTAATAGCATATAAATGTTGTAATAAATATGTTTTCCCTATCATGAATATTAACCCGGATATTTTGATTTTTTAGTTCTCAGCCTTCAGTAAAATCCTACTTCTACTCATGTCATATTAACAATAAGATCGGTTATATCCCTTTGAAATTTTAATTTATGAGATGCATGCAAATAAGTTATATGATGACGTCATCATATACGATTTTACGAATCGATCTTAACTCGAAAGTGTCTATTTGATCTATACCATACTCGATATTTAATCGTTTCAGTCATTACTAAAGATCATATTTTTTATTCCTGGATCAGGAATCAAATAAATCATATTTTTTATTTATAATCGGATCAGGAATGGCAGAAGGGGTATTCGTAAATCATCATTCGTAAATGGCAGAGGTAGGATTCGAAAATCCAAAATATTTCCATAATTATGAATTGGATCGTAAAAGCTTAAACAACCAATGTTGTTAAACTATTGAGGCTCCACAATTGTTATTCTATGTATTTTTTCGTAACTCAAATATTAATCCAGTAATTTTTATTTTCTTGTTTTTAGAATAGGCAGTAAGACGAGATGAGTAGTGTATATTACCAGCACGTGGGAAATCTGCTTAGTTTACTCAGCCCCTGCGTAATGGACTTTTTTATTCTACCTGATATCGTCATCTCCATTCATTCTACCTGATATTCGGTCTAGGACCGCATTTTTCCTTTCTATTTTTTTTTTTTTTTAGCAGATTCTCCTTAAGGGGAATTAGGTCATTTTTTTTTCAAATGACCTTCCATCCTACCTGGAAGATTACGAAAATGAGGACAGTTAAAAAATATATAAAAATTGAAAGGACAGAGAATTAACGAACATTGTGTCTGTGGGGCTCAGTTCACGAGAGTGAGTAGGCCATATGTCCATTATTATCTACTTAACCTAGTGTGCGGACATCCTCCTCTGTTTTGCCGACATCACAGGACTGCCTGAATCATACCCGACGTGACCGGGGATTATTTGCATTCCTAGCCGGATACGTTTAGGATTAGGATTAATATTATTTGGGCAATCAACAACTAGATTATTGTGCCCTTTATTGTAGTATAATACTGTTTACAAGTCCCTGTTTTACTCTATGTCTTAAATAATATCAACTAATATATTGTAAATACCACTCTTGTCATATCCTAAGGCTATTAAATTTACTAATTTTATATACAATTATTTCTTAACTAAATCTATAAAAACATTTTTATTTATTTATATTTACTTAAAGATCCGTGCTAGTAACACGAGTTACGTTGTACCTATTTACACTTCGTACTACTGGCTTAATATTTTAACTGCCTTTATATTTGGCCAATAATAAATAATTATTGTATATTTTTTAATACTGGAAATATGCTTACTTATCCTATATAATAATAGTATATACACTTTTTTCACTATATATTATATAACATAATCATTTCTTTTCTCCCTTACAAGTACATATTTATTTATTTACTTATTTTTTTGTTTTTTTATTTATTTTTTTTGCAAGTAATTAAAATCAATTTATCACACACTCATATAAACACTTACTACATTTTTTTTAATTATATAAATAATATATGTTTATATTTATAATGCCCGATATGTTACTCGATCAGAACAACAGAACGACCATTAATGTTGTGTTTCTCAATGATCCACGATTGTTCATTCACTACTGTTGACTGCTCTACTCTTTTTATTTTAGTAATTTTGTGATATTTTCACTTATTTATGGTCGCTACTTGAAGAGTGGCAACTACTTCTTTTTTTAACTATTATCTGTTCACATTTCATATTGAAAAACTACTAAATCAATTGTAAAAGGAATATGACCAGTGGTGCCATATCGTTACTTTATACTTACACACCAATGTTTTTTTTTTGTTTTTTTTTAGGCATTGTAGAGTTTGGGGATTTGTAGTAGTAAGTGATGAACTCGAGGTACAACACTCTTAAGCATAAAATAATGAATTAATATATATAATTGAAATATCCTGCAACACATGTATATTAGATGGATTTTCTAAATACTACTTTTATTCCCCGTACTTAAATAATTATGAGAAATATTGATTATTATTTACAAGTGCAAAGGAATGGAAGTTCCTTACTAGTTAGAGCCGGCCATAAAATATTTCAAAAACCCAAGGGCGTCATAAGCTAAGCAGATTCCCCACGCACTGGACAATGGGTCTGGCAGCATCCCCTCTCCATTTTTTCCGTTTTAAAAATCCTATGTACACAGTAATTGAAATCTAGGTTGAATTTTATATTTTTAGTGGATCAGTTTGTCGAAGTTAAAATCTCATTATTATAGAATGTTGTTTACGTACATATTTTTTTTTTATTGGCGCTTCGCAACTGTGGCTCTGAAAGAAAGCTATTATAATAAAAAGAACAAAATGAAATTAATTTAAACGAAAATATACCATAAAACAGAAATGGAAAACAAATAACAGAAATGAAACAAAAAAAAACAAGAAATGAAATACAGAAAAGGAAATGAACACAAAAAAGAGAAATGGAACACAACAAAGAACAAAATACATAACACAGAAACAAACGAAAAGAAAAATCCATAGCTACTGAAAAACGAAACTTAGGGTCACATTGCACAATAGGGAAATCCAATTAAAATATAAAACCAAATATAATAAAAATAAATAAAATTAAATGTGTATCTAAGATGTCTAAAATAATTGAGATTTAGATAAAAGATAAATTATTACAGGTGGTTTTTTCTTCTTTTTTTTTTACAAAAAATTAATATCTCCCTCATACACACTCTTGAAGGTGTTCCACACATACACACACACACACACACACACACACACACACACACACACACACACACACACACACACACACACACACACACAACTCGCTCGCGCACGTACATTAGGAAATTATAGAAATAATTTTATAGAATAGTATAATAATAAAATCTATTATAATAATAAAATCTAGTGTATACCAACATTTATAGAAAAGTACATTCGCAATAAGATTGGTTCTATATAATTTTTCAAATTTACTCATAATAATAGTCTTATTGAATTTTCTATTTTGTCCCCTATTCTCTTTTGTAATAGTCGAAAGGTAAATATCATTTTGAGAAGGCTTACGATTTATATGACCTTTCTCCGACTACCCCATTCAGTGTCATATGAATTAATACATATAGTAATATGGGTACATTTTAGAAAACGTCTCAAAACAGGTATTTAAATTTAGCTTTTATTCTATGGACTTTCATTATCACTGATCGTGTATTATTTAAAATAAATGTGTATTTATGAATGCACTATAAATTACATTAGTTAAATAATTTTATTTTAAATTACTCTAGTTTTAATTTATAGCATCCAATTGATAAAAAGACAGTACGAATCACGTTTTCCTTATAACTAACATCCACAAGAACATTGATAAAAACGGAATTTCAGAGTCAACAATGCACTGAATAATTTAGAGATTAGTTTTATTGTTTATGTTGGCTTTTGTATTTACATCAATAATTCATGTTCTAGGTACAATGGAAAAAAAAAAACAAAGCTAATGTCAACTGTGTGCTTCCCTGATAGAGAAACTCTTTGAAGCTCTAGTGGAATTCTAGAAGCACCTACAATTGAGTCTCACTGTTCTTGTTGTTCTGGTTTGATATATAAACACCAGTAGACACAGGAAACAATGGGCCACCTAGATAAAGAGTATACTTGAGGTAAAATGGTCTCTTCCTACCCAATACCTCATTTAACATGACTATAAAAACAATCAACTCCTTCTCCTTTATCGGCCCTTTTAAAATGTTCTAACGGAAAAAAATAATAATTATATGACCATTTAACAAAACATTTTTTTCTCACATTTATCACATTTTGTAATTTTAAAATCTTTGATAAATAATTATTTATTTCTTATTTTATTAACGTCCATTTTTTGCAATTAAGGCTAATTGGGACGGGTTATCTACAGGTTACCACGCGTTTCTAGCCAGGATGGGACTAAAGATGTTATTTAACGAATTTCGTCACTAAATAATTTCCCTTGCCCAGGCGAGAATCGAACTCGCCACTCTAGGGTTACCATATCATGATCAATAACTAGTATCCGTAATATCATTCACATGTTAGCACCTCGGAAAGAATTACAATATAAAATTGTTTGAATAAAATTTAGCAGTTGATATGATTCATTTAGTACTATTTTAGGTAATACTATTACTCTGGCTTGCTTTATATTAGTACTATAGAATCAAAAACATTCATTGTGATTAAAAAGACTCAAAAAAAATCCATTGAGTACAAGAATAAACTAATAAGTTCATGCCATTAAAAAGAAACGCAGCACTAACTCCTACTTTTCTCAGTAGAATGGGCAATAAAAGAAAATAAATACATTTATACTCATTAGTGGTCGACAAGAATGGCTTCACTGCCTACAACTTGTGTTATGGGAGCAATATCCCAAATCTACAGACAATTCTCTGAAAATAGTAAGGATTACATTGTATTTGTTAAAAAAAAGATTTGTTGTCTTAGAAATGGATATTGAATTTCACTGTTTTAAAATCGTATTGACATTAAAATAAGAATGAATCCATTGACATATATCAGTTTCACTTTTTTTACGACACAAAAAAGAGCTCCGGCTAGCCATGGGAGATAAATCTTAAATGGCAATAGGAACTTATTGAGTGACGAACTGAATATATAAAATATTGGCATAGGGTGGTAGTTACATAGATACAACAACTATTTCCGGAGCAATAGTTAATACATCGTTTCAATTTAGGACCGAGAAATCTCATATTTCATATTTAGTCGTAATTATATCATTTTTTATAAATACTATTTGAAATTACATCAATTACCTACAAGTTCATTGTATGGCAACAGAAAAATTAAAATTTCACCTATGCCGTCTTTCTGTAGCCCTTTGAGGGTGCCCTTTCAATAATATATATATATATATATATATATATATATATATATATATATATATATATATATATATATATATATATATATATATATTTAAAAAAGGAAAATTAAAAATATTTCTGTTACTATATACGGGATTGAAAAGTTGTTTAAAATGGAAAATTGTTTGTATTGCAAATATGATGTCCTATAACTGGTGTTATAAACATTGTCTCTATCATGAATATTAACCGATATATTTACTTTTTTTTCATTTCAACCTTCTTTTATTTAATAAAAAAAACCACTATTTGTCATCGCGCTTCAAAAATACGCTAATTTATCATACAAAGGTCTCATTCCAAGCTTAAATACCAAATCATGTTTTCAACAGATTTTTGCTACATAGATACATGCGATCTCATAACCGCCTCTTCACGAACGTATTCGTTAATGGCTGAAATTGGACCACGAATTGGGGTAGAGGCTAAAGAGAAGGGTAATTCGAAAATTCAAAATATCTCCATTTTTATAATTTTTACTATATATATATATATATATATATATATATATATATATATATATATATTATTATTATTTATTAACGTCCACTTTTTGCAACTTAGGCTAATCGGGACGGGTTATCTACAGGTTACCGCCCTTTTCTAGCCAGGGTGGGATTTTAGGACGTTATTTAATGAATTTCGTATATATTATTAATATATTATATATTGTTACTTTAATATTAAGACAGTCATTTGTACTTTCCTGTTTCCAGCCTCGAGTAAGCCCCCAGTTGTACTCATCGGATTTTTATTTAGAAATAGAGAATATATATTGTGATGAGATCAGTGGTGTGACATGCCACCTCGTGGGAAATCTTCTTAGTCTACGCAGTCCCTGCGTCACAGATTTTATAAATGTTTATTTGGAAATTCAGCCATACATCGAGTTTATTTATATCAAGTTTATCAAAACTGTCAGCCTTTTTTCTGATGATGTAAGTTTACTATACAGAACTAAAATCTGAATCCCTCAATCTCTGGCCCCAAAAGGAAACAGCCTTTTTTAAAAAGTCTTTTTAATTTCTTCATTTAGCACACTTAAATGCACATGGTGGTAATTCCAACGAAAATAAAAGTTATACTTGTTAAGTAATTCTTTACTAACCTCCCCAGAATGTATTGCTAATTGAAATAATGTTATTTTTAGAAATAAAAAAATACAAAAAAAAAAAACGAATTTTATCTCTGAGCAGTAACAGAAGTATATGGTACGATATCTGGTCAATGTCTAAAGCAGATAGCATATCAACTGAATTGAGGAAAATTAGGTAATTATGAAAATCAGTCCTAGCTACCTATCTGATGGAACACTTTCATTCCCCTCTACCATTAATTATTGATTTTTTTAAAACGGTGAGAAGTTATAACGTTTTGTAATAGATATTAATACATTCATCTTTATAATGAGTTCCCTTAAGGGAAATCTTTTAGCTAAAATTATTAGTTTACTAACCCGCAAGACCAAACTGTAATGGGGGTCAATCTACAGACGATGCCCCAAAACCACTGAAATAAAATAAAATAGGGAACGTCTTTACTTCGTTTTGGTAAAAATTAAATATTTTGCTCAACTATTTCTATAATTAATTTTTTTCCGTTTCGACTAAAATTAACTCCCGATTTCAGATTTTCGTGTTATTAGTTTTAGGTGAACTTTAAATTAAGATAATATATTTACTCAGTTACGTAAAACCGGATACTTCAGATATACATTTTGCAAAAAAATCCCATAAATTCTAGAATTTATCTCATATCCGTACTTTGTATATTAGGATATAATAATATTTATACCTTTGTAAATCTGCTTAGTTTCGTCGTAAACCTATGTTATAATTATTTTATATTAATGTTAATTATATTATTTGGTATATATATATATATATATATATATATATATATATATATATATATATATATTAGAAGAGTTAGTGTCCTCGTAATATTTTGGCTGCTGTCAGTTAGTAGTTCAGTCATATTATGGGTACGTCACGGTATTTTCGTTGAATACAGTAAATTAGTTTATGTTTCATCATTAGTTATTTGATTGAGTATGGGCAGACATATAGGGATGCCATTCCTTGGTCTTAAATATCTATGTGACAGGTATCTGTGGCCTGAGTCCGGCAATAACAACTTCTTCTAGTACTCCTATGGCTGATGGTCCCGCCTTGTTGTCAATTGCACTTTTGACACTACAGAAGAGATTGTTTATATTCATCCGTTCCCATTTGTCTAAGATTCGGTTTCGTATAAGTTTTCGAATAGTAAGTTTGTACAAATAGTAAGTACTGAGCTGCCGTACTAAGTTTAAAGAAGTAAAATGGAAATAATATGAAATAAATAATTTATATTATAGTTGTCGTTTGCGGCATATCTCCAGCGGTGTCTTTAGTGTGGTGGCCCACGATATTTCGCTGGTCTTCCAACTGGCTTCTTCTGGTGGTCATGTTTGGTACATGCTTGTGGCAGCTCTTAATCCAATATTTTGGATGTGATATTACATTAAGAGCTGCCACAAGAACGGACCAAACATGACCACCATGAGAAACCGGTTGTAAGACCAGCGAAATATCGTGGGCCACCACACTAAAGACACCGCTGGAGATATGCCGCAAAACGACAACTATAATAAGTTCCCAGCGACGGAGTTTAAAACAACGAATTTATTTTATCTTTAATTTTGAATCTCGTAGAGGCAACAAAATTAATACTTAGAAATGATGTCCAAAGTTTTAGATCATAAATGGAAAGCACTAGCAAAAATCAAACAAAATAGTGGTGACTTATGGTGGAGAGTGGCTAATGTTAAGGTAACTTTGTTAATTTTAATTAGTTTAATTGATTTTAATATTAAAGAAGTTCTAAATTGTTTTTAGCCAATTGATGATTGATAAATGAGGACGACTCTGGTCTATAATATTCTATCATTCATTGTAATATAAAGAAAGACATTTTTATTTGGACTAATACATAAGTATTATACACAAATGGATGTTATTATACAAGATTTCTTACAAAATTAAGAGATTTTGGTAGAACTTAGGACGTAGTCGTCCTTCAGTCATTGCACCTAAATTATAATGAGTTGCTCCACTAGACCCTGGGAGGCTGCCATGATACTTCCTTACAAGTGTCATTATAATATAAATAATATTATATTATATATAAAAAACTATGATGGTTGTATGTAAAAAACAAATTTTGATTAGTTGAGATTATTTTTATTAACACAATGTTGTCTAATCTTTTATAGAAATAATCTGTTGACAAGAAGTGTGAACGCGTCGGGGAATAAATAAATGCTTGTAGTTGACTGAATTTATCAAATTAGTTTTCCTGACATATAACACATGAAGCTTGTACACAAGGAGGAGAAACCAAATAATAAGATGTTTCATACTGGGCTGAGGGAAACGTTTTTCCTTTGAATAGTAAAGCGTGGTAGATCGGATTCTCAGCAAAGGATAACAACAGGATTGACCCTGAAGGCTCCTATTGTGATTCCTATCAAGGGTCATGCAGCCTTTGAAGTAGTTGCTATGGAGGTTTGATGAGGATATACAGCCTGTACCAATGAATGATTAATAAATTTCCTCTGGGAAGCTAATTACTCTGGCAAAATGTATTAAACATTTGAAAACATGCTGAATAAATATTTAATACTTTTTAATAAAAGAATGAGTACCTCAAAAATGATCTGAATTGTATTCCAAAAATCATACATTGTTACCCGCTATCTAGAAACATTTAAAACAAAATTATAAAATCTCTCGCTTAAATTTGATATCTAATGTTTATTACCCTTTGAACGACAAGGCTGTGACCCAGGACAAATTTGACAAGCAGGTGTCATACATGATACCTACCTGCCATATGCATATTTTCCATTTTATTCTGCTCAGAATCACTCTTCTTGTCTCAAAATAACATTTAGAAAATTTAAGAAGAATAGTGTGTTAGTCAGTGCACGTGCTTCTGCGTACCCCCCCCCCCACCTCACCACCAATGAGAGCTTAAAATGAAATATTAAATAAAAATATGCAAAAATATATTTATAGTATAATAATATATTATGTAATATTCATTATATGACATACTATGTAATACCTTTACTTACGAAATAAATAAGCAAAGAAGCACATATTAGTAGCATATTATTATTATTATCCAAAAATATACCTAAGTATAAAATATTATATACAAATATTAACTTACACAGAACAAAAGAAAAATCAAAGGCCACTCATTTATAAGGAAAATAATGCAAAAAAACATGAAACTATTCACTTGACGATTCGTTATTGGCTAAACATTCAGGGAAACCATAGTATACTATGTGTTCACCGCAAATGCTTCTTTGGCATTTACAGCAAAGAGGGGTACCTCTTTTATTTTTTTTATTATTTATAAATTAATATCACTTTCTTCCACTTGTCTTAAAAGTTCATTTCTAATCTCATTTCCAGTAATAAACAGCGAATTCAGTGTTACAGAAAATTTACAAGAAGGAAGTTAAACAAGGCTGTGTCAAATACGACACCTACCAGCACAAACACTCCGAAAGAGTACGAAAAGTGGTGGAGGACAGAGCGTGCAATGACTTTGACATGTAGTTGAGTTGCACACCAGTCTTGTCCTGTTTGTTACAAGCTCATACGTGTACAACTTACGGCATAGGTGTCATGTCGTTTAAAGGTTAGTTATAACTTCATTCCAAATTTCTTGGTGTGACAGAGAATTAAAAAAAAAAAGATGCCTTAGTTTTACCAATTATCAAGGTCATTAAAAAAAAACATGCGAAATTGTATTCTTGTGATATTATTTATTTATTTTTTTTATTTTGCTTCTTCTTCATAATTGTACCCTTGGCAATATAGAACTTAAAGGTCTTTGCCCTAAGCAAGACTCAGGAGATTCGTTGTCACGTGTTTTACGTAGAGAGTAATCTACTTAAAGTACTGTCTCTATTTGTCAAGGAAGGACTGGAAGGAGTTGTCTCCAGCAGGAAAATCATAATCGTTACCCCGAGGGGCTGTCAGGCTTATATACTCGCCAGGCCCCCTGTAATCCACAAGAGCCTCGACACTAGCGCACTCTGGTAGCAACCTCATGAACATAAGTACTACCTTAATGGGAATGGAAACTATTTTTACCATCAATGTTCTGAGGGTAGTGTAAGGTGTACCTACACCTTGCCCCCTCCCCCGAAATTGGACTTAGCACTGTTATAACATATAAAAATTATAAGTAAAAAGTGGAAAATAGATAACTGTGGGCCCGTGAATAAAAAAATGCATGATTAATTCTACTGAGATACAGTGACCTAGATAAAATACAACTAATTAAATCAGCTATGGACATATTAGGCCCCTATTCGTTCAGAGTTGTTTGTTCATAAATTCAAAAATTCTTTTTTTTTGAGGGACGGTTCATGGAAACACATTTTAACTGCCAAAATCTTATTATTTTTTCCTCTACGTGCTTCTTGGCATTTATAACACCTTTTCAAAGGCTAAATGTTTATACCAGTATAAGCTAAACTAGGAGCTCGGTCACTTATACTAGTATCAGCTCTTTTTCCCTAACAATGACAACAAAATGAGACGGAAACATGTTTGCATAATATAAAACATAAACATTTGTAGAAGATAGCATTTCTTTATCATACAACTAATTTAATCATGGAATCAACTATATACTAAACGAATATTGGAATACATTTCGAAATATTAAGATTTAATATTGAGAATTAAATTTCTTCACCTCCAAAGGCGGGCTCACCACACTTTTTCCGAGTGGAAAATTGGGTTGGCTTGACAGACTTCAGGGCAAATCAGTCTTTCGTGGCCTATCCAATTTTTACTTGTCTGTTTGAATCCAGGTATCCCATTTATTTATTACTAGCTCAGATGCCCGGCTTCGCCCGGGAATTCATTTGAGGCTGAATGGTGATGGTACTTTTTAGCAGGCTTTACATTGCACAATATTTTGACATTTACCCGTCCCAGTGTTTAGGATTGATACCCGTCGTTGCCTTGGATTTGCTAATAATAGAATATTTGTTCGATAAGAGTTCACTGTCTTCGATATTTTTATATTTCCCGTCTCTTATACATATAAATAAGGTGAATTTTTATTTCAGTCCTTTCTTATAACCCCCCTCTCGTTCGAACCTAAAAATCTTAATATAACTTATAATCATGGAAGAATTAATGCTAAATGACATACCGAGCTTTGTTAAGTTCGTTAGTGCCCAATAAAATTGTTGGCTCCCGCTAAAGTTTTAACGTAAAACTCATTTATACTTAGGTATACGACAAAAGTGTATATAACAAAAGTTACTTCAAATAACAAAACAAACAACTTTTGTTATGTTTATATTTGCGGAAAAACCAATAGGAAACGAAATATCAATATTTTTAATTTCAGGCCTCCCTTATAACCCCCACTCCTGCCCGTCCCTAGAAATGTTGGTATGGCTTATTACAATGAGGGCGTTAGTGCTACCGAGTTTTATTTAGTTCGGTTGAGTCTTTTTTGGCAAATAATATTGTTGACTCCCGCTATAATTTTTAGCGTATAACGCATTTAAACTTCGGTATACGACAAAAGTGTATATAACAAAAGTTACTCTAAATAACAAAATAAACAACTTTTGTTATGTGCATATTTGCCGAAAAACCAATAGAAAACGAAATATCGCTATTTTTAATTTCAGGCTTTCCTTATAACCCCCACTCCTGTTCGCCTCAGAGAAAATTAATATAGCCTAAAGTCTAAGTTGGGTTAGTAGTAATATACATACCAAGTTTCATAAAATTCGCTTCAGCCGTTTATGCGTGAAAAGGTAACAAACAAACAAACAAACAAACAAACATACACGAAAGAAACAAAATGCAGATATGGTGTCTATGACATGTGAAACGAAAAGTTATCGTGAAATTTCGCGAAAAAAATCAATGTACAGACAGAGGTTACAGTTTTATATATATATATAGATTATAATTTCCTCGTATATTTAACTTTCTTTCTGAGATCTACCTGATAATCATGTTTTATTCCCATCTTCATTATAGTCTCATTGTAATCTAGATCCTTTAAATTATCACACTATACTTTCTGAACAGCTTGTAAAAATTTCTAAATCCTTTATCTTATAATCACATTTTTTTTTTATATTCGTGTAAGTTTTTGTCAAAAATATTATATGATATTACTCTGGATTTGGGCTAGCTGGTGGAGGTCCATCATCAAAGGAAGGATCAAAAAGGATATGATATTATTTTTATTAAATTTGAAATTAGCAAATAGTTTTTTTGAAGCACCTTAACAAGAAACCCTAGAAATTTACTTGATACTGCATTTTGAGGTTCTTCATTTTTCTTCGCCCAATTTCATATTCAGAATTCGAAAATGAACTCGTTTCATTCATTCATTCATCGCTCGTTTCATTTGCAGTGGAGGTTATCATTTTTCTTGAGACCCATCTGTGAAATTCATTAGCAATTATTTCTTGATTCTAATAAAGCAGACACCTGTCTTCATACATCTTATTTGTATTTCTTCCTAGATGTTTCATAGTAATTACAGCACCCCTTCAGAGCCACCGTTTACACAGCGAATCAAATTCAAACAGTATAATTCTATAAACCCTAAAATAATCGTTTTCATATTTGTGTTTCGTTAAATAACTTTTATCCGAAGTTAAAAATCAAAACCAAAAATGAAGCACATTGCATAGCAGAGTAATTCAAAAGTCAGTGTTTCTTCCATAATTGATGCACAATGATTTGTAAACATAGACCTCCTGTATTTAATAATTTAATTTAAATGGAACACTATGCTCGCATGTCTTAAACTAGCTTTTAAAGAGGAAAATGCAATAACTTATTTTTTCCTATTTTTTTTTTAAATGAACGAGGAAACGATAGAAATGTGGGCATTTCTGAGTCAATACTTTAAAAAAAAGGTTTATATACAAAGATGCAATGTCTATCCGTACACAGACCAGATATAAACAAATATAAGAACGGATATTTTTATCTTGAAAACAAATACCACAGCGGATGCCTAGATCTTACTGAGAGAATATATAGAAAAAGCTTCAAGGAAAGTAAGTGGAAGAATTCTTGGGAAATATATATTATATATATATATATATATATATATATATATATACTTTTGAAGGGACCTCACTTTTCTTATCTTCTGGATAAAATCGATGGATATTAGAAGACATTTTTTAAAAATCGTGTCATGAGTTCAATCTCAATAGCTTATTTTTCTTGACAAAAATCTGATAAAATCACGCTAAAGCCATTCACTTATTTTTTCTTACGTCTATCATTTCAAGAAAATTCAAATATAATATTCTTTCGAAGCTGAAGTTTTTCTTGAAAACAAATATCATAGCGAATGCCTATATATTCCTGAGAGAATATGTAGAAAAATCTACACGCAAAGTAGGTGGAAACATTCTTGAGAAATAAGAGTTTGCTAAGTACGGTTTTAATCACTTTCACAACATTGATGCAGGTCCAAAAACTGTAGTAGTTTTCAACACCACTTGACGACTTAGCTAATAAAAGCTACAAAAACAAAAATGACTTGTGACAATAAACGCTTGTATTTCAAAACTAATGATAACCAAATAACTGAGTTTCCTTCAGGGAAATCTGCTAAAATAGCGGGTTATGCCAAGACAATCACCACTCTCCGTCATGACTCTTTTTTTAAAAAAAAAGACTTGCGTAACTCGTCACAAGAAAAGAACTATTAAACAAAAACTTTTGTCTGGTGAGTTTCACAGGGAAAAATAAGCCACAGTAAGCACCTGAAAGCCAAACAAACATCTTGGCGGGTTTTTTTTTATTTTTAACCAAATTTGAGTGAGTTCACTCAGCTCTAGCTGTCTAAATCTTGTACATTTGGATGATTACCTGATCGTATTCATGGCACACTTCCTTCGTGCTGTTATGTTGGGAAATAGGTTTAAAGAGATTTTTTGCATCAATAGATTCGACGTAGTATAGACAAATACTACAAAGTTTACTACAAATATGAAGAAACTGGTGGTTTAAACGTACAAGATTAAGTGATTTATTAATCATAAACGTGTTAAAAAAACAAAATGATAATAACAAACTGACTTATAATTCCCCTGATAATTTTTATAATCACAAATTCATATGTAAATTATGTCCGTAATATTTATGAGTGAGTATTACTTATGTACACTTATTTAGCACCAATGGCAGTCCCACAAAAATGTTCTAAAACAGTTACGTTGTACACTAAGATCCGTTAACAGTGAAAAATTTCTCATTTATTTAAATTGGATATTGTGGCTTGAATATTCATGCAAATTGATGCAAATACGCTGAACTAGGTCAAAGGCTTTTTTCTTTAACCTTTAGGATCAGTCCAATGTGTTGTATTCAATGAGTAATTTTCTGTAGTTTTGTCAGTTTACAACAACAAACTCATCTATCGATTAGCCCAATTAGAGTCTAAACCGTTAATTTCCTTTGTAGAGTCTCTTTGAAACCATACACTGCTATTTTACTAAATTCACAAAGCAAACTCTAACAAGACAATTAATATTAAAAATCATAAATAGCCATGAAACTTGGATATATCTATAGGCGTATTTCAGTAATTTTAAAAAACAACTCTAATGTATTATTGATTATTGCTAAACCTTTAAAAAAATCCTAAAATAGAAGGGATAAATACGTACTTAATGAAATAATCATATCGCTAAACTTTCAACATCCCCGAAGCATACACATCGAATTTATTTTGAGTAAAATTGGAAAAATCAACCAAAAGTGTTTTAAACTCTCTCATTTTGTAAGGATGTGTGCAGCAAAAATGTGCTTTCGATCATGTTACATCCAAGAAACAATTTACGTTTATCACATTCTCAACTCATTATAAGATTACCGAATACCAACAAACATTGTTGTGCACTACCACTCATTCATTACGATACCTAACAATGAATAATAGAACACGATTTCAAATGCATTATAATAAAATTTCAATATCGTTATTTTACATTTATTTTGTTAGCTGAAGACATATAGAAAAAAATATAGAGTCCACAAAAAATCAATAAAAATTTTAATATTCATACTCCATAGAAAAAAATGTTTTTCCCTGAGGACTGAATACGACTTTAAATCAACTCCTGCGTCCAATTTGTTTCATTCTGCCTTGGCTAAAATATAGTACTTTGTCACGAGTGAATTTCTCTAATAGTTCCAGAAAACATATTGTATTTGTGCTTAGAGAGACCATTATAATAGAGTAAAGAGGGTAGCAAAGAAAAGATCATAACCGTTTTACAACTTTACATCCATAAATGAGAATATCCACCAGGAAAGCTGGGAGGTAGGCATCCAGCATATCCATCAACAGCGATACACTAAACACTGCCGACGGCAAACCAGCCTTTCTATCACACTCGTCATGATTGTTGGCCACTGGCCTTAGTAGCACTTTATAAGACAATTTTTTAGCAAAAGTTTACCTAAAGAAAGAACAAAGTAGACAGAATTGACAACAAGTTATATTCCTATCAGAAAGAAGGAAAATACGAATTCATAGTTCTACTATATTACAAAATATATATTAGTGATATGGGTGTTTTTACCCCACACAGCACTCACACGCACGAGCGCGCGCGGACACACACACATATGGTATGAAGACCCTCTGTTTTTAATAAGGATCAATAAGAAGGCCAAGTCCTCTACTGTTTTTTAATATTATGCAAAGTGCACTTTCGGAGTCAGCGCCCCACCCTCAGTGCCTGCTGACAAACACAACCTTGAGTTAATTTAACAATCATAGCATGGCCAAAAACAAAAAAAAAAAAACAGTCATAAAAACAAACACAAAAAAAAAGAGTAAAAATAATAGAAAATCTAACAACTAGTCAACTAATAAAAATTAAAGCCAAAACAATAGAAAATCTAATAACTAGTACAACACAAATTACATATAGGAAAGCATATCACAGTGGGTGGGAACCTCTGAAAAGCACACCAGAGGAACTGCAAGAGACATCTAAAAGATAAACAAAAAACACCCCATACTAATAATAGAGAGGAGATGTAGGGGGTACCTGATTAAAGCTGCGTAGCCTGGACCACGACCGCCGGGTGACTGAACCTCTGTCCCCATAGAGAAGACAGGGCCCCGTCACTAACATGTCGAAGCCTTGCCGCCTCTTCCTTTTTATTAATAATACGATCTCCATTCGCCTGTCTGTCCAGCCTTATATGCAGCCCTCAGCCGTATTTAATCTTTTCCCCTTCTTTTCCTCGTACAGCAATTGATATTTTATGGTGAACATGTCTTGGCCCTCTTTCTTGGCGTGTGCGAAAAACTCAGTGTCGCGAGTGATGTGCTCCTTAAGACGCGTCCTTATCTTTCTATCACTTTGCCCCACATAAGAGACATCACATCCCGTGCACGAGATCCTATACACGCCAGATCTATCCAGGGGTCCACATAGTCCTTAACGCGAGGCAAACAATTTTTCAAGTGGTTCAAAGTTTAAACCATAAGATGAGAAACGTTAACATCCTTATTTTTTAAATGATTTTTAATTTTAATTTTCTTTGTTTTCTACTCCTTCCCTACAAATGTAGTTGAAAATTGTCACTTATTATCGATTAAAGAAGTAACTAAAAAATGAACACCTCTACACTTACATGTAAAGTGAAGAAATAAATGTATCCCGCAGAATATAAGATTTTATTATTAATATGTTGTATTCAATATCGAAATTGGATAAGAATAACATTATGAATGAGCAAAAACTAAAAAATCGAGGTATTCATTGTCCTTACAAATCATGAAGTTAATATGTAATAGAAAGTCTAGACGTTTCACAAACTAGATAACATAAAAAACCATGACGAACAAATACTATAATTAAAAAACAGACTTTCATTCACTTCAAACGGGTCACAAGGCACATCCAGGATTTATGGGCAATGAAATAGTCGATATTCAAGCCAAAAGTGCCTTTAAAATTAAAGGAGAGATAATTTACAATAAAATAATCCAACTGTGTTAAAATCTTTTCTAAGAGAAAAAAGTATTAATTTGTGGCAACATCGGTGGAGTCAAACAGATAAAGGATTACATCTAAAATTATATATCCCTGTTTTAAAAACCAATATATTACTATTCCAACATACATATTATCTAACACAATTACTAACTGGACACGGAAATACTAACTCTTACTTATACAGATTCAAATTTACTCACTCAATTACTTGTAAATGCGACAGTTACACTGAACAGACATTCGACCACTTGATTGATGAATGTAAACTGACTCAATACATAGGAAGACGGTTATATTCTCTCATGGACTATCTGTCCCGATATTTTATTTTCAATTCACTTAAATTTATTAAAAACAATAGCCAATGATATCCTTAAGCTGAGAGAGGAAACGATAAAATAATATTAAAATTATATAATTTTTTTATTCTTTATTTTAATTGTTAATATTTAATGATATTTTTGTTGCGAAGTTTCATTTTCAAGTTTCTATTTACACCTTTTAATATGAATACATATTATTGTATAAAATTCTTACAAGTTCGGCAAAATGCACATGTAATGCAAATATGCATGGGATATGCAGAAAACTAAAATCCTTCCTCATAGGGCTATTTTGTAGAGGAAATAAGTAAAAAGCCTAGAGGTCGTGTGGGAATATGTTTTCTGACGGGACCTCGTAGTTAAGCTTGGAAATAAATAAAATTAAATTGTATAAAATTCATTTCAAAACTTCAAATAATCCTATTACGGTTTAAATAAAACGATTATTTGACAATGATTATTATACAAGAAATAGAATTAGAGGATTTTACAAATCATTTAGAAAACTTATATTAATTTCACTCAAATATCTCACTTTTTCTTAGTGCTTCACGATTGTTTTCTTCCTACATATTGAGCTTCTAAAGAACGAAATTATATAAAAAATGCATAACTTTAATTTCTTAGGCCATTGAGTCAAAAGCAGTAAACTAATTTGAACCCCCTTATTTTTGCCAACCCCACCCTATAACATTCGCTCTGCTTCAAAGGATCTAAAAATACAACTTAATTTTGAATTTTATTGATCTTTAGAACGGAATGAGTAAATAATAATTCATATAATTACTTAACTCCTTGAACTCCTTCGCTGGGCAAACACTTATACTATTCTGCTCCGGCTATTTACTTCTGTGTCTCTTCTTCAATAAGAGAGCTCTCTTATTGACTTGACAAATACAGAAGTACAGAGATGGAGAAGAACAGAATAATTGAATTATTAGTTAATTGGGAGAAAAAGTGTTCTCAATTAGAGAGAACAGATAAGTAGAACTCGATTACTGAAGATTCCAAAATAGTTTTTCTAACCGATTTCAAAGACTAGAAAACAAATGAAAATTAAACTTACTTGAGCACCTACTTTAGTCTTGAATACAATTTTTTATCCAAAATACAAATATTAAAAAAAAACTATTGAGGAATATTAAAAGAATCATTGAGTTGAGTCATACCCAATCTAATGGAGTTTATTCGTTAAGTGAATGTTACTTGATAAGTTGACTAGCAAGTACTTTACTGATTTCTAGGACTTAATAAGTATAAAGACTTGAATCGCAATTCCTAATTACTTGAGACTTGATAGGAGAGCGAGCAGCTAACTTTTTCAATTAGCCCCTTCTCGAAAACTTTCTGAAATTAAACCAACTTCCATTTCACACGTATAAATGAAATATATATGCAAGAACAAACCCACAAGTTTTTTCCTCCCTAAATTTATCCTTGTAACTTCCACTTAATGACAAAGCTAATTATTCAAACTTGTGTTGCCTCAATTAAAATTACATTAATGAAGTCTGTTAGTGTGCCTAACTCAATTAAAATAAATAGTTGGTGGCTTTACTGGTGAAGATAGCTCACATTATTGTCTAGACTAAACATTTCGGTACACATTTAGCTAATAACAAATTTACTTAAGAAAGACAAAATATAACAAAGGCTTATCTATAACAGAAGTGAATATCTAGAGTAACATTAATGCTTAGTTGACATATATGTTTAAATATTTGAAACCTATTATAAATATATAAACTACAGCAATAATGTCGTTGATCTCCTGGAACAATGACCTAACTGAAATATAAGACAATTGCAAAAAAAACCATACTTCTTGTAGGCTTAGTTAATCCTAGTTAAATAATAGAAATAAATAACGTTTTAGCAGATTTCCTTTTAGGGAAATCAGCTATTGAGGTCGTAATCATGACGCGAGTTTCGAAAAATTTCTTCAAATGTCCATCGATCCTACCCAGGAGATGACGAAAATGAGGTCCGTTCAAAATTATATATATATATATATATATATATATATATATATATATATTAGTCTGTTAACGCTCTAGCGGTCGCAATTTTTATTTAAAATTAAAAAAATACAGATCAAGTTCGTTAATGGCTGAAATCGGACTAGAAGGAGGGGGGTGGTTTAGAGGCGGGATTTTCGAAAATTAAATATATCTCCGTTATTATGCATCAGATCGAAAAATTGTATAAAACCAATCTTATTGCAAATTAAATTTACCTATAAATATTGTTAAATACATTTATTCTCTATCTTGAATATTAACCTAGATATTTGCATTTTTATGAAGTCTGTGGTCGGGTATAGTTCGGACTACGTCGGCCATCTTCGTCATTTCTCGGCTCAGGTGGAAGCTTCGACCTTGCCTGTCGTTTCTAACCTTACCTTACCTTAGTTTGTGAGATTTATGCAAATACGTTCTGTTCATCCGCCCCCCCCCCTTCTTTAGTTCTTGGACTACTAAAATTTGAGTTATTAAAATATAAATTATTCTTACAATTCAGAAGCCGTTTCAGTTGAAAATTTAATTTAATTAACTGAAAGATTTCTCATTGCCGTTTGTATTTAATCATGGTGGTATTGTGTTACCAGTATGCAGATTTCTCTATTGTAAAACTTCACAGGGGAAACTGCTTAGTTTACGCAGCCCCTGCGTGACGGACTTTTACTATTATTTTACCTTTGGAACGCCAGAGGGTGGTTATGAAATGGTTAAAAATATTAGCCATATCCGAGATAAAGAATGATCCAACTGTAAACAACCATGGTTTGCGCTGGAATATTAACATAGCACTATTATTATGTGACGTTCTTTATTAACGTCCACGTTCTGCTAATTGAGAAGACCTTATCTAGCCACGGTGAGTTTATGGATTATATTTGATGAGTTCATCATTAAATAACTTGCAATTGAACTGTGCTAAAAAAAAAAAATATGATTCAATTTAATGTACATGTCTACCAGTATTGCGAGTCCTACACTAGAAGTTGATTCCCAAATCATTTAGTAAAACAACAATTTGTGTTAACTAAACAATAGAAGCCGAATGTCTAGTGAAAAAAAAGTAGAAAAATGACTGAGTAGAAGAAAAATACATTTAAACACAGTGTTATCGCTTCGCAGAGGAGTTATGAAAGCCGGGACCGAGAAAACGTTTCATACTGGCAAAACACTGCCTTCAAAAAATACTTTGTTCACGTGTGAATATTTGTAATTGTGTTGGTATATGCACACACTTACTCTCTTATTGCTGTTACTTCCGAGCGGAATAACCACTTCCAAACTTGGAATCTAAAGTTGTTTTTTTTAGATTTGAATATATATGTTAGTTCACAAGTACAATCCCTGCCAGGGAACAGGATTCAAAAGTCCGTCACGAAGGGGCTGCGTAAACTAAGCAGATTTTCCACGTGTAGTGTAGTTTTACAGTAGAGAAATTTCACGAGAGCCGAAGAGTTAAGAAAACGGCAGACCTAGCTTTTGGCAGGAAACTCACTCTCATCCGTTATGCACCCCGATTTCATAAAGTTGCAAATATCTCGGTTAATATGCAAGATAGAGAATAAATGTATATAACAATATTTATAGTAAATTATTTAATTTGCAATAAGATTGATTCTATACAATTTTTCAATCCGACGTATTGTAACGGAGATATTTCAAATTTTCGAAAATCCTCCCCTCTAAACCCCCCCCCTCCCACTGGTCCGATTTCAGCCATTAACGAACTTGATCTTTCTTTTTACATAAAACGACTAAATATCAAGTTTGGTAACTATCAAACAAAAATTGCGACCGCTAGAGCGGTAACAGACAAATATATATATATATATATATATATATATACAGTTTTGAACGGACCTCATTTTCGTCATCTACTAGGTAGGATCGATGGAGATTTGAAGAAAAATTTCGAAAATTCCGTCATGAGTACAACCTCAATAGCTGATTTCCCTTAAGAGAAATCTGCTAAAATGTGACGAAAACACAAAATTGCAAGCTACGTAGTACCTATTAGAGGTTTAGTAGTTTCCTTTAATAAATTAATTAATTTTTTATTTCAAGAAAAATACCAAATAGTATGTATGATATTTAAAATTTGGTATACATGGAAACAGTGATATTTGCGATTTTAGCAGATTTCCCTAAAGGGAAATCAGCTACTGAGAACGGTCTCATGAGTACGGACTCATGACGCGAGTTTCGAAAAATTTCTTCAAAGGTCCATCGATCCTACCCAGGAGTTGACAAAAATGAGGTCCGTTCAAAATTATATATATATGTCTGTAAACGCCCTAGTGGTCGGAATTTAATCGTTATATGTAAAAAGGAAGATCAAGCTCGTTAATGGCTGAAATCGGACCAGTGGGAGGGGGGGTTTAAAGAGGAGGAATTTCGGAAAATTCGAAATATCTCCGTTATTATGCGTCGGATTGAAAACTTGTATAGAACCAATCTTATTGCACATTAAATTTAAAATAAATAATGTTCTATACATTTATACTGTATCTTGAATATTAACCGAGATATTTGCATTTATATTCTGTGTGTGGTCGGCAGGAGTCGGCTATGTTCCGGACTTTCCGCCGAGAGCTCTGGCGGCCGTTTCCGTAACTATTCGTCCCTCGTGAATAGGTTTAGAGATCCCTTACTACTACAGTTGTTATTGGGCAGATTTCTCTATTGTAAAACTTCACGTGGGAAATCTGCTTAGTTTACGCAGCCCCTGCCTGACGAACTTTTATTTATTGACCTGCGTTATATATAACATTCACTTAGGACAGTACTAACTACTAATATTTCACTAAGAGGGTTGGTACACTATATACGTATGGAAATATCAGTCAAGTTAATTATGTTAACAAATAATTGAGCGTGTACACTTGTCGACCTTCCTCCAACCTTTATGTTACATTTAATTCATCCCTTATAGGCCAACTAATGAAAGCTCTCAGGAGCTCTGTTTTGCTATTAATTATGATTATCTGTTAATAGAAATAATTTAAAAAGTGAAAAAAATGTCTGGTTTTGGATTAAGTAAATAGAGTTGCATATTAAAAATGAAAAATTAAAAAAAAAAATATAGCTAACCTCATGAAAGTATGTGTATATTAAACCCTTTTCCCCTAAGGGGATAACAATTTAAGGCGAAATGTAAATACGGTGAGTGCCAGGAAATATATATAGATGTAAATCTAGGTGGGAGTATGAGAGGAGGTAGAAAGGCAGATTGTAGTGAGGCTGTTTGTGAGGTGGGAGAGGTAAAATAAGGGGCATAGAGAGAGTAAAGTAAGAGAGAGAGAGGGCCTGAGGGAATGAGAGATATGAGCTAGAGAGAGCATTGCACACTGGAAATGTAGATAGAACCTTGGCTGTTGGTACCTCTTCCAAGCGAGAAATATTCCCTCTTCAACCGGGCCACGCTTTCTCTTACAGCTCTTCACCTTCCCTCCTCCACCTATTCCTCCCGCCAAACCTAACTTTATCACATACATTTTCAACTCGAAGGATTTTTATCATGAATAACCTTTCTCTTAAAAGTTTTATTAGACTTTTACATGGTTGCCATACAGTTCTGCAACTCAAAAATTTTCTTGTTAACACATCTAGTTGACACCAGTATGGTCTAGGCCTTATTTATTACAGTGGGCAACTAATTTAAAATAAACGTTCAGATTCTCACGAAAGCTTTTAATGACTGTGTAAGTGTCAATCCAGTTATTTAGCCATTTTTTTAGCAGATTTCCCTTAAGGGAGATCAGCTATTGAGGTCGTACGCATCAAGCGATTTTCGAAATTTTCCTTCAATTGTCCATCGATCGATCCTACCTAGGAAATGACGAAAATGAGGTCCGTTCAAAACTGTATATATATATATATATATATATATATATATATATATATATATATATTTGTCTGTTACCGCTCTAGCGGTCGCAATTATTGTTTAATCGTTACCAAACTCAATATTTAGTCGTTTTATGTAAAACGAAAGATTAAGTTCGTTAAAGGCTGAAATCGGACTGGGGGGGGTTAAAGGGGGAGAATTTTGAATATTCAAATATTTCCGTTACTATACGTCGGATCGAAACAATGTATAGAATCAATTTTATAGCAAATTAAATGTACTATATATATATATATATATATATATATATATATATATATATATATATATATATATATATATATATATATATATATTGTTATATAGATTTATTCCAAATCTTGAATATCAACCGAATTATTTGCATTTTTCAGTTTTCAGCCTTCAGCAAACCCCCACTTCTACTCATGTTACATAAACAATACTCCGTTATGTAATAAACCACATTATTCGAAGCTTAAATACCAAATATTGTTTTCAAGAGACATTTATTATACGAGATTCACGCAAACCTATTCTGGTGACAACCCCCCTTCTTAAGTTTTTGGACTACTTAAATTTGATTGATTGAGGTAAAAAGTATTCTGAATCATTATAAATTACAGCAATAGTTATAGTAAATAGTTTCCAATCTAAATAATACGTTATATTCAGATATATTGCAGTAATTGTTTTTCTTTCCGGTAAGAAGTTGGCAGAATTGTTTTTTTTTTATTTATTTATTAACGTCCACTTTTTGCAACATAGGCTGATCGGGACGGGTTATCTACAGGTTACCACCCTATTCTAGCCTGGGTGGGATTTTAGGAAGTTATTTAATAAATTTCGTCACTAAATAATTTCCTTTGCCCAGGCAAGAATCGAACTCGCCACTCTAGGTTTACCATGTGAGATAAAGGCAGAATTGTTTGTTTACATTTCAGAGGCTTTCCGTCGGGAGTTTTCTTAATATCGTTTGTATTCACTTAATATTCACGGTAGTGTTGTGTTACTGGTATGCAAATTTATCTAGTGTTCAACTTCTCGCGGGAAATATGCTTAGTTTACGCAGCCACTGCGTGACGGACTTTTCAGCATTTCATTTTGTAACAGATTTTCAATAGAAGATTAAAGGTTGATGGACTAACTGGTAGGATCCTGTCATCTAGATACTCAATTGGAGCTGACGTCAACAGTTTCGTTTCCTTCCCTGGCCTTGCACGTCATTCCTTTCCTGTTTTTAGTGCAGCAATTATATTTTTGACAGTATTAAGTATCATGTTTTAATTGGACTGGTTATTTACAATGATATCAATACATGATTGGATATCGGTGATAATGGCTATCCTTTTTTTATTGTCTATCAAATTGTCGCCATTCGTTCCTAACATAACCATGAGGACATTTTGACCTGGTAGCTACTATAATTTGCATGGAGTCTGTACTTGAGAATATCGCAGAGATTTAATTGCTCATATTTTATAATGTTCTGTCTTATATATTTCCATCAGTATGATATATTAAATCATACAACCGCACAGATCCATTAAAGAAGATATTTATTGGGATTTAGGTCAACGCTAAAGGCAGATCATAGCTAACAGTTTATAAATATCATGTATACCAGAAAATCTTGATTGATATTAATCAAACTAATGTTAGATTGGATAATCATTAAATAACATCCTAAAATCCCACCCTGGCTAGAAAAGGGTGGTAACCTGTAGATAACCCGTCCCGATTAGCCTCAGTTGCAAAAAGTGGACGTTAATAAATAATAATAATAATAATAATAAAAGATTGGATAATTGAGAATTGTATTTACAGTTAGAGAAATAGCAATATAGCTAACTGCAGCATTACTTGACCAAATAATTTACCATTAGATGTGATACTGGAAAATAGCTATTCTGTAATTGAATTAAAATGAAATTGTAAATCGAACTAATGAAAGAAAATACTATAATGGTATAAAATATTTTTTTCATTGTAGGAATGAATTTGACTCTGAGAAACTGCTTTGGAAAACTTTAAATAAAATGTATAACTATACCTAATTAAATTTTATAACTAAATAATTTTATCATAATAAAATCATAAAACATTGTAAAACAGGAGGTTTAATGTGTGGGGTAGTTCATTTGGAAATGAATATTACGTCCTCACTGGGGGGGGGGGGGTATGCAAATGCTTGATTTATTTGGGTGGACCGTATAAATGTGATTAGATATGATAGAACAAATAAGTCTATTGAAAACTTTACATATTAATATATAATATACCATGAATATATTGATTAAAATTACAATATTGAATACTGATGTTGAAAATGTGCTAGGTTATTGTGCCTGGCTCCTTTTAATTCTGCTGGTTATTCTTTCCCTTTTTTTCTCATTTCTTCCATTTCTGACCTTTTTCTCACTATCCATATCCTCTCCCCTACCACCCGCCTTGGCTTGAATACTAGTTAATTAGCCATGTTGGTTGACCATATTAACAACAAAAGCTCTCTCAGAAAAGTAGCCTGACTGCTAGTCTCTTTTTTTTACTCTACAGCTTTTTTGCTCTATGCTAACAGCTGGGTGCTTGCTCCTTAGTAGTTCCAGGATTGGCACAGAGACGGCAGCACCATGTGGGCCTCTTGAAATGTAGAGAACTGTTTGAGAATCGGGGTTTCTTTTGAGTGTTTCATTGAAGATGAAATTGGGGGAATTGGTTTTGAAACCCAGGAACTGAATTCTGATTTTATCTATTTATTGTTAAATTTAAATTTGAGTTTACTTATGATCCGTGGAACCAGTTTATAGGATAGATACTACCTCTGGAAAGTGGGCCGTATCATGTAAAAGAGGGTACTGTATACTTAGAGAAGGAAAACGAATAGGTACTACTAATATGGGGAAGCCGGTCTTGAGGCAGCATGTTCGAGATGGTTGGTTTCTGTGGTGGGTTGGTACATCCCATTGCGAATTCATCCTATGCACCCTTCTGCCCATGGGGCCTTAATGTGGTCCTAGCCCATGATGTGAACCAGAACGTGAATAGTGTAAATGATAGCTGAGGCCATAGAACCGAGAGAGAGTGTCCTCTCTATACGAGAGGATCTTCTTGAATTCAGCACAATAATGGTCTCTGTATAGACGCCACTCAAGTACTCATTGTTGTCAATAGGTGGGGTCCATGCAGGTAGTCCGTCACGCAGGGGCTGCGTAAACTAAGCCGTCTTACCACGTGAATTAGTAACGAGTCTCTAAACCAATTTCACAAGAACCCGAACTGAAACGGCCGAACTAGCTTCGGCTGAGTCCTGAATAGAACCAACATCAGCTGATCTCATCTCGTTCGTTATCCGCACACATTTATAAAAATGCAAATATCTCGGTTAATATTGAAGATAGAGAATAAATAAACGTAACAATATTTGTAGTTAATTTAATTTGCAATAAGATTGGCTCTATACAATTCTTCGATCCGACGTATAGTAACGGAGATATTTCAAGAATTTCCCCTCCCCTTTAAACCCCGCCCTCCCACTGGTCCGATTTTAGCCATTAACGAACTTGATCTTTCTTTTGGCATAAAACGATTAAATATCGAGTTTGGTAACGATTATACAAAAGAAATCACAAAAAAACTATATATATATATATATATATATATATATATATATATATATATATACAATAGCTCAGATACCCGGCTTCGCACGGGAATTGATTTGAGGCTGAATGGTGATGGTACTTTTTTTGGCAAGGCTTTACTTTGCACAATATTTTGTTTACCCGTCCCAGTGTTTAATGTTTGAATATTAGTAATTTAAATGAAGAAAGACTACATACGCCAATACAGCATGTAGTTTCTGATTGTTCCATGCAAATCTAACAAGTAAATCTTACCTGTACAGTAAAATCTGTTATACATTAGATGGCACAAAAATACAGTTGAAACATTTGAACCTTTTGAAAGATGGTTTAATTTTCAATTTATATATTTTCTTTTACCAGCTATTTCTTTTTTATATTTTAACTAATTATACATTTTGAAGTTTTATTATTGTGTATCTACTCAATACTCAAAAACAGACTGGACCCTGACCCATATCGCATCGTGACTAAGTCAGAACTCAATAATCCAAGAAACCTCAAAAGCCGATGTCTTGTTCATGAAGGTAAATTCAACTATTAGTGCTCATATTTTCTGTTTCAGTAAATGTAAACAGACCATCCATTACAAAAACGAGTCTCAGACTGGCCAGTGAGGTCTGTAAGGTTCGTATATGTTTACTTCAATATCTTGTGGAGATTCTGCCTTGAATACTAAAGCAATCAAAGGTTTAATTATTTTTCACTTACTAGTTTCAGAATCAACCAAAAAGTATGTCAAATGGTACTGTTGGAGATCATCTCCTTTGCTGACAGTAATACATCCTGCAGGCGTTGACTATAATCTCATTGTTTTTTTGTTTTTTTTTGTTTTTTTATGATGCAGACTTTAATGAAGGCCATTGTCTGTTTTAGATTTCCAGCAGCTCGTGCATTGATAACAATTTTATGCATAATTAAACACTATTTTTTTTTTCTATGGACAGGGAGCATAAGAGACAAGATATATAGTTCCTTCTACTTTGGTATTCCCCTAGTAGATGTAGCCTGTTAATTAGTTTTTGATCATAAAAAAATGATTTTGAGTGTAAAAACAGTGATTTTTGAAATACGTTCATTAGCACTTATATTTAATTGACAGCTGGGGCTCAGGTTAGCCTTGCGAGTTAAAGCGTTGACCTTTATCTCACATGGTAAACCTAGAGTGGCGAGTTCGATTCTTGCCTGGGCAAAGGAAATTATTTAGTGACGAAATTCATTAAATAACGTCCTAAAATTCCACCCTGGCTAGAAAAGGGTGGTAACCTGTAGATAACCCGTCCCGATTAGCCTAAGTTGCAAAAAGTGGACGTTAATAAATAATAATAATAATTGACAGCTGGAATTAGGGATTTAGAAGAAAATTATTATAATTAATTTCCCAAAAGTTCTAAAATTCAGGATTTGTGGCCTTTTCTGCTTAATGGTGCCCAAATTCAAATGAAACCTAGATCGAGATTGAGTTCCCGAGATCGCAATAGCTTCATGTAGACAGACGCCTTAATGGTGCAGTAACATAATGAGGAGCGAGGAAGATACTACCGATGCTTCTGCTTCGTAATCCAAATTACTTTCGTAACTAGAGAATGTAAAAAAAGAAGTATGAAAGATTTCGGTATGCCTTAAAAGTGCTTTTATATCAACTAAATTAAACCATATCGTGCTTAAGCCCTATGAAATGCTCTCCATTTTTCTACACATTGTTATCTTTTCGTGCTCAAAATCCCTCTTGAAAGGCAATGATTGTCGACCCTGTGTTTTAATTCTTCTAGACTGTTCTCCAAGATTCTAAAGAAGGGTGTCCTCGTGTGTGTGTGTGTGTGTGTGTGTGTGTGTGTGTGTGTGTGTGTGTGTGTGTGTGTGTGTGTGTGTGTGTGTGTGTGTGTGTGTGTGTGTGTGTGTGTGTGTGTGTGTGTGTGTGTGTGTGTGTGTGTGTGTGTGTGTGTGTGTGGGTGTGTGTGTGTGTGTGCGTACATTTACCACCACCATCATCACACCTATGCTGGGTAAGCCTTTTTAAGTCCCACGAGAGTATAATATAAAAGAGAAAACTTATCATGATTAATTGATATGTTTCTTTCATTAACGCCATTATAAGTAAAACACAATACACAGTTATTAACATTTAATATATATTTATGGGGCTCAGGTTAGCCATGCAAGTTAAAGCGTTGACCTTTATTTCACATGGCAAGCCTAGAGAGGCGAGTTCGATTCTCGGCTGGGCAAAGGTAATTTATAGTGACGAAATTCATTAAATAACATCCTAAAATCCCACCCTGGCTAGAAAAGGGTGGTAACCTGTAGATAACCCGCCCCAATTAGCCTGAGTTGCATAAAGTGGACGTTAATAAATAATAATAATAATAATATAAATATGATATAAATGTATTTAAATTTATAAAAAATGATAGCATCCTAGTTATTACAAGTTGGATTGAAAAATGTAATTCCCAATTACATATTAACAGACATATTTGCATTTTTGGGAATTCAGCCTTTAGTAAACTTCCATTTTAATCATCTCATACTAACAATATATCTCATGAAACGTCTTATTCCTAGCTTAAATATGGAATGTTCGTTTCAAATATCATTCACTAGATATACACAAATATGTTCGATATGACATTATAAATAAAGATTATATGTTGTACAGACCAAAATATTTGCTTGATCGATACCATTCTAAATACTTATGATTTTAAACGATCCATATAAAGCAAAATTATAAAATTTGTTATAGTTCGTAATCGGTCAAGGCAGAGCGGTTTGAGGGAGATTATAATACGAAAATAGAAATATTTCTGTTATTCTGCATAGATTAGAAAAATATTATTAAATGATCTTATAATGAATCATTAAATCTACTACACTTTTTGATCTACATTCTTTTCCTCTAATTTGAATATTAATAGAGTTTTGTATTTCTAGTTTTCAACCTTCGGGGCTGCCCAGTCCTACTCGATGGAATTTCACATGTCAACAATCGCATCACAGATCATCTCATGCCTAACCTAAATTTGAAGTGGCCGTTACATAGACATATATTGTTAGTAGAGGAAATACAACGTAATATGACAAGACATCAACATACTATTCCGGTACGTGAAAAATTTTCTTAGATTACATATTACATGTGGGAAGAACTTATTTGAGTGTACATATGTATGCTGAAATGTACGATGTATGTATTAGTATATCACATCAAAAAGATGAGCACAATACTAAAAAAAAAATCTTAATATAAGATTAGTATAAGCAGAGCTCGTAGCCTTGATTTACACCACTTCTCAATAGATATCTAGAATATCAGAGAAACCTACACCTTACTTTGATTTAATTAAAACCATTTAATGACAGTATAAAGGAGCATGTTTACGGTACGGCGTATGTAAGCCTCGTTTTACAGCCAGGCATTATTGTAAGGAGATCTGTGTAGTATTTTACAAAGTACCTAGTTTCTTGCCCAATGTTTTATCATGTATTTATCGTTCATGGATAAAAATATAGTAATCCTTGAATGATTCTAAGAAATTCCATTGTATCTTGATATTTTTCCTGCATTATCACTTAGTAAATTATTATCAAATATTTAATTAAATTTATAATCTATTTTCGTTTTGAAAATCCTTAAAACTTTGCAGGGAAATATTCAAACCAAAATTATCCCTGCTTGACTTCCCAGCGGTGCTAATTTAAGGAATTTACTTTTCAAGTAGTTGATTGAATGGTATATGGATCATATTGAAAGAAATCGCCACCAGATTTTAAACTCTCAAAACCCAAAATAAAGTTTTTTTATCGGATCCCAGCCGGTCATGAATCTATTTGGCGGACCTATGGAAGCAAAAGATTCTTTCTGAAAGAACGAAACAACAGTACCGCTGGAGGAAGAAGCTATGAGTAATTTCGAGGATTTAAGCAGTAGTGTAAAGTATTATTCTCATGTAAAGTCAGCATATATGTATTTAATTCGATAGCAGCTCATAAAACGAAATAAAACATATAGAATAGTATGTTTAGATAAATAAACATCTATAATAGATGCGAACATTGAATCCTTCAGAAAGTTAAGTTTAAAGAGAATTAAAATGCTTTCAACTACTGAATAATCCAATTTTTCAATCAATATATAAGTCATGCAATTAAAAGTGTTTATTCTTATTTATAAGACAATTAATGTTTAGTTTTTGACAGAAGTTCAAACTTTTTTTACTGCAGAAAGACGTAACGTTTAATTATCAGAACTGCTTGTCCCCAAGAGCCTTGATTTACAGATTGGGTGGCAAGGATGAGTTGTTTTAAAATATATATAATACTCCTAAAGGACACCATAAACTATGTGTAAACTGAGAAATAAATAGTTGGAAGATAAGTCATTTGTATTTTATTTTACCTTCTTCTTTCTTCTACACAAATTTGTGTCTTTATCATCTCTCTTCCTCTTATTATTTTATTCTAATTTTAATTGGTCATTTGTTATCTTTTGTTTCTTAATTGGCCTTTTTCCTTCCCCATTTCTGCAAGAAATTAGCCGATTTTTCTTATTTTTTTACATTTTTTAATAAAAAAATTCGTCAGTAAATTTAAAAACATCTACACAGATTCTTAGGAGAAGCCAGAGTGACTCCCGGTAATTCAAAATGTCACTTTCTGAGCCTATGGCCTCTTCAAAACTTCTCTATGCATCAGAAATTAGAATGCACAATTTTGGGAAGCTGTTGAGGTAACATTACTGACACTTTTTAAATATCTTTATTTATTATATACATTTGGAGACGTATATTTTACTCATTGAAACAGAAAGTGTACGGTTTGGTATCCTGTAACGAAGGAAACAATTAACTTCTGCTTAAAAAATTGTCCTTTGTTCATTTTAAGTACACCTAATCTGGAAGAGTAACTATGACACCAGAGTAAGATCGACTATCCTTGCATTTCTGGATTCATCAATAATAATTAGTCAATGTTCATGTTGATTAAACAAAAAATAATAATTGAAGAATAAGTGCATTTCAGTTTATCTGAAAATTTATAATCTGTTCCAACTTCTCCTGGTTGCCTTAGACATTATTATATAATAATAAAATAATTGTATAACGCTAAATAAAATTTATGTAATAGTGTTCTTAGTCTAGATTTGCTTTAATAATTCAAGTTAAATTTACTTTGATGTATTTATCAAAAATCATCTTGGGGTTTTTCAGACGTCTTCTAGAGCTAGTCAATTGAGTTGTCCTAGTTTGGAGAAATTAATTGGTCTTTTATGGCAAAGTGGATAATTATTAATTCACTTCTATTGATTAAGGACTCATTAGTTAGGCCCTAATCGACTGAACCCTAATTCCCATATTTCCATTTAACTTCATTAATTCTTTATATTAAAAATAATCCGGTGTCAAGTTCCGAAGTGAAAATAAAAATTGGTTTTTTGTGGTCAACCACCCATGATGACCCTGGGTTTCCCTCCCGACTTTAGTGGTACGTCAAAATTCTTGAAACGTTGAGGGATAATGAGAGATTCTTCAGAGTTTTCTATTATGGGTTATTGCATAGGAGTTTCTTTTCTCTTTAAAATAGATATCTTGAAAGTATACCACCTTTAATACATCAATATTACAATTACTAAAAGAGTTATTTTAATCCATACATAAATATAGTAAATCCTAAGTTTATAATGAAGGCTGTACCAATTAGCAGTTGCAGCATAAAGTTGACGTTAATAAATAAATAATAATAGAATACTGTTAAACTTTATATATTTTGCCTCTTTTTTTTTTCGTTCACACTATGCAGAGTATTTAAGGAATTTTATTTCATTTTAAAGCTAATTTACTCATTATAACTTGACTGGAATATTTATTCACATTATCAAAAATTCTCTTCAAGATTTAAAATGTTAGGTAAAATATATTAGATCTAAAAATGATAAATGCATTCATATTCAGTAAATGTTAAACATTCAGAATAATACGTACAAATGCTACAGCCAGCATTCAATGAATGGTAAAAATGTAGGCATAGAACAGCAGAAAAACTTATGCGAGGAATAAAGCTTTCTATAAGCGAGTGGCCACCCAGCAGACTCGTCCGCTGCCTAGACGTGACAATATATAAGACGAAGCTGTACACAAACGAGGCTCCTATCCTAATAAGACCTCACAGCTCCTGACAAAAAACCACTCTGGAGAACACCCAATGAAACATTAACCATTAAAAACTTTTGACTGGCTGCAGGAACATTCAATGCTAAGAGACTCTTAGAGACAGGAGCCCACTTTCGATAATTATCTTAAAAAAATTGGATTTTTACAAAATTTAACTTATCCCTCTTTTTATTTTGACTTAGTGAGAAATTAAAAAAAAACAATTTTAAATAATATAGATATTTTAGTATATATTAATAACATTATTTATTTTTTAAAACCATATTAAATTATTGATTTTATTACTAGTGTTTATGTTTATTTGTTGTGAATATTACTTCTTATTAATGTGTATTCGTTGTTTTTATTGCTTCGGTTTTATTTTATTTATTTTGTATAACTTTATTTGTTCTTATTTGTTGTGTCTGAGAGCTGACTAAAATTAGGCAGGAACCCTTCTACACAACTGACCCGGTAATTGCATCTGACTCCATATAAAATTATGAAATATTGTTGGTTGAAAGTAAGATACATGAGATACATTTCTTAATGTATATTGGAAAATTGACATTATTAGAAAAAGGGGGGGGGATAGCCGAATGTTATACAGAAGGGTTAGTATGTTAATGAATATTGAATAATGGTATTTGGACTGTAGATTCGTGATGTGATTTGAGATGAGTGAATGTTGGATGGTTGAAGATGATAAAAGACTCGATGTGTTAGAGCAGCCGGCACAATGGAGAATTTTAAGTGTTGTATGGGTTTTGATTCTGCTTCGTTTAGATTGGTCGGTTTTCATGTTAATACTCCACTGTTGGCCCGAAGGCCCACTTAAAAGCCCTTTAGTCAGTCATTTTGAAGTTTCTGAGACAAGATAAGTGTTGTCTGTCATGTTCACTCTCTCGATTAGAAATCTGTCAGGATCCTGCTACAAAGAGTTGAACTTTGTCCCCTTCGGGGATTACGCCCTTTAAGTGCCTCTAGTCACCACTAGATGGCATGCGACTGCTGTATCTGAAGAAGTACCGTCTTCATGCACCAATTAACCGGTCGTCTTACATTGGAGTTTTGAATTTAATTATTTAAATAAATTATTATATATATTTTCTTAATACAGATATATAAACATTAAAAATAAAAACGCTCTGGACGTAACATATTGTTGCGAAAATTAAATACATGAAAAATTAAACAGAGATAGTCACGTATTTGGGAAGTACTAAGGAGATAAATGGAGCCGACCGAGGACTATTGGCACCTGTAGTGTCTAGACCAGGGGTCTCCAAACTATGGCCCGAGGGCCACATCCGGCCCGCGGGCAGATTTTGTCCGGCCCGCGGAGAGCTAGCATACTTGAAAACTCCTTTTAGAGAACATATTTTTTATAGCAAATTAAATTTAGTTTACTGAAGTATTCTAATTTTATGTTGAATAATTATTAATATGACATCTACATTGATATGGTCATGGGCTAACTACTCATAACATTGTTGTGGTGGTAAACATTTGTTCGTTTGTTAAGGTTATGTTAAACAGATGTTCAATTATCTTATATAGTTCAGTTAATAAATGTTGCTCGTGGAGACAGCACTTGTTGTTCCTTATTCTACATGGTGTCAGGTGTAAACTGATAAAGGTGATGGCGATTTCACCAGAGATGTTGAAGGACATTTTGTCCTCTGTGCTGTCTACACATGAGGCTGGTATGCGAAGCGGCAATTCTTACCAGGTAAAACCTCCAGATATATTTGATGTACAGGATCCGCAGTCATGGAGTGCCTGGATGAAGCGGTTTGTCATGTTCCGTTCGGCGTCTGGTCTATCTGCTAAATCGCAAGATCAACAGATTAGTATGTTGCTTTACTGTATGGGACCAGACGCTGAGGAACTGCTGACCTCTATTGGGATGAATATCGCAGCTAGGACTTCATATGATGCTATTGTGAAGCAGTTTAATGAATATTTTACAACTAAGAAAAATATATTTTATCATAGGGCAATTTTCCTAGAAAGAAAACAATTTACTGATGAAAGGGTAGATGCGTTTATTAATGACCTCCATAAAATGTCGGAGAGATGCGAGTGGGCTTGCAGTGATTGTGAGAGTCGAAAATATCATGAGGATTTGATACTGCTTAAGCTAGTTACTGGTATTCGGGATCAGCAGCTGCCGAAACATCTTAAGATTCAGGAAGGTCTGGCCCTTACTAAAGCCAAAGAGATGGTTAGGCAGTCAGAAGCAATAAATTCTCAAAAAGAATTGTTTAACAGAGATTCTGGGGAGGTTATGGAAGCTAGGCGAGAAAATCAAGCGTCTAAAGACGCTGGTAATCTAACCAAATTTTCCAAGGTTACTTCCAGATGTGGTCGATGTGGGTCTTTAAAGAATCATTCTTTTGAAAATTGTCCTGCACGTGGTAAAATATGTTTTCGATGTGGCCTTAAGAACCACTTTAAACTTTTCTGTGGCTCAAAACGTGATGTAAGGAAAATAGAATCAGCTGTTCAAATTAACCAAGATCATTGCCTTAGCTCTATTACGGTGGGAGAAAGCGTTGCTAGGGGCATTCGAGTTGACCCTTTTACTATCCAGCTGTTGGTTACAGGTCGCCATTTTGTACGCTTTAAAATAGATACAGGTGCAGATGTCAGTTGTATAGGTTACAAGGATGCAGAACGCCTTGGATTAGAAATGAGGCCCACAAAAATTCGTTTGAATGGTCCTGATAATACTAAGCTGAAAGTAGTAGGGGTTTCGAAGGTTAAGCTTGAAACAGGGGGAATGTCGCATTCTGAGGAATTGTTTGTTTTAAACTGCCAGAATGAGCCACTTTTAGGAAGAGGTGGTATAATCGCATTCTCCTTGTGCCAAATAAATGAAGTTTCATCAGACATAAGAGCAAAATTCCCCAAATTATTTAATGGATTAGGAAGCTTTGGTGAACCTTATTATATTAAATTAAAGAAAAATGCAAAGCCCGTTGCAGTTGTAACCCCTCGCAGACTTCCTGTAAGCTTAAGGACCAAAGTCAAAGTCGAACTTGATCGTATGGTAAAGAACGGTGTTATTTCTCCGATTACGGAAGCAACTGAATGGTGCTCTCCTATAGTGGTAGTGCCAAAGAAATCAGGCGATGTTCGGCTTTGTGTGGATTTCACTGCTCTTAATACGTGGAAAGAGAGCGTTTAGTTTTACCCTCTGTTGAGGGTAACACTGGCTCAGATTTCTGGCGCCAGGTACTTTTCGAAACTGGACACAAATAGTGGCTTCTGGCAGGTGCGATTAGATGAAAGAACGGCCAAACTTACAACCTTTGTTACGCCTTTTTGAAGATATTATTTTAAGCGCTTACCCATTGGCATTTCTTCAGCCCCTGAACATTTCCAACGAAAAATGCTTCAGGTATTAATGGGAATGGTTTTTCATCCTACATAATAGGAAAAAGCATCATCTTAGTCACTGATCATAAGCCTCTCTTGCAAATATTAGGACAGAAACCTTTGTCTGATCTCACGCCTAGGCTGCAAAGATTTCGAATGAGGTTGATGCAGTTTGATTATAAAATGCATTTTGAATCGGGAAAAACGTTTTTGGTTCCTGACACGCTCTTAAGAGCCCAGTCAACGCCGGTACCCAGAAGGTTACAGATGTTTTGAATGATGAGTTAGATATGTTTGTAGGTGCAATAATGTCAGACTTACCTTGCTCAGATTCTAAATTAGGAGCTATTAGGAAAGCTATAGCAGAGGACAATTTGAGTTGCATCATTAAACGTGCTATTTTGAGTGGGGACTGGTCAAGTTTGCGCCAAACAGAATTCTACACCGAACGAGGAAATTTAGCTTGGGTCAATGACCTGATTTTACGAGGGACGAGGATATATGTTCCTCATGAAATAAGAAATGAAATACTATCACAAATTCATAGTGGCCACATAGGTGTAAACAAGTGTATGGCCCGTGTAAAGGAATCTGTTTGGTGGCCTGGTATTAGCTCAGATGTAAAGAAGATGGTAGAGACTTGTCATAAGTGTCTCGAACATAGAGCAAATCCTGTAGAACCATTAAGGCCACAACCCATTCCGGACAGGCCATGGGAAGTTTTTGGAGCTGACATTTTGAAGCATAATAAAAAAATGTATCTTTGCATTCAAGATTACTTTTCAAAATTTATTGAATTAATTACAATAGATCGAACTGGAACTGCATTCATAAAAAACGCTTATTAATCTATTTTTTCGTGACATGGAATCCCAAAGATTCTTAGATGCGATAATGATACTCCACTAGTATCGGCTGAAATGATAAAATTTTCTGAAGAGTTAGGTTTCCGAATTATCACATAAAGTCCACATTTTCCACAGTCTAATGGTCAAGTAGAGAGGGCGGTTCAGATATGCAAAAATATTCTGAATAAAAATAGTGACCCTTATTTAGGACTTTTGGCTCACCGAGCCACTCCATTGGAAGTGGCAATTCACCAGCCGAATTGTTGTTGGGAGAAAAATTCGGACTACTCTGCCTGTCTTGCCTGAGAAGATGAATCCAGGTTGGCCTAACCTTGACAAGTATAAAGAGTCATATAATAGAGGAAAACAGCAAACAAAATTTTATTTTGATAGACGTCACAGAGCAAGAGAACTTTCGATCCTCGAACCTGGTCAAATAGTTTGGATTACAGATCTGAAGCGTTATGGGACTGTGGTTAAAAAGTGTGTCACCGATAGAGACTATGTAATAAAATCGGGAAGTCGAACATTCAGACGAAATAGAAGATTTATGGTGCCATCCGACAAGCATTTGGTCACAGATTGGGGCCCCTATCCGCCATACCAAACCATTTCGGATAATAATGGAAGTGGAGTTGTAACTTTAAGTGGTGAAGATTTAGCGAAAACCCCGGGTAGAGGAGCTGGGGGAGAGGAAGGAATATGTGAAGACCCGGAGAATGAGCACGGTACTGAGGGGAATGATGGACAAGAAGATTCGGCGAAAGAAGACTACACAAAGGGGAATGTTGAAGATGGATCAGGTCATAGTGCTGAAGGCTATACAACAAGATTCGGGAGAAAAGTAAAACCTCCGAAGAGATTCAAGTAATCTTCTTCTTGGAGCGAGAAGGGAGGATGTGGTTGTAAACATATGTTTGTTTGTTAAGGTTATGTTAAACAGATGTTCAATTATCTTATATAGTTCAGTTAATAAATGTTGCTCGTTGAGATAGCACGTGTTGTTCCTTATTCTACAATTGTTCTAGGTTTATTGTTATTGTTTTTAAGTTAGATAAAGAAACACAGAATTGTAATGAGTAAAGACATGTATAATATGCAGCAAATTTAACTTCAGTATCTAATAACTAACAAATTATTGAAATGAATCCAACTAACATTTTATACATTTTAAATAAAAACATAACTTATAACAAGCATAATGACATATGAAATACTAATGAGATTTATGTAATTGAGATTTTCCACTGACAATAGTTTGTAGTTGTGGACTAATTTTACTTGTACCAATTATTAAAAGAGATTTAAGATGCTCATCAGTTAATTTAGATCTGTAAACATTTTTTGTGTACTTCATTATGGAGAAGGTCTTCTCACACAAATAAGTAGTACCAAAAACAAAACAGCCCACGAGCAAATTTATGCAAATTATCAAATTGTGTCAGTGGAAGACTCTTATAAAATTCCAACAAAGATGAGTTTGATATTTGTTCTTAATTATATCACTGCACTGTAGATCAATCATTTCCATTTGAAGTTGCCGTTTTGCGGACTTTAGTCCGATTTGCAGCCTTTTTTGAACGTTGCGTGCTTTTTTTTTTTTTTTTTCATCAGTGGACTATTTCACTTTTTACCACCGGCAACAATGATAATATGGTTTTGGCCCTCGGAACTTAATGGAGAAAACAGTATGGCCCTAAGGCTGGAAAGTTTGGAGACCAAAAGAGCCCAGAACGTTCGAGACAGCTTCCTTTGATGTCGCCGCTTCTCTATATAAGCTTGTGCAACTAGCCGACAGTTTAATTTAATCTCAGCTGTCTTCAAGTGATCGTCAGTGGAATAGTGCGACTTAGTGCAGTGCGATTAAGTGTTTTTATGTGAAGAACAGTGTTGTGCCGTGACTCTGTAAGTAGCAGTATAGTGCCGTGTTTAAGACAGAGCCGTTAACTTCGCAAAGTAAAGGACAGTGCAGTGCCGTCTTTTTGTGAACTTCAGTGACCGTGAGTGAATTATTGGACTGGGTAATAACAAGAAAGTGACGCTATCAGTGCATACTGTGAGTAGAAGTTAAGAATAATTAACCAAGTGTGTAGTGCATTTGTTAAAAAAATTGTGCAGTGATAAAAACTCTGAAGCTTGTGTGTGTTTAATTTTGCAATCCAATGAACTCTAATAAACGTTTATTACTGATTTTTGTAATAAAACGTAACAATATTATTACTTGTTTGTAATGTTCATTTGTTGCGTTCAATTTTTGTTTATTTTATATGATTTTGTTTCTATTTTTCTTAGTTAACGTCTGTTCCAAATCACTTTGTAGTGGGTGCTCCTTAATAAATAAAAAACAAATATTGTCTAATTATTTACAAAGCATTTGAAGCGCTTCTTATATGCAAGCAGGTCATAAGACGATTTCGATACAGTAAAACAGAGTAAAACGTTTATCAAATATAGTGAGGTGGGAACAACAGAGTAACCTAAATCCTCCTTTATTATTCACACCCTTTCCGAGATATATTTTACAAACACACTTATGCCTACATATACAATGGAAAATTGATACCTCTGTCAAGAAGGTAGATCATATACATATTTGATCAAATCACATTTCATAAAGGGTACAATTGATTAAATAATAATGAAAAATCGTTATCGTCCTTTAGACCAATAGCCTAATGTGAATAAGTATCTACGAAAAAAGGGCCAATAAGAAGACCAATTTATTAGGGCAGGAACAAGAAATAGGTTGGAGGACCAATATATGAGCCTATCGTTTTTTTTTATCCAGTGTAGATGGGCAACAGGAAAATGTAGAGGAAAATACTGATTGGTGTAGGTTGAAAGGAAGGGGGGGGGGTGTAGGGAATTCCACCCCCATTACACCCTTAATACAACCAACTCTTCTTTACTGCAAAATGTTTCCCCGACTCGCCTCCGATACATATACAACCCTTTTTCATTTGCAATACGGCAAAAGGAATGAAACCCTTTAATGTAGTTAAATAAACCTACGGCTTTTAGGAGACTGTTAAATTTTCGCCCTTCAAGCACAAGAACGTTTTTTGGCTTAAGTAATTTAATATTAAATAATAAACTTTATATTTAAAATGATATTCTATATATTTCTTTAAGCCTTAAGCATTCTTTTATTCCAATAGACTCCAACCACTTTGTTCTCTCATGGATATAAAAATATTTCCCTTTCCTTGGCAATAGCTTTCCAACGCCAAAACAGGGACCTTATCTAACACGGGAATGTATTTCATATAAGGCCAGTATGTGCCTATAAAAAACCTCACTCAGACGCTAGAACGTAACTCCTCTTCTTTTGAGGAGGTTTAGTTTCAGCAGAACTCTTAAATTCTTTATTTTTAAGACTAAAATCTCTGTAAAAGTGATACCGTTAAAGCCGTGGACAAACGGGAAAGCTGAAATTGTGTTGGTCATAAAAGCTTAAAACTCTGAAATTAGGGTTTACATAAAACCAGGCCGATTGAATAGAAGGCCGACAAATTTCCATTCATCCGAAATTCCCATATATTGTGTTAATATGAAAACAGTACAGTGAAAACCATCTTCCTCAGATTTCCTCTTAAACTAGTTATTTCCAGTCATTTTAGGCCATTTTTTGTCACTTTTTTCTATTTATGGTAGTCCTTTTGGGAAACGAATGCGTGAGTAATTACTATGTCACGGGCAGTTCAATATTTTTCCTCTAATTACCAGCGATTCCCGAGATGGAACTCAAATGAACAAAGGAATTGTTCGCGAAGAATCAAGTCCGCGAAGAGTGAAGCAGGCGCACGAGATCGTTGACGTCATCCACCGTCCACTCATCCTTGCCCTGGACTGGGGACCTCGTTGCCAGCGCATCCAGCCACGAGGGGGGCTGACAGGAAAGGTCAAGAAGACGGGAACAACAGGGCAAGTAAAGGAGTGCGGCAAGTAAAGGAGGGCTCTCATCATCGAGGTGAAAAACTACACGAGTTGGGGAAAAAGGGCCCGTCGGGCGATAAAGCGGGGAAGAACCAAGAAGGAGAAGAACCACGAGCAATAAATAAAGTGAGTACTCACATTTATATAACAACCTCGTCACACATCGAAGCCATCTCGCACAACCCAAAAATGGACATTATGCAGCAACCAGCTCCACATTCAGCTCCAACCAACCCACAGCAGCTCACCACTTGGAATTATCGTTAATCATTAAAAGGCCCAGAGTCCTAACAATTTAATTTCATTGTTGTTCTTATTATTAACATCACTTCATTATATTTTATTATATCCATTCATTCTTTATTATTTACACCACCCTCCTTTTACTAAACAGTCCACTCTCTCAAATTCACAAATGGGGCGAAGGGGCATCTCCCTATACTTCTTTTCAATGGGAACCCACCCCGAAACACATTTCCATACAGTTCTTTTTATGGGAAGCCTCTTCGACCAACCGAAACAGAATTCTAAAGTCCAGATTTAATCAAATATATTATTATTATTACTCACGGGGTCATTCCACATCAGTACAACCACACCATGACACCCAACAATTCAGATTTTTTTGAATCTTATTTTGGGTGTTCTATTCATTGATGTGAGAAACCATGCCAAATTGTGTTCATATATCTTTAACGGTTTGGATTTGATGACCTCTTAAAGTTTTGAGATTTTCGTGTTTTTTATCGATAGGCAACAGCAAAATTAATTTGTTTTTAATTCAAAAATAATTTATGACTTATTTACCAACCAATCTTTATGAAATTTTTTGTATATATTCATAAATATCTTTAAAAACAATAAAAAAATAAACAAATGTACCGAGTAAGTATTTGCAACCAGAAAAAAATTACGAAGTGTCAATTTGTGTTTCTCTGAAAGCAAATATGTAGTTTCACATTAAATTGAATATCTCGATAGGGATAACGATAATCATAGAAATCTTTTTTTGTTTTAGTTATAAGACATATGATCTACCACCTAAAACAATAAAATGAATGGTTATTTGACTCCTTCATTGTTTATTCCAAGTTTAAAAATAAATATTTAGAAAAATTTAGAAATTTGTATGAATTAAAAAAAAAGATAAATAAAGATAACTAAGAAGATAGTTAACATCACATAAGTTTGTTTTTAATTAAATACTGTTTACATTATAGTATACAACAGGTAAATGTACTTTAATATATACAATTATTACCCCTAAATTTGTTGTTTTGGTCGATGTTCTTTACAATTTTAAAATATCGTTTAATTTCGCTTCAACACTTGACATACATTGTTGAGAAAGCTGGTATGGTCCTGTCATTGGTTTAGCAGATTTCTCTTAAGGGAAATCAGCTATTGAGGTTGTACTCATGACGCGAATTTCGAAAAAATGTTTTAAATGTTCATTGATCCTGCCTAGTAGATTACGAAAATGAGCTCCGTTCAAAATTATATCTATCTATCTATATCCATGTATATGTATATTATGTATATATATATATATATATATATATATATATATATAATTTTGCTGTTCCCTATCAATAAAAAACACGAAAATCTCAAAACTTTAAGAGGCCATAAAATCCAAACCGTTAAAGATATATGACAACAATTTGGTATGGTTTCTCACATCAATGAATAGAACACCCAACATATGATTCATCAAAATCTGAAATGATGGGTGTCAAAATTATTTTTTTGCGGTTGATTTGACGTTGAATGACCCCACGTTTTTATAAAGGTGACGTAGAGAACCACCTAGTACGTAAGTAAGTGCATTTCAGTAGTAAAAACGGAATTTATTGGTATTGAACACATTAGTTGACCTTTCATATGGCATATTTTATCAGTGTAAAGTACTTTGAGCTCAAGATAGGGTTTTTTTTTTTTCCAACTTGGATAGAACAAAATATTTTTTATAGATAGGATCATCACTCTGGATCAACTTCACTAGTTCTGAAATGACGTTTTTAAGCCTGTATTATTTTGTTCATTTGCGCGGGATTTTGTACACCTTTGAGTATAAAAGAACGAGAGTTGGAGAGCTCAATGCATTTCCTCCTAGGAGTGATAAACGAGCGTATAAAGATATAGATAATCATTCAATTGGGGTTGCGCGGTGGGCTTCTGTGGCTAACCTGATGCCAGTATAGTATGTAATATTGGTAAGAGAACCAATACGTTATAGCAAATACTATAACCGATAGTAAATACTATAACCACTAGTAAATACTACAACCCCTAGTAAATACTATATACTGTATATATTCAGTAATACCAGTCCTCGGTAATACTGATCCTGAATTATACATGATGGAACCATAATCAAACCGGTGACAAATCACGGTTCTATAAACATACTAATATGTTTTCCGCTACCCTATACTCTGTTTGCCAGCAACTTTAGTGTTTTGTGACAATTGGTTTCTTGAAATGATCCTGAGTATTAAAATAAATTACTGAAATATGTTGCTTCTCTATGAATTACTAGCTTGGATGAAAACAAAAGAACATAAAACATTTGGAAAATAGTATATGTTGTTTTGAAGTAAGAAATTAAACGTTTTTACACAAATTTTTAGAGAATGCCTCATAATTTTCAGCTATTACGAGAAAAATATTTAATTGTATTATTTAGGATTAATATCAAAGACCTCTTAAACATTCAGCTAAGGAAGAGAAGGCAGAATGGCCATTTAACATAATGCAGATATTAAAAATTGTTTAAAAAAAAAAACAACCTTTTACTTGATTTCAATTCTTCAACCATGGTTAGTAGCATCTAATGTACTGAATTAGAGAACTTGAAGATCCTGTATGCTGGCTACTGTGAAGATTTTATCAGTGGATAACAGTTAAGTGGACGGAGTAGTCATGATAAGAATGTATCGTTTTTAAATTTATCACTTAACACTGTAAGAGCAGGAATTTTCCTTGCTAAGTACTATTTCATAAATATACGTTCAGAAATAGAGGATTCAGATTTTATAAATTTATAAGTGTATATGACTAAAACTTTGTTGCCAGGATATATTGAGCTACATACTTAGAATCAATATGTTTAAAACTAAGCTTAATTATATTTTGGTAATCTAAGACCAATCAATGATTTTTTAAACTGCCCACTTAATGAGACTATTCTAGTTATAAAACTATGCATAAAATAGGCTTATTTTCTTCGTAGTAAATCATTTGCGGGTTGTTTTAATCGTATTTTACCAATTTTTCTTCTGCTTCCGAACCACTTATAATTCTTTTCGATGTTGCTAGAGCGTCTATAGAAAACAGTCTTTATAGCTACTCAAGTAGATTGGATATTTCGTATGCGCTGAAGTCCTAAGAAATATCTAAGCATATTTTTCTTATCACGAAAAAAGTTATAGCTACGTTAGTAGTTAAAATGAAGGGACGAAACTCTGATTACTGGAGCTGATAATGGTAATGTAACTGTGGTAATGGGCCTAGACATTTTTAATCTAAAATGGAAGACCTACTCGGTAACTCGTTCTACAGGAATAAAAGACCCCATAAATGTACGTTATAATGATATTGTAAACAGAACTTAAATGATTTTTTAAACATAGTTTATATAAATGGAAGGATGAGAAAGGTCAAACCACGTCGAATCTTAATTAAAAGTGGAGGTGTGTGACCTTATCTTTTTAATGATGTACCTCCACGAGCCAGCCCAAATATATGTGTATATATATACATATATATATATATATATATATATATATATATATATATATAATTGTAACCTCTGTCTGAACATTGATTTTTTTTCTCGAAATTTCACGATACTTTTTCGTTTGGCATGTCACAGGCAAGATATCTGAAATTTGTGTCATTGGTGTCTGTTTGTTTGTTACCTTTTCACGCATAAACGGCTGAACCGAATTTTATGAAACTTGGTATGCATATTACTACTAACCAAACTTAGACTTTAAGCTATATTAATATTCTCCTTGACGAACAAGAGTGGGGGTTATAAAAAATCCTGAAATTAAAAATAACAATATTTCGTATACATATATACTTATTCAGAGGATTTCACTGAATCTTTATACCTGTGAGTCAACTATCTCCAGGTCAAGTAGGTCATATGAGGATTCGAATTTTTATCTAGGAGGGGAGTTTAATTTGACATCATAATATATTTCTTCAATATCTTCATTACTATTGCTTTTATCGATATTACGTAACCGTTATAACAATTATATTCCGCCTTCTGGGAGCAAAATAAACTATTTGTTTTCCTTTAAAATGCTTCAATAGAATCGAGAAATTTGCGCACTACTTTTGATTTCAATGAAATGAAAAAACCACATCTCATCAGAATGAACATTTCTATGAAAAGCTGTTAATTCTGAAATTGTTTTGATCTTGAACTTAACATAATTAAATTTTAAATGTTGTTGTAAAGGTTTCGGCCCCAGCGTTAGTTAATACTATCAAAACTATATTATTCCAGATTTATTGACTGAAATGATTATTTAAAAATGTCACCTACAAAGAAGTCTTGTTTTTTAAATTTGTCAAGTATCTGGGCATTAAGCTGTTTTCCCCCAAATATTTTACGATATTTTATCTTGTTTTGTCGCTTTTGCTTGCAAATGTTGTCAATTTGTTTTCGTTTAGAATTGATATATTAGAAGCTGCTGCTAGTACCGCATTATGTGAAACAGTTGTTCAATTGACACTTGTATTAACTGAGTCCAATTAGAAAAACATGAGATACTTAACTACTTTTTCTCAAATAAAAAGGTATGTATTTCGATTCCTTATCAAAAGTCCTACCTTGGAATTACTTAGAACTGACGACGATTAGCAATTCTCTTTGGAATCAACCTATAGCTGCAGAGATAAAATTATTTTTTGTCATTCAAGTACGCCTGAAGAAATAACCTGCCGTGTGTGATGCCACGATGATTTCATCACGAGTGTTACCTGTCACCTGTATTACTTTGGTTTAGTAATTCTGAGGGAACACTTGTGGCGTTCAATTCGTTTAAAGGAAATGTTTTTCCCTCACATCCTCCCCTATACATGTCACGTTTTCAACTATCCAATCATGCTGTGTGTTACGGCTGACATGGCCCACCCCCTTCCCACCTATTCAACTTCTTGCTTTCAAATAACAGAAATGAATAAATTCCAAAAAACTAACAGCTTTCTTTCCCAAGCACTGACCCCAGCAGAAAAAGTCCGTCCCGCAGGGGCTGCGTTAACTAAGCCGATTTCCCACATGCGTCACGTTTTTGCATTTATCTCAAAACTTAAAAGTTCAATGAGAACAATATTTGGTATTTAAGCTTCAAATTAAGTGTTTCATAGCATAATACAATATTGTTAATATGAGATGAATAGGAGTGGGGGTTTACTAATGATCCAAAAACTAAAAAATGCAAATATTTCAGTTAATAATCAAGATAGTGAAACAATGTACATAACAACATTTATAGAACTTTAAATTTGAAATAAGAATGGTTCTATACACTTTTTCGATCCGGCGCATAATAACGGAGATATTAAGAATTGTCGAAATTGTCCCCCTCTAAACCCCCCTCCCCCTTGTCCAATTTCAGCTATTAACGAACTTGATCTGTCTTTTTGTATAAATCGATTATATATCAAGTTTGGTAATGATAAAAAAAAAAAATTGCGACCGCTAGAGCGGTAACAGACAAATATACATATATATATATATATATATATATATATATATATATACTATCTAAGATACCCGGCTGCGCTCGGGAAATCAGTTAAGGCTGAATGATGATAGTATTTTTTTGGGCTAGGCTGAAATGTTTAAAACTACACTTCCCGTCGGCGCGCATTGTTTTGCTGTGAGGGTCAGGCAGGCGACTTATAAATGAGAAATTTTATATTTGAAGAATAAATAAAAATGTGTTCCTAATCTATCCCTTGCCACTTTTTAACTCTTCTTTTTGAATACTTCAAACCATAATCATGGATAGTATTTATTACGATTAAATATCATCTATAATAAAACTTATTTCCTGTCAAAAACCAATCCGAGCACATATAGTTTAATCATAGTTTAGCACGTAAGGTTATATTCATAAGAGTAGATCTTAGTGGTAATCACTTCCCCTAATGCCCAGCATTTCACAGGAAATTGGTAAACTCAATTAACATTATTAGCCTCCATCTATTTTTGCTCTCGCACTAGAGCTATCAACATTCTTCTTCTTAAATTATTGATTCAAAATATTATTGTAATAATTTACCTAACTGATGGAATTAAATAATAGTGTTACCCTAAAAATAATTTCATTTATATTCAAAAAGCTAGTCTAGGGGAAGAGATCGTAGCCGTGCCTGCAACCTAAGTAATACTTTAAACAATCATATCGAGTTTAAAAGCATTTTGTCTTTGGTCATAATGACATTAACGTTTAATTGTTATGATAGTATATATTTGTTTCAATAACATGAAGATATTGGAAATAAGATAGTACCTATATAACCAAAATCAAAGAGTTTGATTCCCTAGTACTTCCCCTGTCACTCCTTGAGGACATTCAGCACGATTTTTTTTTTAAATAATGCATTATACAAATTAAATAATGGAAATGCTCTTATAGTTTAAATTTCTATTGGAAATAAATAACAAAGTTATTTTCTAGGTAAAATAATTAAATGCGGCGAAGGGAGGGGGGATTGATAACCTCACTAATCCGAATCATACTTAGAACTAAATAATCGAAATAGATAAGGCTAAAACATAACATTATTTGTCATAATATGCCTATATTAATAACACTTAAATAAGTACTAATAAAATCGTCGACTCCCGCTAGAGATTTAGCTTATATCCCGTATTTACTTCATTTTGCGACATAAGTGAATGAAACAAAAGTTGCTCTAAATAACAAAGTAAACAACTTATGTTATGTGCACCTTTGCCGAAAAACAAATAGAAAATAAAATATCGTGAATTTCTACTTCAGGCCTCCCTTATAACTCCCACTCCCGTTCGAAAATAAAAATTTTAATATAGCTTATAATCTTGGGAGAATTAATGCTAATTGACATACCGAGCTTAGTTAAGTTCGGTTCAATCGTTAGCGCCCAATAAAATAGTTGACTCCCGCTTTAGTTTATAGTGTATATCTCGTTTATACTTCGTTAAAAGTCAAAATTGAATATCACAAAAGTTACTCTAATTAACAAAATAAACAACTTTTGATAGGTTCATATTTGCGGAAAAACGAACAGGAAAACGAAATACCGCTATTTTAAATTCAGGCCTCCATTACAATCACCACTCCTGCAAGTCCCTAGAAATTATATTATTGCTTATTATAATGAAAGCGTTAGTGATAATACACATACCGAGTTTTATTCATTTCGGTTGGGTCTTTCGTCTCAAATAAAATTGTTCACATTCGTTATAGGTTTTTGCGTATATCTCGTTTATAATTCAGTATACGAAAAAAATGTATATAACAAAAGTTACTCTAAATAACAAAATAAACAACTTTTGTTATGTTTATATTTGCCGAAAAACCAATAGGAATCGAAATATCGTTATTTTTAATTTCAGGCTTTCCTTATAACCCCCACTCCTGTTCGTCTCAGAGGATATTAATATAACCTAAAGTCTAAGTTGGGTTAGTAGTAATATACATACCAAGTTTCATAAAATTCGGTTCAGCCGTTTATGCGTGAAAAGGTAACAAACAAACAAACAAACAAACATACACGAAAGAAACAAAATGCAGTTATGGTGTCTATGACATGTGAAACGAAAAGTTATCGCGAAATTTCGCGAAAAAAATCAATGTACAGACAGAGGTTACAATTTTATATATATATATATATATATATATATATATATATATATATATATATATATAATTTTGAACGGACCTCATTTTCATCATCTCGTGGGTAGGACCGATGGACATTTCAGGAAAATGTTTCAATAATTGCGTCATGAGTACGACCTCAATAGCTGATTCCCCTTGAGGAAAATCTGCTAAAATTACAAGTGTTCAGTGCGTGTATTAGTCGGAGTATTTTTGTAATTAATGGGTGATTGGAGTAGGTGTTCCCAAGGAAAGTAAAGAACTTACAGATTCTTTGCATAAAATTACTTGGTGAGTTTAAAGAAACCATAATAACCTTTTATTCAATATTTTCTCAACGACCTTGTGTGTACAGTTGGTCAATGAGATCGGGCGATAGCTAGATGCTTGTTTTTTATCTTTGCCAGGCTTTAATATTGGAAGGACAATGGCTTGGAATGAGGATAGGTACCGCTTTCATACATCTTGTTAAGGTCAAGAAAGACAGTAAGGTCATTTTCAGGTAGATTTTGAAATATGTCATAAGTGTCTAGTCCTGTTGATGTCTTAGGTGTATGGCTTAAAGAATATTTATGTTCTTCTAAGGTGAATGGGTCATTTAATGTATGTTCGTGATTGTCAATTACTTGTATGTTAGTCTGTTCAGTACAGGTTTTGTGTTCGAGAAGGATTGATGAAATGTAGTTTTGGGTACTGTAAACCTTACTGAAGTGAGTTCCGAGTTAGCTGGTCTGTAATAATTTTGTTATTGTGTTCTAGTCTAGCCATGGAGGTCGATATTTCTTATGTTTTATTAAGTTGACTTTACTCCAGATGTCAGTTATGGAAGTGTCTTATACTTGAAATAAAATCTACCCAATATTGCCTCTTAGTTTTTATATGACCCACCGTGCTTTCGCCTTCTTTATTTTATAATCAATAAGTTTTTAGTAAAAAATAAAACTTTTTCTTTTGGAGAAGCATTTCACATGTTATTATATTTTAGATACCACATGAGAAAGTATATTTTGACTAAATATTTGGGTTAATAAGAAACAAATTGAAAAATTGGATATCCCGCTAGGTATAACTGTTTATCTGGACTGTAACTACAAGAAAAAAATAAGTCACTTCAGTAACAGCTGTTTTTAAGAAAAGTACTATTTAAATGAATCCTATATTTATAAAGGGAATTAATATTTTTAACATGTGCTACGTTAAAGATTACTATCAGTAAAATGAGGAGTGTTTACATGGACGTCAACAAATATATCCACCAATATATTGATTATTGGTTTTATCGGAAAGTGTGATTGAATTGTGCCTTGAATAATTTTTTTTTACAGCCTTAAAACATTATTTAGATTAAAGAATTCGTTCATTACGACTTCCGGTAACTACATAGATTTAATTACTCTTCCCTCAGATTGACTGAAGAGAATATTTGTGTATGTATCGATAGGAATTTTGTCAACTTGCTTTATTTTTTACTTTTCTGCCATCCAGGCAAGTGGAAGTCAAAAAATAGATTTTTCAACATCTTCGTTAATATTCGTTTCAGCGGAAAAATGTAAAGAACGAAGTTCCAACTTTAGTATAATATATATATAGCTTTGACGGATCTCTCAATTTCTGAGAAAACCCTTTTGAGAGTTGGCACATTTTTTGAGAGTTTAAAAACATGCAATAAAGAAAAAGTGTTATTTAACGAAAAATTTAGAAATATATATGTATATATATATATATATATATATATATATATATATATATATATTGTTACGTTTTTATTACAAATCCAGTAATAAAACGTTGTTAATAAGAGTTCGTTTGGATTGCAAAATTAAACACACACACACAAGTTTCACAGTTTAACACTGCGCGATTTATTTCACAATACTTTTGGTTAATTATTACTACTCAGAGAATTACACTGATAGGGTAACTGTTCTTCAGGTTACACAGTCCAATAATTCATTCGCGGTCACTGAACTTTACATAAAACGACGGCACTGCACTGTCCTTTACTTAGAGGCACTGCACTGTCCTTTACTTCGCGGCACTGCACTGTCCTTTACTTCGCGGCACTGCACTGTCCTTTACTTCGCGGCACTGCACTGTCCTTTACTTCGCGGCACTGCACTGTCTTAAACACGCCATAAACTGTTACTTACAGTCACGGCACAACACTGTTCTTCACGGCACAACACTTTACCGAACTGCACTAAGTCGTGCTGAACATCCCTCGAAGACCGTTGTGCAACCACTGAACTGAGGTACTGGCAGGATCTCTTATAAATACCTGGAGAAGGGACTAGGCAAGAAGGTCTAGACTAAAAGTTCCAGAACTTTCTGGAAGGCTCTAATTAGATTCTCTTGTTCCACTAGTCTTTGTTCCTCCCATGCGGCTCTCTCTCTTTGTGTATTCACCCACTCATCCAAATCTCGCAACAATATATATGTATTACGAAATACAGATAATAATCCTTAAGTATACAGATAAAAAGACAGAATTTATATGAGCAATATTTTCCAAAATAATTTATCTTTACACTAAACAACCCATATAAAATAAATAACATGTAGATAAATGGAGTAGACTGATACCACCTGCTTCGGGAAATCTTATGTTTACGACTTCGCCAGTCTGCGGTTATAATAAGCACCCGTGGGGGTTATATTAACGGTTATAATAAGTACTTAAAATATATTATTAATTGTACTTCTATACTGAGTACACTAACAGGACCTAAGATCAGCACGAAATGGTTAAAAGCTGTTGTTGATGGCACAAGTCCTGCAGGGGCTTTAATTCCTCTTGATCAGATCACAAGAATAATTAACGATACGGTTTACTCAATAGAGCATTCGTAACCTGAGAAGAAGTTTTTATATTAAACAACATGGCATTGCAGTTCATATTTTATTTCCATCCATCTTATGGTACGTTCAATACGTTTTCATTAGATCAGCTTTGTGCATAAATGTACCAAAGTGCTAACGTACACATTAGGAAGTACCTGATTGATGAATATGGAAGTAATCATAGATATCATTTAACATAAAGATCTCATTAGAGAATTGTTGCTTAAAAAGGGCTCGCCTTTTTGACATTTATTTATTGCAAATGGACTGGCTTTATTCCTAAATAATAAATTAAGGAATCCCATTGAGTCCTTTTTCCGTCCCCCTAATCATTCTTTGCGCTCCGTTTGTCCTTTATAGCGATCCACAATAAATAATATAAATGGAGGCTCAAAGAGGCTTTAGAGAACGATTTTAGAGAGATTTTCATGCTATTAGCTTGAGAGAAGTTCCCTTCCTTTTCCTCTTTATATTCTCTTGACACGTAAGACAGTATAGACGTCTACTTTTTCGTTTATATTTATTTTATTCGGAGGAAGTATAACCATAGAAACGACCTCTTCTATTTCTTATAATGGTTATGTACACTCGTGTGTGTGTGTGTGTGTGAGTGAGTGTGTAATAAGATTTATCTCAATAATATCAAATCTCTATGAAATTAGTTTTCTGAATCAGTTATTAAAAGAATAAAATTGATTTTTTTCGAATCCAGTACATTCAAACGGAATACATAGTCCTTTAAAAATGGGGTGCCACAGTCATATATTTGTAATATCATAATCTAGAGAACTGGTCGATTTGCGACAGAAAATAATGAAATGTGCTCTGAACATTCGTTATTGAGTATCAGTTCGTTTCAGTAGGTATATTTTCATTAGAAATGGTAATGTGTTGTTTATTATGCCACTGCCTGCTACAATGGCTAATCGGGTGATACGGAGTTGGCTCTAGGGTAACGGTTCGGTTTACATTATATTATATTCAAGGGCTGTGACAACAGGGGTGATCCTTCTTAACAAGGATATGACAAAATCGATGGTTGAATGGTAAGAGTGTTGTTATTTATTGTATAAGTCCACTTTATGCTACTATGGCTAATTGGGACGGGTTATCTACAGGTTACCACCATTTTCTAGCCAGGGTGGGCTCAAGGAGTTTATTTTATGAGTCCGTCACTAAATAAATTTCTACTGCCCAGGGCAGGAATCGAACCCGCCACTCTAGGCCTACCATGCGAGCTTAAGACCAACGCCTTAACTCGCACGGCCGGGATGGTAAGATTCATAGACGTTTGAAGAAATGTTTCAAAAATTGCTTCGTGAGTACAACTTCTATAGCTGATTTCCCTTAAGATATATTCTAAAGTATTTGAAGCAAAGGACATTATTTATTAGTCACGGAATAAAAGACTATACTCAAGTAAAATGGAGTTTTGAATTCAATATTCACTCCGTTTCTGTGAAGATGACGAATTACCCATTATAAAATAACTTGAATAGATATAACGGTAGTAATTACCCGGTTCCCAAGTCAGATATTGAGTGACAAGAAGCAATCAACTTGCTCGTTATCATGTATAATCAAGCCACGCTCATAAATTATCTCGATCCCGTCTCTACCAGAGATATACCTTACCTTGAGTATTTCTACTACATTAAATACCATCTTTCGTATTTTTGGCTCCCTTCAATCATCGACCTAGTTCATATATGATTTCTGAATTTGTGATTGCATCCACTGGCATAATGGTGGACAAGGAACTCCATTTTTTAAAAACTATTATTTTATTTTATTAAGAATATTATAGTCTGCAATTAAATAATTTGGTAATATGAATTGTACAATACAATCGTCCTCCATCACTAAGGAGCTCCAGCACTAAGGGAAGCTACAACCCTTCACCCCAATGAGAGGTGCAGTCTTTCCCTGCAAGGAAAGGAAGCCAAGAGCTAAGAAGGAATGGAACTTGAGAAGAAAATAGCTACTGCTATCACTTCACTTTACGCTTCTGTAGGAGATCTCTGGGCCATTGTCTCTTGAAGCGCCGTGGAGGGGAATATGGGTGAGTGGTACTGGAAAGGGCTAGGAATTCTGGATTAGGATGATTGGATAGCCTGCTGTGGAAGAGAAACTCCATTATTAGCCTTTGTAAAAATTAACTAGATATTTTATTTTTTAGAATTACCAATCTTTTCAAAAATCACTGGCCTATCTTAATTCCAGTTGTGTTTGTAGTTGAAGTTACGAACTTCATTGGAGATAGACATTAAATAAACTAAACACTATTTGAGGAACAGTACAATGATGCTTTAAGTAAAACAGATACACTTTAAAATAAATACCATATTAGAGATAATGGACTTACAATGTAAAGACTCTTTCCACTAGACACAGAAACCTACGAGATAAAAACTTACAGGCATATATTAGAATATTCTGGTTGCGAACTTTGTGGGCTTCTAAAGTAAATTAATGAATAGCAATGTTTTGTATGAAATTAGGAGACAGTGCACCCTAGAATGCATTTAGTCCTAGAACCACCAATAATTGTCTTTCTTACAGGTCTTCTATATTCTTGATTGGCCTCGAAAGGACTCTTTCTGTTATCTTTATTGTTGGATAGTCTCGTGCTGAATACAACGGAAAACAATTACATCTTGTTACTCTCTTCCTTTTTCCTTGTTTGTGGAAATCTGAGCTTCCTGTACGAATGACTAAAAGATTTCCCTAGAAATACTATTTCTGATAACGACAAGAGGTATGATAAAAATGTGATGAGCATTTCATTTTAAAGAGTCCTGATTGATGAGTATGACTTACATGAAACAGAGAAAGTAGGCGTTAAACAAAGGCAGGAATGATAAATCTCAATTTGAGGGGGGTGCATGAATATAAAGTAGGAGAGAGCCAGCTCAATTTAGAGGACGTCACATTAACCATTTCTGGCGATATGTCATGATTAGGATAATCCGCGGACTTGGGCTGATCCTACTTAGGCTTCCGAGGATTAAGGGACAATGCTGCCAAAACCTTGTCCTTAACTGTCTTCTCGTCTCTGACCTTACAGTCAGTCACATATATCTTCGTATCGTATTGAATATTTTACAGTCACATTCACTCCATTTGTCACATCTAAAAAAGAAGCCATTTTTAGATTGACCTTCATTTAATATTATTTTTTTTTTTATAATTTTTATTACTTCTTGTACTGTAGAAAACGCAATGATCATGATATACGAATGGACATTACAGGATTGCTGAATGATATTCTCTATGTTATAAACCTATCATATTGTTAAATAATTTCTTCTATGTCGCATCCAATATTCATTTTATCGCTTTTTAATTCGATATATATATATATATATATATATATATATATATAAAAATTGTAACCTCTGTCTGTACATTGATTTTTTTCACGAAATTTCACGATAACTTTTCGTTTCACACGTCATAGACACCATAACTGAATTTTGTTTCTTTCGTGTATGTTTGTTTGTTTGTTTGTTTGTTACCTTTTCACGCATAAACGGCTGAACCGAATTTTATGAAACTTGGTATGTATATTACTACTAGCCCAACTTAGACTTTACGCTATACTAATATTCTCTGAGACGAACAGGAGTGGGGTTTATAAGGGAGGCCTGAAATTAAAAATAGCGATATTTCGTTTCCTATTGGTTTTTCGGCAAATATGCAAATAAGAAAAGATATTTATTTTAATATTTAGAGTAACTTTTGTTATATACACATTCGTCGTATACCTAAATATAAATGAGTTATACGCTAAAAAGTATAGCGGGCGTCAACAATTTTATTTGGCACAAAAGAATCAACCGAACTAAATAAAACTCGGTACGTGTATTAGGACTAAAGCCTTCATTATAACAAGCCATACCAACATTTCTAGGGACGTGCAGGAGTGGGGGTTGTAAGGGAGGCCAGAAATTAAATATAGCGGTATTTCGTTTCCTATTAGTTTTTTGTCAAATATAAACATAACAAAAGTTGTTTATTTTGTTATTTAGAGTAACTTTTGTTATATTCATTTTTGTCTTTTAACAAAGAATAAACGAGATATACACTATAAGCTAAAGAGGGAGTCAACTATTTCATTGGGCGCTAACGATTGAACCGAACTTAAAAAAAACTTGGTATGTCAATTAGCATTAATTCTTCCATGATTATTAGCTATATTAAAATTTTTAGGTTAGAACGGGAGTGGGGGTTATAAGGGAGGCCTGAAATAAAAATTCGCGATATTTCGTTGTCTATTTGATTTTCGACAAACATTCACATAACAAAAGTTGTTTAATATGATATTTAGATTAACTTTTGTTTTATACATTTCTCCAGGAACAATGTGTGGAGAAATTAATTTGCGTAGAAATATTATATTATAGAAAAATTAATTCAATCTATTTTAATATTTTGTCCTTAATAACTAAAATCTATGCATAATGCACAGGAGACGGGAAATATGACAATTTGGAGGACAGTGAAGACTTACATAAAAAATTAATTTTCTTATTAACAAATGCCAACAACGGGTATTAACCCTAAACACTGGGACGGGTAAATGTCAAAATATTGTGCATAGTAAAGCCTTGCCAAAAAAAATACCATCACCATTCAACCTCAAATAAATTCGAAGCGGGGTGTCTGAGCTACTTTTGAATATAAATGAAATTATTTTTCGGGTAATACTATTATTTAATTCCATGAGGTAGATAAATTATTAAAATAATACTTTGAATCAATATTTTAAGGAAAACGATGGATGCTGGAGCGGAAGGAGGCCAGAGCCTGAACAGTTAATTGAGTTAACTTATTTCCTGTGAAATGATTTCCCCTGAGCTCTACTATTACGAAAATAATCTAATTACAAAACTATGCTTAAACTATATGAGCTCGGATTGGTTTTTGACAGGAAATAAGTTTCATTATAGAGGATATTTAATTTTAATAAATGCTATACACGATTATGGTTTGAAGTATTCAAAAAGGTGAGTTAAAAAGTGGAGAGAGATAGATCAGGAACACATTTTTATTTATTCTTCAAAATTAAAATTTCTCATCTATACGTCGCCCGCCTGACCCTCACGGGAAACAATGATTATGGGCTTATTTTTATTTATTCTTGAAATACATTTTTTTTTTTTTCTGTAAGTCGCCTGCCTGACCCTCAAGGGAAAACAATGCGACCAGACGGGGAGTGTAGTAAACATTGAAGCCTTGCTCAAAAAAATATACTATCATCATTCAGCCTCAAATGTTTTCCCGAGCGAAGCCGGGTACCTTAGCTAGTATATATATATATATATATATATATATATATATATATATATATATATATATATATGTGTGTGTGATTTCTTTGAAACTGAAGAGTGAAAGAATATAATATCAATAGTAGCAATTGGACATGAACACTGCAGAAGTCGCGTATCATCTGAGAGATGACTTGGAGAGACTTTTTGAACTGCTGAGTAGAAGATAGAACCTGCAAGCCCCCCACCCCCCACCCTAGCTACCTTCCCCCCATCCCTAGAGCCTACCACCAGTACTTTTTCAACCCTTTTCTGATTCTACAGTACTGCTCATGACCTTGAGGCATCTCTGAGATCCAGCGCGACTATCTTTGTAAGTAGTACAGTGGCAGATTTTCAGGGAGTTTAAAAATATAAAAACAGGGAAATAAATTCAAGCATCTTCGATTATAGGAAGGAGGGCGCCCTAGTTTCCTATGTCCCAAAAAATAAGTCCAAAATTAGAAATGTGTTGGCTATAGCAAGTATGCATTTTGATGTAGAAGTAAATGAGAGAACAGGAGAAAAGAAAAAGCCTTCCATTATAATCAAACCAAAGTAGGTGTGGACATTTTGGATAAAATGTGTTCGCTTTATAATGTATCGAGAAATACCAGAATGGCCTATGGTAGTATTTTTTTTCTCTTCTGAATATTGCGGGGATCAATTCTCAAGTAATTCATTTAGCAAATTGGCCATATTTCATTTTATAAACCAACCTAACTATTTTATTTTATAAACCTGACTATATAATGCGTATGTATAAAATATGTATATATCAATATTATATTGTGTAAGCCAAGATAATGTGTGAAATATTTTTTTTCATATTATGTAATCATAAATCATGTATATTCTTCATATAATGTATCAATTATAAATTTTCAATAAATATTAGTACTGACTTAATTAAAACTAACCTTCTTACTTTAATACTTAAGGAAAGGTGGTAAGTGATCTGACATGCGCCCACTCTTGTACTGACGAGGGGCACGACTACTGCAGTGCTAAGAGACGAGGCACGATATAATAAAATTACTTATAATCGTAAGCATTTCTAATATTACGAACGATAACATTGCACTCCCAATGTTATCAAACTCATTATTTTGCAGATAATGAATTCCGAAAACTTCCTTGCGGGGTATCCACTAAGCAAACGCATCCCTTGCTTGAAGGACTATTATAACCTAAAAATTAAAAAAGGGAAATTAAAATATATTAACACTAAAGTTCTCATTATTTGTACGATGAAGACTTTCGAAATTCGAAATTTCTATTCCCGTCAGAGGAGCGATGACAGTAAGTAGCTATAGTAGTGGCTATAAAGGGGCTTTAAGAGGCCTAGACTTGTGTAGATATAAATATTAGGCCTTGGTACACTGGGAACTGGCCTCAAGCCAATAGTAGCCAGCCCAGGGAGGGCCAACAGCCGCTCTAAAGTAACATACCTCTTCACAGTTCTACCGTAAACATTCCTACTTTACTACTCACCACATAAATGTTATCTACTGCTTCTACTACTTTGAACTTTATCGGCCCACTTTTTTTCTTCTATTCCAGTCAGACCTACGCTGTATATTGCTCGAAATAGATATTTTAACTTGTTTTTTAACGATCGAAAAAGAAAATTTATCTATCAAAAACATTGAATTTTTTTTTTTTTTGGTTTAGTATTTCTATTTCGATAGAGATTTGCGAAATTTAAAATTTATAAAATAACATATAGAAATAGTATTTTGGATTAAATATTAATATTTTGCAGGTATCAGGCATCTATTTACCATTAAAAAACAACAACACAACTGATTTCTCATTCATAAAATATTTGCTTTAGCCTACTTTATATACTAAAATAAACATTTTGTTCAATACCATTGTCACATTTATTTGTCAGATAGTACTGCAGATTTCTCACATGCTTGTATGACCGACTACTAATCTCAATTCACCTTATAATCTCTATTTTTAAGTAAAAATCCGATGAGTAGAATAGGGGATTTACTGAAGGCTGAAAACAAAAAAGTTCGAATAGCTTAATATTTGATTTACGAATAAGTGCACAGAAAAAAATATTGTAAAGATCATAAATATTTTAAGACGATTGGGTATATAACATTTTTCGATACTGGGTTATAAATCACTACCTACCTCTACTCTCAGAACCGTAATAGAGAAAAAAATAACTATAAAGTACCGTATTGAAAGAAAACATTTAATATGAATTTTCTATCAATTTCTTAACTTTTTTAAACAAATATTTTAGTCTATACCGTATTTTATGTTACATAACTAGCAGTATACTCGACCAGAACTCCATGATTTCGGATGGCAATAATCTAGGAAACATTTACATCCTTAAAGATAGGGAAGCTAGTTGAATATGATGCTCACATAATATGATACTCATGTTGAATATGCTGCACCAACTCATAGTGGCAGAAGAAATTAACACTAATAGCTGTGGGAACAATTAATAAAGAAAATAAGCACCATACAATAATCACTTAGTCCAAAGGTAATAATTGCTTTCTCAATGGAAATTGTTACTGATTACTGATCAACCATCATTTTCAATTAGTTGCTTTGAAATTGATGTAGCTGCTTGATTGATTGATTAGCTGCTTCTGAAATTGATTTTAAATGTAATGAAATAAGAATGATAAAATTAGCATACAGGTACTGCAATTATGCTACTTTTTATGTTACACCAAGTTATGAATTCGTTAACGTGATAACTGAACGAAGTTTCTCTTATTTTGGATCGCTGATATGAACTGATGTGTTTAATAATGTCCAAAATGTTTTTTCATTTAAAATAATTTTTATATATCTTTGAACCGTGAAAGATATTTCGCCTGCCTCCTCATTATGAATTGTTCTTCTAATATTATGGAGCAGTCCATTTAAGAAAATGTAATGCCCATCTATCATTTGTGTTCGTAATTTGATTTTGTATCGAAAAGTTTTTATGTAAGAAAACAATTACTGTTCATACTAATTTTTTAATCTACTGTCTGCAGAGGATAGGTAGTATTCCCATTGGGGGGCATCAAATATAAAACTCACTTCCAAACTGATAATAAACTGGCCAATTTATAAGATATAACAAATTGGAAATTTCTACAGAAAGATTTAATTGTGTCCAATTTCATATGATATACCAGGGACAGAGTCAATAGTGGCCATGCCTCTTGGATGGATAGACTCTGTTGGACACGAAACGTTTTGGACAGTTTGTATCATTATATGTGCCTTTCATATTTCAAAGAGTAAGGATATCTTACTAATTGTACAAGCTGATCTAAAATAATACGTTTTAATAAATTCATATATTTACATTCTTCAAATTCCCAAATTATTTTTTATTTGATAAAATTTGTCGCTGAAGACAATCGATCTGTTTCATGCACCACTTTTACATTGCATAATTTTGATTATTATTTATTAGAGCGCTATGCTCCTGCTGTTGTATTAGTGGTGGTAAGTGTACAACTTGTGTAATAGAAACGTATTAAAGAATTTTCATTAAAAGACTTCTTGATAAGTGATACTCTCTCAATCGTCAACCAAACATTTCATGAATGTCTACTCTTTTTAAACGGTGTTATTTATCTTGCCATCTTTGTTTATTTATTTGACCTCTATGCACATTATGCATGAGAGTTTTAGAGATTTATATAAGGTGCTTATTAGTTCATAGAAGATTTTAGATAAATTTTGTTGTTATTCCGTAAAATAACTCAAAAATTCTTATTGTAAAACATTATTTTAAGTATATTAAGTGTGCAATAATTAACTCAAAAAGTAACAGAACTTGGACTGACGGTATATAAATCAAGCCCTAAATATTGTTGCGTGAAAGATTGGCTGAGAGTGAGAGCCGCGTGTTTGATCTAATTAGGACCAATCTAAGTAGGGCCGCCGGCAGAATCTAATTAGGGCCTTCCAGGAAATCCTGGACCTTTCCTTGGCTAGCCCCTTCTACAGGAATTTATAAGAGACCCTGGCAGTACCTCAGTACTGTCAACCTTCAGTTGACGCTCAACGGTCTTCGAGGGATGTTCAGCGCTACAGTGCGACTTAGTTCACTGCGGTAAAGTGTTGTGCCGTGAAGAAAAGCGCTGTGCCGTGTCTGTAAGTAACAGTTTAGTGCCGTGTTTAAGACAGTGCAGTGCCGCGAAGTAAAGGACATTGACCGTGAGTGAATTATTGGACTGTGTAACCTGAAGAACAGTGACACTATCTGTGTAATTCTGTGAGTAGTAATAATTAACCAAGAGTATTGTGCAGTGATAAACTGTGAAACTTGTGTGTATGTTTAATTTTGCAATCCAAAAGAACTCTTATTAACGACGTTTTATTACTGGTTTTGTAATAAAACGTAACAATATGTAAAAACTGAAAAAAAATAAACATCATTACTCAATCATTCATTTATTTATTTGGGTCAAATTTAGTAGTTAACATTATACCCCTTTCTTGTTGACCGATTTATCTGATATTTTTGTTCAAACCTTTAGTTCTGATGATAATACAATTTAATATATTCAGTATCTTTCTAAATCCAAGATGGCCACCACTACAAAATGGTGGTCGTACTTTTTTCTTCATAACTCCCACAATTTGGTTATGAAATTAAAAGGCTTGACTATTAGAATACACTATGGAAAAAAACGCAAATCCTATATGGCCGCTAACCAAATTGCGGATACATATATTTTTTTCTTCACAGCTCCCTCAAAATGGGTTTCAGATGAAGAGGGCTTGACGAGTAGAATACTCTACAATGTGACAAATTTCAAATTTAGACAGCCGCCGACACAATATGCCAGATTTCATATTTATTTCAATATAGGTAATGGGTATGAGTATCAAATGATGGGCGTAGCGTAACCTGAATAAAAACATAAATTGCATTTATAACCATATGAATGGTTGACTGTTGGTAGAAATTTCACTTGCCCAATCAAATCTCACAACGCACTTAGAACTTAAAAAAAAATACTTTATTGGTAAATACTAAGACTGCATAGATGTTATTAGTACGAATATTGGATACTAATTCTTTGGGAGGAGGAAAGGAGGGGGTTTATATACAGTGATTCTTGTAAGATGCTGACTCTGCTGCTGGTCTCGAGTCCTAGGATTTAAGTCACCACGGTTTTATTTATTTGTTTGACCAATGTCCTAGATTGGTGTGATGACAAATACCACCATCTACGATTATATTTTAGCTTTTAGTTCATTTTCTAAATATTTTTTTATGTATTTTTCAAATAAAACCGTTTAACTAAAACCATTTTTTTAATTATTTTATTTCTCTTAATACTTCAAAAATTCCATCCTGTGAAAACCCTGTAAGATATACCATCTCCCTCTTTTTCATTGCCTAGGAACCTGTTCCAAACGTGATTTATTCATGTGCAGCCTTTTCAATCAGCGCCATCTGAATGCTTGGAGTCAGTGTTGAACTAAAAAGGTAATTAAACTCATAACATTGTTTATATTTTTATTAAAGAAACAAATATGACTGGATAATAAAATAATCAACTATGGGCATCGTACAGCGACAAATTGCAACTGTAGTGCATGAAAAAGAATTCCCCAAACTTCAACTTATTCAGCAAAGTAATTGTGTTCTAGTACTTGTACTTGTTCTCGTACTTAAAATAATCTTCTGCTGCATACGTTGAAATAAGTAGGAATAAAGATCAATGGAAGATTGTTAAACGGTCTAAGATTTGTTGATGATATTACCCTAATATTCAACTCAGCTAATGACCTGATTGCAATGTTGACAAGTTTAATGAAAATGTGTAAGGAAGTGTGATTATTTCCCAATTACAATAAGACAAAAGTTCTGACAAATTCAGAAAGGACGACCATCACACTTGAAGATCACCTTGGGCAGCTAGTAGCATTTAAGGGTAGGCTGAAAAAAGAAATAAACAGAAGAATGTACTTGGGTTGGACCAAATACCGATTCTCTTTGAAGATGGTCAAGAAGAATGATGATTCTCTCTCCAAGAATGATTTTCTACCGGAAATCAAGAAAAATAAATTTTTGATGCACACATTCTCCCAACAGTTTCTTATGGTTGCCAGACTTTGCTACTAACCCAAGCCTACTCGAAATATAAACTTATGTACTAGAGAGAATCTTGACAAATGTAAGAAGAAAGGATAAGATCAAAAGCCGATACGTACTTTTACATACGTAACATTTTTAAATATGGTCACAAAAATTGCGACCACTAGAGAGTTAATATATAGATCCAGAGTCGAATCGATGGATATTTGAAGTTATTTTTCGAAAATGAGTACAACTCGAATAGCTGATTTCCCTGAAGGAGAATATGCTGAAAGGACACCCAAATGGATTCTCTATTTAAGCCAAAAATATCCATCCCGTCAACATAGTTCAATATATTTTTTAAGAAATATTTGTTTGAATATGTATAAATGTTTCTATTTTAGCAGATTTCCCTTAAGGAAAATCAGCTATTGAGGTCGTACTCACGACGCGAGTTTTGAAAAATGTCCTCAAATGTTCATCGATCCTACCCAAGAGATGACGAAAATGATGAACGGACCTCAAACCTTTCAAAATTATATTTATATATATATATATATATATATATATATATATATATATATATAGAGAGAGAGAGAGAGAGAGAGAGAGAGAGAGAGACAGACAGACAGACAGGCAGGTAGACACGCAGACAGGCAGAAAGGCAGGCAGACAGACAGACAGACAGGCAGGCAGACAGGCAGGCAGACAGGCAGACAGACAGACAGGCAGGCAGACAGACAGACAGGCAGACAGGCAGGCAGACAGGTAGACACGCAGACAGACAGACAGGCAGAAAGGCAGGTAGTCAGGCAGGCAGACAGACAGGCAGGCAGACAGGCAGGCAGACAGGTAGACAGGCAGACAGACAGACAGGCAGGCAGGCAGGCAGGCAGACAGGAAGGCAGGCAGACAGACAGACAGACAGACAGGCAGGCAGGCAGACAGGCAGGCAGACAGACAGGCAGGCAGGCAGACAAACAGGCAGACAGGGAGACAGGCAGGCAGGCAGGCAGACAGGCAGGCAGACAAACAGGCAGACAGACAGGCAGGCAGACAAACAGGCAGACAAACAGGCAGGCAGGCAGGCAGGCAGGCAGGCAGGCAGGCAGACAGGCAGGCAGACAGGCAGGCAGACACGCAGGCAGACAGGCAGGCAGGCAGGCAGACAGGCAGGCAGACAGACAGGCAGACAAACAGGCAGACAGACAGACAGACAGATTGCTTGATTGATTGATTGATAGATAGATAGATATCTGTCTGTTAACGCTCTAGCGGTCATAATTGGTGTATGATCGTTACAAAACTCTACATTTAATCAGGAACATAAGTATGTAAAAAGGAACATTAAGTTCGATAGTGGCTGAAATCGGACCAGTAGGAGGGGGGGGGGGTTACAGGGGGAATTTTGAAAATTCGAAATATCTCCGTTCCTACAATTCGGATCGAAAAATTGTATAGAACCAATCTTATTGAAAATTTAATGATCTATAAATATTATTCTATAGATATTTTCTGTATCATGAATATTAACCGAGATAATAATATTTTGTAGTTTTCAACCTTCAGCAAACCCCCGCTGCTACTAATGTTAAACTGACAATATTCGGTTATGTAATAAACCACATTATTCGAACCTTAAATACCAAGTATTGTTTTCAATAGAGCCTTATTATACGACATAAATGCAAATATGCTATTTTTTTTACAAGGGGGGGGCCTCTTAAGTTTTTGGACTACTTAAATCTGATTGATGAGATAAAAATTATTCTGATTCATTATAAGTTACAGTACTAGATATAGTAAATAGTTTTCAATCAAATAAATATGTTATATTCTGATATATTTCAGTAATTGTTTTTCTTTCCGAACACCCGGGGCAGACTCGTATGTAGATTTATCTTTTGTTAAACTTCACGTGGGAAATCTGCTTAGTTTATGCAGCCCTTGCGTGACGAACTTTCTGTTAATTAGATCGAATATTTAACTTTTTAAAACAGGAATTAATTTTAATAATCTGCCCCATATGAACTAAGAACATGATCTAATTTCCAAACCCCCTTCTAAGTAGGGAAATGTACGAGGTGGTAATGGTGGATGGAGGTGAGTAATTCATCAGCGGTAAGGTAGGTTGTGAGTATCGGGTAGGTTATATGTAACCCGAACTCAGTTCAACTCATGCATCATTCCTAGATGGAGATGCAAACGCCCCCTACATGTAACTGTGTGAATTATTTAAGCGCTTGTTCCTATATCGCTCTATCCGTCTTCATAATTTGTTTAGCCAATACATGAAATGTAGCGGCCGTTATACAAACCATAAGCAATTCTAATTATTAATTTAACGGTAACACAAAGGATGGTTTTTTTTTCAGTAGCTAAAATTTGCTTAATATGTCTGACCCACCATCTAAAACGATGTATAGCCCAAAAATGCAATATCTAAAGTTATTCCCAATCAATCCTGTAAATAATAATCAGGCATATTTCAACTGTTGATAATCAGTATCATTGGTGAAAGGCTGTAGGCCTGTGAAAATTAAACATTTCTTCAACATAATTCATATCAACATGTTCCATCAATCGATAGCAATCATCGTCATAACGTATTAAATCAAGGTGTGTATGATTTTTTTAGCCTATTGGGGTTGTACTCATGACGGAATTTTCGAAATTTTTCTTCAAATGTCCATCGATCCTACCTAGTAGATGACGAAAATTAGGTCCGTTCAAAACTGTGTGTATATATATATATATATATATTTGTCTGTTGCCGCTCTAGCGGACGCAATTTTTGTTTAATCGTTACCAAACTCGATATTTAGTCGTTTTATGTAAAAAGAAGGATCAAGTTCGTTAACGGCTGAAATCGGACCAGTAGGAGGGGGGGGGGGTTTAGAGGGGAGGATTTTCGAAAATTCGAAATATCTCCGTTACTATACGTCGGATCGAAAAATTGTACAGAATCAATCTTATTGCAAATTACATTTACTATAAATATTGTTATATACATTTATTCTCTATCTTGAATATTAACTGAGATATTTTCATTTTTATTAAATCGACGGCTAACGGACGAGAATGACTTTCCCGCCAAAAGCTCGTTTGGCCGTTTCCTTGATTGCTTGCCTCTTGTGAAATTTCTCTACTGTAAAACTTCACGTGGGAAATCTGCTTAGTTTAAGCAGTCCCTGCGTGACGGACTTATTTATACATATATTTGCTCTACATGCTTCACGTTTTGTAGACACCTCTTCAGGACCACAACTTTGTAATTTAAAATATCTTCCTACACGGCTGCTGGAAAATACCAGAAACATATTCGTGAAATATAATCTCCCAACACAGGAGGTGAAAACTGTTACAAATTTATCAATATGAACCCTAGACCACTGATGCTAAGAACACAACCAAAAGTACACAAACAGGACATATGTACCTATGAGAGCTATAATCAACTATAGACATGCAACTAAACACTTCACCCTCATATTGAAGGACACAATAAACTTGAAAAATTCAAACACTATCAATAAAACAATAAAGCGAAATTGAAGCATATACAAATCACAAAAATAAAACTCGACTCGTTTCACCTTAAGTACCACTACCTATCAATCCCAGTTCAGGAAACGATAAATATTCCGAAATAAAAACATGGCGAATTATATGGCAGAGTAATTACTCCCAGTTTAACAATGAGATACTCGAGCAACCGACGATCTAGGAATGGGAAAACCAACTTCATCCATAATAGCAGAAATGTTCTTACAACATTACGAAAACGTACTAATTCCATCATTCATGGAGGAACACAAAATATCTTACTACTATAGATACGTGAAGGGCACACTTTGCATAACTGATTCAGAATGTGTGGAAGATATTTTAAAAGATCTAAATCGAGTTCACAAAAGCCTTATGTGCACAACGGAACACAATAGCACTTTAAGCTTCCTAGACCTCCCAATTAGTAAGACAAAAATCCTTTAATTCGGAATCTACAGGAGACCAACTACCACAGATACTACAACACATTCAACATCAAACTCTCCTACTCATCACAAGTTGCCACATGGTATACCGCTTGAAAACACTACCCCTCTCGCAAGACAATTACGACGATTCCACTACAATATACAAAGTAACACAAAATGAATGGTAAAAATGGCATAAACAAGATAATCAAGAACATGAATAATATTAATAAACACAAACGAATCTCACAAAATATCAGTTTTTCCCCCGTATTGGATTGGAAATATACAAAATTCAAAACGTACTACAGATAGAAGGAATCCTCACAGCCTTCAAAACAAACAACTTATACATTCAGAATATGCAAAATTTCATGCACATGTATAAACACACAGTCAGGAAGAATATTTATTTATTTGTGTGGCAATTTAAGCGAGGAAGAGTATTCAAGACGAAATTCAATGAACATCTTACAAAATGAACAAAAGAGACGATAATTGCCATGATAGCAAACAAAAATAGCAGACTATGAAACTGTTACACTGAGTAGACACGTTAGAAAATGGAACTACATTAACAGAAGACATTCAATGGAACATCAATGAAAAGTCCTTCAGGAAAATCAGCAGATTTCCCACGTGTTGGTATGGCCCATTACTAATCTCATTTCACCTTATATTCTATAGTTCTAAGTAAAAATCCGTTGAGTAGAAGTGGGGTATTACTGAAGGCCGAAAAGTACGAATAACTCACGTAATATTTGAATTGCGAACAAATGTATAGAGAAACATTGTAGTGCATCAATGTTTTAACAAGATTAGGTTTATAACAATTTTCGATACCACTAATAATATAGGAGATATTTGGAATTTTCGATCCCCCCACCTATTCCTGGAAGAATTTCAGCCATTATCGAATATGAACAGTTGAGTTGAGTGAAATATAAATATTGAATATAATAAAGTTCAAATAAATGTTTTCCCGCCAAGACTATTAAGACACTTCAACTCTATCTTAATTGATAACGTCATCACATTACGAATTTGAATGTATCTCAGACAGTAAATGTTCAAGGAAAACGATATTTGGTTCATGGTTCGAATGAAGTGATTCATGATATAACAGCTTATTTTCAATATGGCATGAGTAGGGGGGGGGGGGGGCGTTCCTAAAGGCTGAATACTAAAAAAAATGAAAAATGCTGCGTCATAAAAGTTGTAGCCAATTTTTATCTCTCTGACCAGGCTACGGGAATGGGGATGGATTCTGAAATTAAAAAAAATATTTAAATCGAAATAACGCAAAAGTATGTTTGAATGAATCCAAAAAATGTTTACTTAAAAAACCATCAACATAACAAAAAACGTTCTAAAAATTAATTGATTTTAAACAAATTAATTAGTAATATTTGTAAAAGGAATACATGATTCCAACTATATTGTTTTATTAAATAAAAAGAAAAAAACAGAAACCAGTTCTTTCTTTGCAATACAATACTTACAGTAGCACTTACAAATGCTTAAAAAAGTATCAATCTTTATTTACCCACTTCACTGAAATTCCCTTCGGTACTTTGTATTTCTGATACCGAAATTTTATTTATTGCCAATCTGATGTTATTTTCATTTTTAGCAGATTTCCCTTAAGGGAAATCAGCTATTGAGGTCGTACTCGAAAACTTTCTTCAAATGTCCATCGATCCTACCCAGGAGATGACGAAAATGAGGTCCGTTCAAAATTATATATATATATATATATATATATATATATATATATATATATATATATATATATATATTTGTCTGTTAACACTCTAGCGGTCGCAATTTTTGTTTAATCGTCACCAAACTCGGTATTTATTCGTTTTATGTAAAAAGGAAGATTGAGTTCGTTAACGGTTGAAATCGGACCAGTGGGAGGGGGGGGTTTAGAGGGGATGATTTTCGAAAATTAGAAATATCTCCATTACAATACGTCGGATCGAAAAATTGTATAGAATCACGCTTATTGCAAATTACATTTACTATAAATATTGTTATATACATTTATTCTCCATCTTGAATATTAACCGAGATATTTGCATTTTTCAGTTTTCAGCCATCAGCAAACCGCCACTTCTACTCATGTGTCATAAACAGTACTCTGCTACATAATAAATCACATTATTCGAAGTTTAAATACCAAAAATTGCATTCAAGAGACCTTTATTATACGAGATACATGCAAATATGTCCCGGTGACCCCCCCCCCCCCGTATTAAGGTTTTGGACTACTAAAATTTGATTGATTGAGATAACAATTATTCTGACTCATTATTAATTACAGTAATAGGTATAGTAAATAGTTCTCAATAAAATTAATATGTTATATTCTGATATATTACAGAAATTGTAATTACTTTATTCTTTACGGTGTGAAGCGGCAGACCCGTTTGTTTACATTTCTAACCTAACGCTTCCTGTCGGCGGGTTATTGAAATTGGATGAAACATTTCTTATTTCCGTTTGTATTTATTCTCGGTGGTGTTGTGTTACCAGTACGTAGATGTAGGAAACGTATTTGACCTTCCCTCATAGAAAATAATCCATTACTGTCAGAATGGCATTCCATTGGAAATTCCAAAGTTATGGTAGCTGGGGAAGTACTGGAGAAGGTTATGAGGTTGAATATGCGCTGAAAAAATTCTTCAGAAGTCACAATTATGACACATCAAGTCACAGCCTTGCAATAAAACAATTACAGATTTTAAGGGTGGTGGCACGCGAAACTATAAATATAACTAATTTGATTGCAAATAAATATATTATTTATTTCTTACGATTATCCAATATTTATATTTCGAGGGGACACTATTATTATATCAATTAGTTTCCAAATAACAACAACTCTAATCATAAATTTGTCTAACTTCATATATCTCGCGTATGAAGGCGTTTTTACAGTTCATCTTACGAGGAATTTGTGTTATTGACGAATATGATGGGATGGTCTCGTTTATCCAATCTTTATATTTTCATGGGAAATTTTTCTATTTCAACCTGACAACTACCGGTAACACGGCAAATATTTCGTAAACAAAATGAAAGCTAATGTGTGATCTCTGTGTTCTTTAATGTGATAGACTATTCGATTTTATTAACAGATAATATCACATATACTAACACGCCAATCAACAATGTGGCAAGCACAAATTAGATATATGTTTCAAACGGAATATTAATACTCATCAGAGTTGCTGGATTAACTTCAATAGTAAATGAACCTAGAGGTGATACATATATATTATATGTAGTCTAGTTTGTCTTTCATTATCGTTTATTAATATCAATTATCTATTTCAACATGTTCACTAATGAAAGATAAATTTAATATAATATAATCACTTGTGTTTTTTTTATAACTTATGAAAAACTGAGATCTTTCTTATCTCCTGGCATCTAATATAAAAACCATAATTTTTCGATTTAGATATGTTCAAATACAGAATTAGAATGTATAGAAGTACAAAATTTATCTCACCAGACGAAGCTTTTATAATGGATGGTTCATGCAGTGAGTGAAAGACAATCAGTAGAGAGATGAAAGACAGAATCAGTCAAGTTTCAGTTACAAGTTTCATTAAATAACCTTAGCTGTTTTCGGTGATTCGTACCAACATCTTCAGAGCTATCAAACATGACTACAAAGAAAAGCAGTAAGAAGAATACTAAACACGTACATCATTTAGATCAATATTAAAACATCAAAAACCTTTGCTGCCTAAACTTTAAACGATTTAAGAGATAACATCAGAGAGTAACATAAAATATGCATGCTAAGATACCTATGTAGGGGAAGCTCAGACGTTATGTGGAATATATGAGTTATTCACACGTCATATCCGTTAATAATTCCCTAATATTTGTATGTAATGTTTTGTAAATTTGAAAAGAATGTATTTTTTTGTTAATCAATCACAGGAAAAAGGAAATCATTTTGATGAACTTTAATATTTGTCGCTATAACAAGAAACAACAGTGGCTATTTGAAACTTTGATTCGTACTCGAAGTGAAACTCTGTTCCTTAATGAATATAAATTTTGTTTTAACTCTCAACGTAGACCACTGAAACGCGATGTTGAAAATATGTATTGTAAAATTAGCTACACCTTGCCACTTTGTGTAAGCTGGCCTACCTCTCTAATAATTTCCATATGCTTCATGGTGTAACGTTGATCACGTAAATCATTCTAGAGATTACGAAGCCACAAACGTGTTATATATTTCTCAATATTGAGTTTCAGCACGAAACTGTTTAAACATGGTTAATAAATATGCTTGAACTGCAATGTTTTTCATATTATCGGTTACCAGTGGAAGAATTCATTGTAATAATGTTCTAAGGAAGACAATTCAAATCAATCTATGATTTTAGTATATTGTACGAGTTAAAGGGTGTATTGTCATCTCGATAAATTTATATTTTAAAGGAATTGTCCACTCTGACTATCCCTGGCCCGTTTTCATGAGTTTTGATGTGATGCCTGTACTTATGTACGTAAAACGTAAAAACCCCAAAACGGCTAGTATTAGAATGTTTAAATTCCATATTCCTGACGGTTATTGATATACATTTAGGAGCAGGAATTTAAATGACATGAGGGGGGAGATAAATGGAAATTTTCCATACCACAAAGATTTTTAATGTTATTTATGTGTGTTTAAAAGAATAAAAGATATAAGATAAAAGATCGACAAGCTTTGTTCTATGACATCATTTGATCTGTTACGTTGGAACGGAGAAAGCGTTTATGACATTGTGCAACTGTGATAGTAAAAGTTAATTAAAACAATATCATATATATATATATATATATATATATATATATATATATATATATATATATACGTATATATATATATATATATATATATATATATATATTTAATTTGAGTTGATTACCGTTAACACCTATATAGGATCATTAGATATTTTAAGAAATTTGTCGAAAATTCCTAAGTACAACCTAATAGCTGAAAGAACAGAGATACTCCAAGGCAGAATACAAAAAACTAGAGTGAGGTTTACCAAATATTTATTAAATGAAACTTGCATAGATAGTAATGAAATCAAATCAATTATGATCATGTTAAATGAATCAATAAGGTAACAGCACAAAATGTCCTTTATTCAATGTTTAAACCTCAAAATTCAATATTAAATTTTCTTTTAGAATTGCTAAACTCAAAATGGATTACCTTGCAGTTAATTCGGGTTACGACCTAAAGCTAAAGCTTACGAAGATATCAATTTCCCCGCCAAGTCTAAAAGAGTCCGGACTTAGGGCCAAGATTAAACCAAGGGAAATCTGAATTGGCCCCTAACCTAAGGGAACTGTGGTAGCTCAACCTCCCACTCTCTCTCTCTCACTCTCCCTCCCTTCATTCTGCCACACTCTCTTTCTTTGCCAGCCTTTCGTGGTGGATATTGCCGCCCCCGACTAGATTTATCACTGCCCGCATAACTACCTGCTTTATATTCACTTCCGATAAGGCAGCTTTCACATCTTTCATCCGATCCTCTTCAACCGACCGTTCTACCTTCCTGAATCGAGTAGTTGGCAGGCCCTGATTGTTATATTTGCCAGCCAAAATCCCTGAGTTGATATTTCAATTTTAGTCCTTCTCTGGGAGTGAGAAAAGTTTGAATATGTAGGAATATTTATTTATTGTGTGTAAATCAATACGCAATGTGCTCATTTTATCAATTGTTATATTTTCTGGTCTTTAAGTGATACATCAGGTTAATGAAGCACACACTTTTATGGCTAAACATTTATAGCAGCTCAGAGCTTTGCGCAATTTACAATACATAATTAAAAGAACAAATACAATAAATGAGGAGTAAACAAATAAACTTTGAAGTTTTATAGCACTCTGTACGAAAGGCTTATTGTAAATTTTTATCATTTGTAATTATAATTGGAAGTTTATTGCAAAATTAAATTGTTTTATATACAATAAGACTATTAAATCTTCTGGTCTGTATTAAACCCAAAGTTTAATGGCTTTTGATTTCATTAGGTAAAGAATGTTTTTTCCTTATAATTATTTTTGTTAAGTATCTTCTTGATATATTCCGTAATTAAGTACGCAATCTTATTAATAATTATAAATACTACTAGTAATTAAAAATTGTAACTATTAGGCTTAGTTTCTTCTAGTCTGTTGTTCCCTACCTCGGTCTATAAATTTCTTAAGGCGCTAAACACTTATTACTGATTTACTGGCTATTTGATTTACTGGCTAAGGTACCCGTCGCTACTCGGTATATGTTAATAATACAAGTATTTGTTATGCAAGGCTTCATTATCCACATTATTTTTATATTTCCGTCTCCTGTGCACGTATTTTTTTCAAAACATCTTGAATCATACAGTTCATAATCACGATTAGTATTCTCTATTCCAAACCATGGTTGAATAAAAGGTACTTTGCCCCAAAAGCGGCCCAAAGCACAACGATGACAGCTATGTAACGTCCATAATAACCATTATTACAAAATACTCTTTTGTATGTCTGGAAAGTAAACTTTATATTCATAATGGTACATTGTATGTTCCTTAAAGTGTAATATATTAAATATATAAGCAACAAATGCCAAGGAGGCATACATCAATTTGAAGTCGGGAAAGATGGAGCAGAAGTGATTATAACTTTATCTGACACAAACCTATGTATGAACTGGGATCAGTACGAGTTCTGTTACAATACAATATTTTCTCCTCACTTCAAATGTTCCCAGTACTAAAATGAAAAAGTATACATACACTGTCAGCATTAATGTAATGGTTACCGTCGCGAAACGCTAATAGCTTAAATAGATTACTATGAAGTAAGGACTTGTGAGGAGAATACTAATTCAAATCCCGAGTTTTCTTCAGTTCGGTTCAGTCGTTTGTGCCGAACAAAATTTTGACTCCAGCTATATTTTTTAGGCTATATCTCGTTTATACTTCTGGTATACGGCAAGAGTGTTTACAAAACAAATGATACTTTAAATAACAAAATAAACAGTTTTTTTTTCATTTGCATGTTTGCCGAAAAACCAGTAGGAAAGGAAATATCGAAATTTTTCATTTCAGGCCTCCCTTATAACCCCCAATCTTGTTCATCGCTGAGAATATTAATATAGCCCCTTTATGCTTGATACAATTTTAGTATTTTCAGAATATACTTTCCAATAAACCACGAGTAGGATTCAGCTCGAATTGTATATGTTTCGTATAATGGTTTCGTTTGTTTTGTTGTATTTTTTCATGAATGAATTTGTTCAATTTACATTGTACACTTTATTATGTTACGAGCGATTTATTTATTATTTCATTATTTAAATCGAAGATGAATCCTGAGGCCAGTTTAGTCTTCTTTTTTTGGGCAATTTTATCTTTGCCTCATCTTGCTAATTTTTTTGGCAATGCAAGTGTGGTCTCTTTATATATACATCTGAGCATTCCAGCACATTATTATCAAACTCATTGGATTTATATATTTTCTATGTTCTTTCTATTACAGTGTGTTGTCATTTTACGACAATATTATTTTTCATTGCTTGTCAATATACAAATTAGTTTGAAATGTGCATATTCCATTAGTGGTCACAACCAAATAGTAAATACAGAAATCGTAGCTGGACACTTCGAGTTTGCAAACAAAAAGAATTGGTTTTTGAATTATTATAACATCCAAAAAATAAAATTGAGCTTTATTTCGTTCCTGATCCACCGATTCTGGATTTTACGGTATCCACAAGTAATTCCTCAGCTCTTCCAGCCAAGTCTACCTGTGACTGCTCCTCGTTTCTCCACAGAGGTTCTCCGGTTATCTTGGAAACATTCAACGTTACCCTGCCAAGTATGAACAGTTTGATGATGCCAGCCTTCGTCGTGGTAAGCCTCTTTAAGCGGACAGGCTTTTTCAAGGGCTAGACGTTTATTTTCCCGCAATGACGCTTTTATTTCTGAATCGTCACTTTTGGTCTCTGATAGTACTCCCTCCATCCTTCCTCAGGCTCTTAAACATGCTACTGGTAAGTGGAACACACTTCTATTGAGTCTTATATTATGCATCCTCTCCTAGAGCACAAGCTAATACTGTTTTCCACTATTCAATTTGAGTATTTTTCACCCTAAGAGCTTTGTTATTTTTCGGAGACTTGACAGTTAACGATTTCATCTTTATACAGATTCCTCACTATTCCTTGCAAATTGTCCTTTAATCCATTACTCCTGGCTTATTAGAGTAGTCTAACTCATATATCGTAATCGATGATCTATCACAAAATGCCAAACGTAAAGGTACTTGATATCGAAGTCAGCCAGCACGTGCATTATGCAGTGATGCTAAAACACTGGCGCCCCATTAAAATGTAAATTTGTAATTTGGAGGGAGTGATCGTTAAAAGCTATAATGGCCATCACTCTAAAAACGTAACATTTTCAGAGGCTGTACATTGCTTACCAACGTTTATCAACAGAAGAAGCTCAGGCCAAATTTCACTTGATAAACCTAGTGTCGTGAGTTAAATTCTCACCAGTAATTTATTTAGTGAGAAACTCATAAAATAAAATCCTTAGTCCCAAGCTGGCAAGAAAAGGCTGGTGACCTGTAGACAAACCGTCCAAATTTTCCTTTGTAGCTCAAAGCGGACGTTAATAAATAAAAATTTAATCAATAGAATTCTGTCACCACATTCAACAATCAAAATGTAGTTTGCAAGTCTCATAAACTTCATCAATATATGTTGTTTTTTCAGAACCCCTTAAATGTTACCAAATTACATGAAAAATGTCTCCTAAATCTTGATCGGAAACTAAGTAGTGAAAAATGTGAAAATAAAACTTTAAATATTAAAATATGAATCAAAATTAAGAAAATATGAATTCTAACTTCAAGAGGTAATAAATGAGTAACCAAATGAAACTGAAAAAATAGAATAAGAACGTTTTATTGAATTAAACTGTAAAAACCCAGAGGAACATCGCAACAGAAATGAAAAAAAAAAACCTACAGTAGTTAACTAACGTGGCAAAGCGACCTCACAGTTATGAAATTACAAAATCCAATACTTTACTAATCGAATAAGTGGTATACTTTTTAAAACGAGAAATAAATTAATGCTTGCTTATTTTACCTTCATAGAAGTTGCTCGAAACTCTTGATATATGTATCACATAAAAGTTTTCATTACACCGAGAAAATGTATGGTTTTACATTTTAATGCTTTTCTGAAATGTTCAATATATGAATATTTATTCTTATTATGGT
>CM032228.1:92165000-92360000 GCA_019009955.1 Riptortus pedestris
GTAGGCGCCAGAAGCTAGCTAACTGTCATTAAGATGGGTAATTTCTCATGAATGTTCTTCGGTTAGAATTATAGATACTGATAGCTGTATCAGAAAATCAACTTAAGTTACTCCAGGGACTTCCAAAATATCTAATGTATTCTGATTAGATTCAGAGATCTTGGTCAACTCTTCTCTCAAGCAATGTATATAGTGGAATTTCCGTTGTTATTTCGTTTAATTCATTTTGTTTCTTTCCTCTTATCACAACTTTAAAATGCATGTATAAAAAGGAAATATTGCGTGTGATATAAAAGACGCTTTACGAGCTGTAGTAAATGCCACCGGGAAGAGAGAGAGACATGAAAGTGGAGGGCAGGAGCTATTGCCAGCTGTAATTGTGCTTGCTGAATTTACACGAGTAAGTTACAGAGCTCTCTTCTCTGTTTGTGGGTTCTCTTCCCAAAGGGCATAACGAGCCCACAATTACTGTGGAAACCACATCATTCTGCATTTAGCACTAGTCGAGTAAGGCCTGTAACCAAATCGACAAAGCGTGCCAAATTAAGCGGACTTAAGCTAGAAGGTTTTTACATGATTAATTGTAAACATCCAAAGAGAAGACCTGAGTTCGTAATAGAATAATACTAAAGGGGGGGACCATTCAATAAAACCTATATAATTCAAGTGAGTATCTCTTCTGCTAATTCAAATAATGATTTCAATTAAAAACATAACAATTTAAACTTTTTGTATGAACTGAAAAATAAAAAGTCTGTCACGCAGGCGCTGCGTAAACTAAGAAGATTTTCCACTTGAGGTTTTACAGTACATAAATCTACATACTGGTAACACAGAACACGACCGTGAATATTAAGGAAATAAATAAAAATGATAATTTGAAAGGATTCAGTCGATTTACAATTTGATAACCTCCACAACATGAAGCGTATAAATTGCAAACAAACAGGTCAGCCAACCTCTCAGAGGTGACTAGATAAATGGAATTATTCTTGATCGGAAAGAAAAACAATTACAAAAATATTTCTGAATATAACATATTAATTTTATTGAAAACTATTAATATATCTGCAATTTATAATGAATCGGAATAATCTCAATGACTCTAATATTAGTAATCCAAAAACAAAAGATGGCGCTCCCCCCGCCGTCTTTTGTTCTTGGATTACTAATATTAGAGTCATTGAGATTATTCTATTTGTATGGTATTTGCATATCAGAACGTATTTGCATGTATCTCGTATAGAAACAATTTGTTGAACACAATATTTGGAATGCCAGCTTGAAATAAGACGTTTCATGTTATATTGGCTTATTATTAACGTGCAATGGCTGAAAGTTTACTGAAGGCTGAAATCTACAAAATGCCAATATCTCGCTCGGTTAATGTTGAAGATAGAGAAAACCTCTATATAACAACATTTATATAACATTAAATTTCCTTAATATTGATTCTATACAATATTTCGATCCGACGTTTAGTAACGGAGAAGTTTCAAATTTTCGAAATTCCCCTCCTCTAACCCCCCCTCTCTCTGGTTCGATTTCGGCCATTAACAAACTTGGCCAAACAAACACGATTAATTAACGAGTTTGGTAACTATCAAACAAAAATTGCGACATCGAGAGCTTTAATATATGTATATGTCTATTTCAGAACCTCCACAAAACTAAAGAAAATTTGTAAGTAATAACCCTTGCCCATATATAATGAACAACATTTAACAATGACAATTATTAAATAAATATTATAGGTAATAATAATAAAAACAATATGATACATAAGAAAGTTATTCATGCAGGGACTATCTGAGCCAAACATTTCCTAGGTGATGGAATGATGGACGTTACTATATCTTACTCTCGAGTCCATATTTCTCCATTTACATAAGAGGTAAAATGTTTGTGTGTGTGCATATATATATATATATATATATATATATATATATATATATATATATATATACAAAAAACACACACATATATATATATATATATATATATATATATATATATATATATATACACACATAAAGCAATGGGAGAGAGTGAGCGAATGTAAATAATTTAATACGTTTCTCCCCCTCTCCGCTCAATTTTGCATTGAAATCAATTTAATCGATTCATTCCTTTGTAGAGTGCAAGACAAGCAGATCATGTCCAACTGGCAGCTTGTAAAACTAACGACTATCTCCATCCTTTTTCTGACGTGGCTGCAAGGGAGCTGAATGCTCTTCCTATAGAAATGAGAGCATCATCATCATTCCGCAGGGCCTGTATTGATAAGTTTTCAACTACGAAATGGGGAAGGGTTATTTTGTCAATATAAACATTTTAAAATGTTTATTTATGTATTATTAGTAATAATTGTTATTATTTTTATATGTAATTAGACTATAGAGAGCTCAATTTATATGAAGTTTTTTCATAAAAATACGTACTTGTCTCTAATAGAGGACCAATGATCCTACAATAAAATCTCTCTCTCCCTCTTTCTTTCTCTCTTCTCTCTATCTCTTCGCCCTTTCTATATCTCGCGTTCTCTCACCGTCCACTCTCTCCCACCATTCCCGGAGCCAGATTTCGTAAAATTGATTTTAAAACTTGTCATAATAAGATTGTAATATTCCACTAATAAAAATTTAATTTGAAAACTTGACGAAGATGTATCATGAATTTTTTCAAGATGGTTTTATCCTTGTTTAGAGAGTTCATCATGTGTCATTTATCGTTGGAATTTAGAAATCTTACTCCTTCGAAATTCAATTGCATTGGCTGCAAGATGAATTGGACCGCTTTGAGTGATGTATGGAATTACCAACGGAAGTAAATACAAGAGCAGAGTTATGCAAGGAGTGATAAATGAGGCAGAGAGCTGTTAGGTCTACTGTAGAGACCGACGATAGTGGGTAAAGGGAATGATAGAGGGAGAGGGAGAGAAGGCAGAGGATGGTAATGTAGAAGAGAGAGAGAAGGAGAGATGGCAGAGGTTGGTAATGTGGGAGAGAGAGGGGAATAGAAACCGCAGATTCCTAAGGGTTGAGGCAATTCAGATTTCCCTTGGTTTAATCTAGAGAGCTAGGGCTTGGCTCGCTGGGAAATTGATATCTTTGTAGACTACAAGCAGACTTTGGGTTAAGTCACAATCCGGCTGCTACAAACTTAGTCTTATCTCACAGGAAATTATGTTCTCGACTGCTTATGAGGAGAACAGTCCCCAGCCCACCTCACGGCGACCGCCCACCTTGGAGTACGTAATATTCGTCTCTCTAAGTAGCGTGCGTTTCCTAACTATTCACTAAAGTTTGTTAGATCGACTGAAGTTGAGGGAGAACAAGCACTAAAATCTTAAAGACTCTCCCTTGCAAGTTTTCACGCTCCTGTCTCAATACCTCTCCCTCTCTCCCCCTCCCTCCCTCTTCGCACTTTATCTTTTTGTAGACTTTAGGAAGGCTTTAGACTCGGTTTTCCATGAAGCATACGGATAATAAAGCCTTTCTAGAATCCAAGAGAAAAGGACCTACATTTCGTATTTAGAGCAAGGCAGCTATATGCGCCCATCATGATGATCCCTAAATAATCCTTTGCGTTCATGATATTTGAGTCTACGTTGCCATTAGTTTCTCCCCTTACGGTGAGGAGGCAATGGTACCTATTGTCTAACCGTGACAGGGCCCCATTTAAATCTCAGCAGAAATTACAGACTCTGTGGACCTACGTTTTTCTTTTTTGGCTACATGGGTTGGTGCTAGGAACACCGATACCGGTGAACCTCCGCCTATGGATATAAGTATACGGGCTTCGGTGCGTACATCTCCCCCATACTTCTTGTAATGCATTTATTCATACATATAGGCGTGACCAGTTCCAGAAGGCCAGGAAGGCCAGTTCCATTCATTAGAGCCAGGAGGTTACAGAAATTGCTGAATATTTGGAAAGCTAGGGAGCATCACTTGGGGTGAGGCGTGGTATGGGTGGTGAGTTAGTACCTCGGAATAGTATTGTAAGTGAACGTGAGCGTTTCATGAATGAATTTTATTCGAGTGTAGACTGCAAGAACACGAATGAATGTAGTAAGGTTCCATATGCTTCTAAAGCATAGGCACGTTAAAGAGTAGAGGATTTACCTGGAAGGCATTTTGTGGCCTTCACTAAGATTGTAGGAGAGGCTATTCCTACTCGGGAGAGGACATCTCGTGGTAAGCCGGATCTGTCTGTGAAGCTTTGGAAACGGCTGCTCATGTTTTAGGCAACTGTATTGCTACCAAGAGACTTCGAATCCGCCGGCATAATGAAGTGGTTCGCTTTGTAAGGCAGGGCTAAGTAATACGAGAATGGAGTACATGGTACGCGAAATTATTTCAGGACCTTCCGCTCAGACTTAGTTGTAAAGTGTAAGACAAATGTGGCAATCATTGATATTCATATCGTTACTGCAGCTAGATCATTGGAGGATTTATTTCAAAGGAAGAAAGGAAAGTACAACAGGTTGGAGAAGCTGAGCTTGAGCAAGGCATGGCTCGCGTGCTCCCAGTGACCCTGCCCTACAAAGGTATCTGGTGTAAAAAGAGTACCGACGGATTGCGGATTTCGGGCATGAGCAGTTCCGCAATGCAGTGGATCGGCATCCTGGTTCTTCGTGGTTCTGGAACAGCCTGGGACGTGTATGCACCAAAGAATGAAGACAGCTGTGAGGATGACCAGGCTTTGGCTGAAGCTAGAAGAGGAAGTCCTCTTGACGAACGATTTCTAAGACGTATGGTGGCATTTTTTGTTCTTTATTTTGCCGATACTATTCATAGCACTGCTGGACTTTGTACTTAAGCACTGGAACTGCAGAGAAAAACGTATATCAATTTCAGGTAAATCACTGGAGAACCTAGAGTTTGCAGATGCCCTAACACTAGTTTCAGCCAGTTTGGAGGGCCTAAAAGTACTGTTGAACAGCCTCTTCAGGGAATATAGACATGTGTCTCGGGTTGGAGCCGAACCTGAGTAAAACCAAGATTATGATAAACGAACGCGCGAAAGCACCTGTTCTAAGAACAACCCAGCCTCTTGACCATGTCGACGAGTATATCTACCTAGGTCAGCACGTCTCATTCCAAGAAGTGGCCTCCAAGAATATTCTAAGAAGGACGGTTTTAGGATGAAAGAAGTTTTGGGTACTGAAACTCATTATGAAGGGAAACTTTAAACTTAAATGGAAGACTGAAATATTTAATCACTGTGTCTTGCCAGTTGTGACCTATGGATGCCAAACCTGACCACTTGTCAAAATCTCGTAACTAAATTTGCAGTATGGCAGCGCTGAATTGAGACCAAGGTCCAAATTGTGTGTGACCATCGTCAGTGCCCTGTTGACATTCAAAATAATAATTACGTTTCTATTAAAATATTTTAGGTACCATATAACAATAAAAACCTATCTTTCTTAGAACTAAATAACATAAAAAACTTTTCATATATCAACAATTTTAATTAAATTCAGTGGGTACAGGTTCGATGTTGACCTGACGGCTCTTGGACCTGGACTGGCTTTTCACCACAAAAACAAGTGAAATGAAAAAAACACCTAGTGAATGAAAATCATGACCAGGGTTCTTTACAATTGGTACAAATTTGAGTGGGCAACCCCTTCTTTAATATTAATGTTTTTCTTTGCCGTTAGAAGGTCCAATCAAATCTCTAGTCCCTCAACCCTGTCCATTTTTCTTCTTTTAGGTAGGTGATGAACACTTCCAATTGTAAAGAACCCTGGTCATGATTTTCAGTCACAAGGTGTTTTTTTCATTTCACTTGTTTTTGTGGTGAAAAGCCAGTCCAGGTCCAAGAGCAGTCAGGTCAACATCGAAAACTTTCGGTAAGACCCCGCTCTCTTCTCATTTGTTCCCCTTTCTCTTATTTGTTTAAATAGTCAAGTTTAAGTCTTTCTTTCAGTTAGCTTTAATGTCCTATCTGTACTCACTTAATTTAATTAAAATTGTTGATATATGAACAGTTTTATATGTTATTTAGTTCTAAGAAAGATAAGTTTTTATTGTTATATGGTACCTAAAATATTTTAATTGAAACGTAATTATTATTTTGAGTGTCAACAGGGCACTGACGATGATGCACAGCATCGAAAGCGCTCTGCCGTTTTAATAAATTATTATAGTGGAAGCGTAGCCAACAATTTTTTTATCCTACATACATACAGTTTGTTCCCTCATCAAGCATAGTGGATATCGGTTGACCACCATTTTGTCTCTGCTAGCAAACTGGCCATTTAGTAGAGATATTACCTACTCTCTAGTTAGCCCTTCAGAGCTATTTAGCTAATTTTTTCTCGGAAAAGCTTTAAGCCTTATGGATATTTCAGTCAGTTGCAATAAAATTCAGCCAATCCGCTGGATCTCAGTCGAAATCTGGCAGCTCTTTGCGGGCTTATTCTTTCAACCATATATATCTCATCCCAACAGCCGCAGATGACCACTTTCTCAGATGCACAAGCACTGCCATAGATGCATGTTACATTTAGCGTCAATCTCCCGTTACATCATCTGGACTGAGTATCTATAACTCCTAAAAAAGATTAATGATTAATTAATTAATAACATTTATAAGCGCTATACACGATAGAAAAAGGGTTTGATTTAATTTTACCTACAAGCCTTCGCTTTCCTTATAACAGTTGATAGGAAAAATTAGGGGAAGGGAACAGATAAAGAAGAATGATTCTGCATTTCTTAGTTGTACCATAAGTACTATAGCATTTTTTATTCATGAGAAAAGAAGATTTTGCATTTATTTCTTTATTTTGCCATTGATTCAAAAATATATTCATGTATTTATATTCAGGTTATTACCTATTGTTTGGCTGACATGTTTTATAATATTTATATGTATATATATATATATATAATATACATATATATATATATATATATATATATATATATATATATATATATATATATGTATGTATATATACTCTATTGTATATTCATTATATTTTTCTAATAATTTTTAACATAAATAAATGTACCACTGGTTATTCCGCGTGACTTTAAGAAGTCAAAAATGATCTTAATAATAGTAAGTGTTTTGGAGCTCTCCTTACTCTTCTTGAAGCTTTGAAGATTTCCCTTCTCGAAAATAATGTCATCTTTAAATCGTAATATTAATTCTTTGTAAGCTCAGTCAAGGTACTTTGAGGATTATTAGCTATATGGTTTGTCATATTCCAAGACCGTAGGGAATTAACCAGTAACTTCTTTTTCTTTGACCAAAAATAATAACTAATAATAGAAAAAGTCAGCCAGATAAATAGGTGAGTCCAAAACGATTCTGCCATTCGAGATCACTTTTGGAAGTGATCAGATATTAGATATTCTTTTTGACAATCGAAAGTGGAATTGAACAACTGTTTTATTGAGTGTATCTACGTAGTGACATCCAAGTGACAAGTAAAGTAACATTAATAGCTCTCCGAAAGGGAGTATGCAAGAAACTGTTAAAGAAATAGATAAAGAGAAGGCGAGGGAGGTAAAGGTTCCTTTGAAAGGATAAAAATGGCTGGGGAGAGAACACAGCTGTCCCGTTTCACTACCCTTTATGAAGGGAAAGAATACTTACTTATATTTTTTTAATGTAAAATTCTCGTTCTACCTTATTCAGAATACAGTGAATATGTTAAGCAGAGCATAGAATGCATATTTAAATAAATTTATTTTTATTATTTTGCTTAGTCCTAAATAATCCTTTTATTTTGAATTTTGTTTACTAAGCTTCTCTTCATATATAAAAACGTGTGTGTTTATTCTAAATTAAAGCTCTTGTTTATATGTGAGAATTCAGGAAATAATGGTATGCCAATAACATTTATTTAAAGTTTGTCTTATTTTATTATAAAGTACGGTTTAGCATGATCGATACTATGTGGATGATTCACATTGGTACGGGACTTACTAAAAATAAATATAATAAAAGTAATTCTAAGTAAAAACAAGAAATGCCCGAAAAGTAAATTTATATAGACATTTGTCTGTAAGCAATACACATAAATGGCCGTGACTTACAATCATTACAAGACTGATGCGTTACAATTTTTACACTAAATATTCTGTATTCTTTATTTTTTGATTTGCGAATGAATCGAATGCGAATTAAAATAGACACTAACTGAAAGTACCTCAATATATAAAAAATGAAGTATTCAAGAAATTATAAATAAAATATAAATTATAAGAAAAATTAAAAATACAAAGAAAATTAAATAATACATCCTACTATAAATATCTTTATAAATACAGACACACACTCACACGTGTGTAAATTCTGTATATTAAAGTAGCACAAAAGCAATAATAATAGCAATAAAAACATAAAATTAATTAATAAAAACTATTTAAATATATAACACTAGCTAAGGTACCCGGCTTCGCTCAGGAAATCATTAGAGGCTGAATATTGAGTGTATTTTTATAGAAAGGCTTCAAATTGTACAATTAAACTTCCCGTCTGTGCATTATATTTTTCCATAAGGGCCAGGTAACTGCAGAGAACTTATATAATAAAAATTTTAATTAAAAAGAGTAAATGAAAATGAGTTTCCAATTAATCCATCTCTATTGTTTGACACATCCTGAATAATTCATATCATAATCACGGGCAACATTTATTATAATTAAATGGTATCTCTGATGCACATATTTTCTGTCAAACCCACTCAGAGCACACATACATCAGAAATAGTCGGTTGTAAGTAGAAAGAAATACCAACAGTGCCAACATTTAACAGAAATTATACATAGAACTACCGTTTAAGTCTAAAAAACATAACATTATTACGCCTATATAAAATAGAATTAATTTGTCCTAATACAATTGGTTACTCCCTCTAGAGTTTTAGCGTATGTCTCGTTCATATTAGTTATAAGTTATTTTGAATAACAAACTAATAACCTGTAATGTGCATGAGATAATAGGCTTCCCGGATAACCTCCCCCCCCCTTCGTCATTAAAAATGCTAACATAGCTAATTTTCATGGAGGAGTGGATGCTAATTCACGTACCAAGTTTTGTTTAATTAGGATGTCTTTCGCAATACAATTTGTAGACAGGCATCACTCTTTATTGCTCAAGCACTATTCCAGCAAATGTTATAGGAAGTGTTTGGAACAACTCTTTGTAAACAGCAACCATCTCTCTTATTGATTCTCTGACCCAGACTTAACCAATATACTAATGAAGATTGTCACTTCCTTTAAGGTCACGGGACATTGTGAAAATTGAAAATGAATACTTTATGCAGTGGGCTAGTTACAATTAGTTTGTAATTTAATGGCCATGTTTATAAGACGAATAAACGTTATAAATTTTATTGTGTCACAAAAAACTTGATTCCTTTAATTTCAATGTTCTGCAGTTAGTTCAAAATTTATTCCATCAGGTTTATATAAGGCAGTTCGTCATGTAAAGAGGTTTAGTGTAGAAGTACTCATTTCATTATGCACAACTTTATTATTAAGGCACTAATAACCTTTTTACCTATTGATTCCTATACGATACTCTTGTCACAGAATATTTTTCAGATATATGTTCTGTCTACACATAAGCTGATTGTTCACGAAAAAACAGCCCTGAAACCACGAAAATGAACAAGGTAAGGTAAGAGGGTCTTTAGAACACACAGCGGTATCCCGTATATTTCTGTGTGAGACTTTCCAACAATAAATATCTCACGAAGAGGGAAAATATTCCACTGTGTGCCCGAGCTATAAAAGAGCAATCACAGTAAAAACCGTAGCCTGCATTTGCTTTCGAATGCTATTCATTATGAGTACAAATGCTACACCTGTAATTTAATAGCGTCCTGTCTGCTTCACTGTTCGTGAGAGACACAAGAAGGAATTAAATTACATATCCTTGGTGTTCAAGACAAATAAACGGTATTCGCATTTTGTAAGATTTACATGTCTATAAAACTTACATCAGAGTCACCCGGCGGTTGTTGTCCTGCCTACACTGCTATAATCAGGCACTGACGATGGAGCGCTGACTCCGAAAGTGCACTTTGCATAAAATTAAAAACAATAGTAGAAGATATTTACGCTTTTCTCTTATTCCCTTTTCTAAACGCATCTCCTCTTTGCCCCGCTTAAACCACAACGAACAAGATCTTATACAGTTATACATGAAACGTTTATGTAGCAGGTATGGTAATGGCCATATCAATATTGAGGATCTAGAACATTATGTGCCTAGTTCGTTGATGATGTTTTTTTACTTCATTTCGAAACTCATGCGCAAAATAATTAATGCATAGTAGATCACGCCACTAAATTCTCTCCCCGTCTCCAAATTTAAAGCGTGATAAGAGTTCTTCTCGACCTTAACGCTAGTTTACTGATTTTTCCATGTATCTTCTTCCCGATCAAGATTTTTCCAAAAGAAATATGTACACTCAGGAAATTCTGTGAGACAACTTACGAAAAATCATTCAAATTATAAAATCGCGTATTCTTGATTTTTACACTTGGACTTTATTCTACACATTATTATTCTATTCTATTCTGAATCATTTCATTGTCTATTAAAATCTATTCATAAAATTCTGTATGAACACATTTATAATCCTTTAGCCAATTAATTCTGCCCAGCTTCCATTTGGGGCGTAGGCTCTACCATTTTAAATATTTATGTAATAAGTAAATTGTTCTTTCTAAGAAAAGCATCAATGAGACCGAAAACTACTTCTCTCCATTTTATCAATACCAAAATAGCTAAATAAATGAGTTCAGTTCTTTGAAAATGATACTTTTGGAACTAATGCTTCCGTGCCACCGAACCTGTATTTCCGAGAAATTTATCAGATTAAGAACTCAATAAAAACAAATCTCTTTGGGTTTCATAGAACTTGGACTGTTCTTAGGAAGAAATCTATTTCAATTGAATCGTATAAAGTGGTGGGTCAAGTTAGTTTTACTTTCTTTTTTTTTTGGTCAGACGTAACGATCAGATAAAAAGTGAGAATGTATGTGGAAGAAGCAAAGAAGAGAAAGCAATTTCCTGCGATTCTTCCAATTGGTCTGGCTTAAGTCGAGTTTTAGACTGCCGGGAGCGAAGCTTTGGCTCTGATAACAGCCGTCGAATCTCCAACAAATCGACCAAAGGATAGCATTACCAACCGATAGAAAGGTAAGTATTCCTCGCTAGTTATACTCCTAGCTACTACATCAATACTCCTATAAATTTAAAATAGTATTTCAATTAAAAATAATTAGATGTTTTTCTGGGCCTGAATACAATTATGCATCTATTTATATAAAGAAGTTGGTTCAGGCTATGGAATTTACTGATTTGCAAAAATAAGCAAAAAAAGTCCGTCTCGCAAGCATTGCGTAAATAAGCAGACTTTCCACATGTTTCTATGACTCACTACTGATCTAACCTCACCATGCATTCTATATTTCTAAATAAAACTCATAGAGTAGAATGGTTGGGAGTTGCTGAAAGTTGGCAACAAAGAAGCTCGAATAATTCACTGTATGCAATACTCAAGTAACGAAAAAATGTATAGAACAACAATTGTTGAGAACCAAGAAATTAAAAACATTGGTTCTATATCATTTTTCTAACCGACACATAATAACGGAGCTAAAATGACTTTTCGAATTCCTGCTTCCGTTTGCCCCTCCTCCCAACCCCTGGTCCGATTTTAGCCATTAACGAATATGATCTGAAAACAATATTTGGTATTTAAACTTCAAATAAGAATATTTTCAAAAAAAATTAAAATTCAAATAAGATATTTCATGATATATTTACTTAGTGTTTAAGTGCGAGGATTGCTGAGTTCTTAAAATTAAAAATTGTGACCTCTAGAACGGTATCACCCACACACAAACACACACACACACACACACACACACACACACACACACACACACACACAGACACACACACACACACACACACACACACACACACACACACACACATATATATATATATATATATATATATATATATATATATATATATGCATATGAGTACTGTCTGTCACCACTCTAGCGGACGCGATTTTGTTTGTTCATTACCAAACCGACATTTAAACGGTTAACCTTGTATATTAACGGAGATATATGCACTTTCAGCAGCTTTCCGTCAAGGCAAATCAGCTACTGGTGGTTCTCATGACGCGATTTTCGAAACATTTAGAGTGGTGACAGACAGTACTCATCTGCCTATATATATATATATATATATATATATATATATATATATTTATTCCAGTACGCTCAATCCCTGGTAGAAATCTAGGAACAACCCGCTGCAGACATTGCGGTGAGTATGAAACCCTCCCTCATGCCCTAGGTTCTTGCCAGTGGGGAGAGCTGTTGCGTAATTCACGTCATCTCTGAAATAGCAACACTCATCAAAAAATATCACCCAGACTGGGAAATATTTCAAGAGGTTAGTTGCTTGTCAGAAGATGGCTCTCAGAGACGTGCCGACATCATTATAATTAATAAGAAGGGCAAATCAGGACATATACTAGATCCTACAGTAAGGTTTGAAACAGGAAATTCTCAAGCAATTGAGGTTGATTTAGAGAAAAAAAAGATTTACGAACCTTGCTGTAGGTATCTAAAAGAAAAATACCAAGTTCAAAATTGACCACACTACAGGTGTGGACACTACAGGTTATGTACCAAGTTCATTGACGATGTTACAGCATCAAGCATCTACACTAGTTGCTCATACATTAAAGGTCCGATAAAAACATAGTATTTACGTACCTTCATTGTGTACGAAGTATTTACGTACCTTCTTTATGTACGAAGTATTTACATACCTTGTCTGTGTACCAAGTATTTACGTACCTTCTTTGTGTACGAAGTATTTACGTACCTTGTTTGTGTACCAATTGTTTACGTACTTCTTTGTGTAAGAAGCATTTACGCCTGGAATAAGAGGTTTAGTGATGAACAGGTCATGTGAGTTCTCGCCCGGGCTCCCTCTTCTCGAGTGCCGGGTGAAGGTAAATATCTGAGCCAAAACACTTCTTCCTAACTTGAACCCTGCTCGATAATTTCCCTAGGCAATTTAATATTAAAGCTCCATATTCTACAAATCAGTATGCATATGAGGATTACATGCGATACTGGGAGCAGTGCAGTTCCTCTATAAATGTCATATTTATTAGTCGTGCACATCTTCAGGATTTATATAAGGCCTGAGTTTCTTGTGGCCGGGATACGTTTCTCCACTTTTTCAGGATTAACTGACGTTATCGACTCATCAATTGCTCACCCCCTTCTTTGAACTATCTCTTGGTAACTGTAACTATTTTAAATACCCCTGAGTACTGTACTCGATATATAATCACCGTTACCCAAGAAGGAGCTGTATCGAGTTGTCTTCAGATAGTAATGGGCCCCATTATTCCCGCGGTTGCCAGAGCATGTGCCTACGGACAGGATCTAGAAGAGTTAGACGGATTTATTCAATTGATTCCGAATATACCACTAGCGTAACCTAGTCAACTTAAGTTTTCCGCTGCCTGAAATCAAATGCGCACACAATTTTGGATGGACCACAGATTTCTTTTTTTTCAATTATGTACAATCGTTGAACAGTTGAAGGAAGTTTTGATTAAAAAAAAAAGGGCCATGAAGACTACTTTATTAATTGTATTCAATTAGACGAAACAACTAAGCTTTTACAAGCTTGTCCAATATGTACCTCAAAAGTGATTTAAGTAAAATTAATCTTTATATATATAATTCTAGCGTACGTGTGTATGTCACTGAACTCCTCCTAGATGGATGGACCGATTTGATTGAATTTTTAAATACGCGTTCGAGTGACGCCACGGATGGTTTAGCGCCGCAGATCGGCCAGGCAGATGGAGCAGGAGTGGGGGTCGTGAGGGTGGCCTGAAATTAAAAATAGCCGTATTTCGTTTCCTATTGGCTTTTCTGCAAATATGCACAGGATAAGAGTTGTTTATGCTGTTATTTGGAGTAACTTTTGTCATATTCAATTTTGTCGTATATTAAAGTATAAACGAGATATACACTAAAAAATTAAAGAGGGGCCAACAATTTTATTGGGCACCAACGATTGAACCGAACTGAACAAAACTCGGTATGTGAATTAGCATTAGTTCTACCATGGTTATAAGCTGTACTAAATTTTTTAAGTTCGAACGGGAGTGGGGGTTTACCGAAGGCCGAAAACTAAAAAACGCCGATATCTCGGTTAATATTAGAGTCAGCGAAAAAGGTACATAACAATGTTTATAGATCGTTTAATTTGCAAAAAGATTGGTTCTCTACCAAATTTCGACCAGACTCAAACTAACGGAGATATTTCGAATTTTGGAAAATCCTCCCCTCTTAATCCCCCCTCCCAATGATCCGATTCCAGCCGTTGAAGAACATGATCCGTCTTTTAACGTAAAACGTTTAAATACGGAGTTTGGTAACGATCGAGCGAAAATTGCGACCGCTAGAGCGTTAACAGGCTAATACGCCTCTATCTTTATATATATAATTCTAGCGTACGTGTGTATGTCACTGAACTCCTCCTAGACGGATGGACCGATTTGACGCGTTCCAGTGACGCCCCGGATGGTTTAGCGCCGCAGATCGGCCAGGCAGATGGAGCAGGTCTCCGGTCGAAGGGCGAAGGGCGAGGTTATTGGAAATGTAATGAATTGTTAATATGTTTATCTAATGTATGTCCTTAGAGTTTAATTATGTCATCTAAATAAAGATGTTTTCAGCTGCGAGAGGTTTTCACTTTCAGACATTGTTATTTATTGTCCAAATTTATTTTAATTTGTTTTGAATGTTGCAATTATTTTCTTTTCTTTATTTATATTTATGTATTTGCATTATTATTGTTGAGGGTTTTGATTTATTTCAATTATTGGTCTACAGCTGTTTGTTTTTAAGGACGTGTGTTGCGCATTCTACCAGATAATCATAGAACTAAAACGTCTTCTTTTCCTTCTCTCATATTTTCCTTTTCTTTTTGCGTACCAAGTTTTCGCGATATTTTGTTTACTATTTGTGTTTTGGCATACGTGCACATAAAATTTTTTATTTTTTGTGTTATTAAAAGAAGATTTTTTTAAAGCAACATTATTAAATTTAATATCCTAATCGCTTGATATATCATGCAGGACAACGTCTGCCGGGTCCGCTAGTAACATATAAACCTGATGTTAATGAATAATGAAAGGAATTTTCTATATTTGGGATGTAATAAAGCAAGATTATATATATGTGAGGTGAAAATTAAAGGAAGTTCATAACACTTCAGTTAAGCCTCCTCTGCTGGGACAATATATGTTCTTTATTAATTAAAAAGCTCATTTAATCAACCCGAAAAACGTATTTTCATGAGTAAGGGATTTATTTCAATCCCTCAACATTAAATTAAAGTCACTCTTCTGCTATACATTTGCCTCTTACACAAAGTCCATCTAACACAGTCCATAGTACAATAATTGCAATAACCCTATCTCCCTAATTTTTCTTTAGCACCAATACAATAAAACTTACGACTTATCGTATACGTAAATACTGCTCTGACAAATATATAGTAATAAATACTCTTATAATAGCAGCAACTGACCATTGAGTAATAAGACAATGCCAAAACTGAAAGACTCCACCAGGAACAATTATTTTTAGTCTTAGAGAAGTCCTTAAGGAAACCAAACACATGAAGTCACGTTCAATAACCGAAGACCTCGAATGTAATAATGGGTGGAAGTTTACGCGTTCATTAAAGTTTAACTTTATTACGGGTTATGCATTGGGGTTTGTAAGAGCTTTTGTGCTCGAACCAACGAGAAGGATACTTATCTTCCTCATAAGTTAAAGTGCTGCAAAGGCAAGCATATTTGCTGGGGAGAGGACGGCATTCTGAAAGATCAAAGAACTGAATTAGCTTCCAGAGGGGTTAATTAGGCAAACTGAATACCTGGGAGGTCAGAAAGCTATATCAGCATTTTGAGAGGTTGGAAATCTAGATTTTTATCGTGAAAAGTTAGGTAGCAAAATTAGCAGCCTCTATGTTCGAGGAGCAAGATGAACATTCGGAAATATTGGAGAGGTAGAAGAGATGCTTGGAAGTTATAAACCGGTTTGGTGGGAAGAGCTTTTAGAGGGGTAGACTGGCACTCTGACAGGTTGGAGGTTGTCATCGCCAGGTGATAGAGCCACATCCTGACAGGTTAGAGAGCTGGATTGATGTCCCGAGAGGTTAGGAGCTAGATCGGCTTACGTGGAATGCAGGGAGATAATTGGCATTATGATAGCTTATAGCCCTTAATCAGCCTTCTCAGAGGTTTGGGACACTGTCTCTAATTACCTAAATACATTAGGTTAATGGCTGGAGGACTTGTTTTATAATCATTCAATATAATATTTACTGGGATCATTAATAGTCAGTCCATAGTTTCTGCACGTTCTCTAGCTCCTTAGTTAATTATCCCCAGGCTTTTAGCGTTCTCTCAACCCTGTCCATTAACTTCGTATTAGCTGATTTCCCGTAAGAAAAATCAGCTATTGAGTACTTATGGCGCGATTTTCAAAACCAATCCTTAAATGTCCATCGATCTTACCTAATTATGAATCAAAATGAAAATGGAGTCTAAAGATCAAATTAGTTAATGGCTAAAATCGGACCCGGAATAAGGGAGATAAATTGAAAATTCAAAATATATCCCTTACTATAAGTCAGATAGATAATTGTTATAGAATAAACCACTTTAAAGTATTGATTAGCTTCAATTGTTATTCTACACATTTTCTCTTAACTCAAATCTTAAGGGAGTGATTAGTAATTGTTTCTTTTCCGTCTACGAAAACCCTTACTTCTTCTACCCATTGGGTTTTTATTTAAAATAGAGATATGTGAGGAGATAGAGGTGGCTTACATTATTAGTGGTATACCAGTACGTGGGAAATCTGCTTAATGACGAAGCCCCTGCGTGCCGGACGTTTACAAATGTACGAGAGTATGCTCCTTAAGTATTCTTAAATTCCCTGGTAGAGTACGGATTGTCAAATGTTAGTAATAGCTTCTAAAATGGCATTCTTCCAGAATCTCTATTTCTTGGTGTAACATACGCTTTTAAAAAAAGAATTATATTTTTAAAAACGTATGAAAGCGCTGAAGTGACACTTTTCTTGGAACTGAAACAGGTCATTTTTCTCAAATAAGCCTCAGCCAAACCCCTTTTGCAATAAAATGCCAGCTCTACTTAACACAGTTGATTTGAATCCAGAACAATGTCCTCATCTCATTATTATTTCAGTCTTCTGATATATACGATCTTGAACTTATCACGTAACACTATACTTGCAAATTAGGTAAGTGACAAATCATATCTGATTGTAATTCCTTGTTGATAGCTAATTTCCCGGGATGGACTTATCATTATCTCATTTACATATGTCTGCATATTCTGCAAACTATCTCCTTATCATTCAAACACTTGTCGCCCAATTAGTATTTTGGGAAAGAACAGTTAAAAAGAATATAAGAAGAAAATTAACTTTGTGTACTTTCTGGCACCAATTAGTAACTAAAAGATTAAAAACCAGATATTAAAATTGATGTGCGATTATTTATTCCTACAACAATTTCATGAAAGTCATATCTGTTTTTCCTCGGTTTTACACAATCTGCTGCCATTTTCTTCAAATAAAATATACATATTACCTTTGTTATTCCTTATCCAGAGTTTACTCCCTTGAATATTTCGGAATTTCTAGAATCTTAGGATGACACGTAGTTGCATAATACCTTACATAATAACTTAATAAACGAAAGTTTCGCTTCTAAAATTTCGGTATGGGATGGCCTTCCCCTGCATACCTATAAGTAGATGAAGATGATCTGGTACTCATTCAGCCTGCTATGCTTCTACAGCGGCACGAGACATGTATATGGCTGACAGTGAGCTGCTGAAGAACAAGGTGAATCATCTCCGGTAAATAAAGAAAACATTCCGATCCAACTTTAAACCTGAAAACTTGGGATCATTCACTCATATGGAGCTTAAACCAAGGAAGTGGCGGATATTGTCCTAGTGAAATGTGACAATGTGAAAAGAGTTCACTGGTCACTAGGGAAAATCCTAACAGTAATGTTTGTAAGAGATGTTATCCCTCGAGTAGCAGTTATCATGACATCTACTGCGGTATTACCAACTGGTAATGACACCTGAAGCACATTTGCCCTGAGAGACAATAGATGATTCAATGGGAATAAGTAACTTCCTGTATCTATTACTCTTGGGACCCTTTGGGCTGGAGGATGTTAACAAATCGCTTTAAGTATTCATATGAGATATTATTTGTATTAAAATAGTTATCATGTTGCTATAGTAGCAAATTTGTTCCTAATTTCCATACAGTTTACTTCGCATTATTATATGCCCTTAAGAATCAGGAGTAATGTGATAAATGTCATATCCGTGTTTCTCTTAGTCTCAGCAGCTAGCCTGTCAGCCAGTTATCCGTGACAGATCGCAGAGACAATTGGCAATTACCTGTTCATTTTTTCTGCACACTCCGCTATTTGAGGTAAATAGTCATTGAGTGAGGGTTTACTTCTACGTCAAAATATATGTGAATATAAATATATATTCTATACGAATGAATTGTATTTTGAATGCAGTCTAATGTCATGCATTTTTGAATGATGCCTGGATGGATGGATGGATGGACGGACGGACAAATCTTGTCTCTAAAATCAAGGATGCTACTCCTCTAGGAGACAGATCAGGGGTGTACATGATGAAGTGTGGGATGTGTGAAGCCAGCTACGTTGGGAGGACAGAGAGGAAGTTACGGATCAGGGCTAAGGAACACATGAGAGATGGCTCAGAGTTTTATGCACACTGTAAGGAGCACAACCACCATGCTGGGGACCACCAGATAAAATTAGTTCATAGCGACGTAAGGGGTTATCTGTTGGACATGGTGGAGGCTATTGAAATAAAACTTGAAAAATCCATAAATAAAAGCAATGTAAATGTGCAGATTTACACAAACGCGTCTCTCATGTCCAGACTTGTCTCTGCCCCCTCCCTAGCGGCTTGCAACGATCCCCTTGGCCTCAGTGCATCGGCAGGGTTTAGCCTGGTAGCAAGTCTATAGGAACGCCCTACGCTCTGACGGTAATTTTGCTTATAATATTATTTTAATTTTTAAATAGTAATTATTAATTTGTTATATTTTAATTGTAATTGTGTTTTTAATATAGGTGTTATTATTGTAAAGTTTTATAATCTTATATACTGTTTCTTATATGACCAACTATGTAAAACATTTTTAAGAACTGATGATTTTTAGACTCCTTAATTATGGTGTTACATTGTTTTGTAGCTCTGAGGGTGGGGATTTAGTCCCTGAAAGCGCTCAGCGTTTATAAGAAGTAAAATTGTGAGGAGCCATAAAAAAGTTTTGTGATTAACCATTCATCACCCTCACCACCAGCTAAAAATAAATATGATTTCCCTATATGTTTTCACGATACATCATGAGCTCAATTCTCAAACTTTTCAATCACTCGTGAAACATAAGTTTAATTGTGTTACATTAAAATAACTAACAGAAAGGATGGAATACTAGTCATGAGTGTTAACCATAATCCACTATTCCTAAAGGCCTAATGAATCAAGTATTTAGCTGACAACGTGTTGGAATTTGGTGAATATTAATCAAATTAACATTTAATTGGCACGAGCCCTCCATAGAAAATAGCCTTTATATTCGCTCCATCTCCAAACTAATGCAGTGTAAAATCATTGTCATATGTATTTACCATAGGCAATCCTTTGTTTCAAAGCGGGAGTGAATTTCCTTTACAGCCTAACTCCATTTCATGTTCAACAATAGGACAGTGTGCAATAAACCGAGGCTAGAATGAAAGCTGCAAAGAGCCGAAAGGCAAACAATAAAGTGGATGATGGAGTCTGACTGCAGGGATTGCCCATTTCCATTCAAACAATCCTATCCCTTACATTTTTCCAACGCATTCCCTCTCCAGAATCAGTAACATGTTTATTTTCATTGGATCAAAGGCTGCTGATTGTAGCCATACTAAATCTTATAACAGAATAAATTGTGTTATGTTAGTACCAATAAGTGACGGAGCTGTTCTAAGGGTATTTAAATTAATTGATGACATACTGTAGTAAGTGGTTTTTGGCAGAGCCTTTTCTGTTATTTATTGGGAAAGTGTAATGAAAGAAATCCATAACACTATCGTGATAATGTCTGAGCCGCCAAAATTGCTTGACTGTTAATAAAATCCACATTCACACGTTTAAACACTAATGGAGTCAACTAGACCAACCAAGGATGTCCCCTGAAGAGTGCTGACCTCTACAGCCTACTTTTTAAATACTACCTGAGAGGGCATCCTTGGGTTCAAAGTGCAAGAGATAAAGAAGTCAGGCTGGGACAGTAGAGTGAATAGGACAGCAGAGGAGAGAGTAGAGCCTCCCATGGGCAGCAGCAGTTTTAGCCTTTTCTCACACCCATTCTTTAGAACTTCCAGCATGAGTGAAAAAAGGGAGGAGCATCCAGGGGGAGAACAGGATGGAGGGAGGAAGAGGGAGAATACCATAGCAGCATCCAGGACAGTATCACCATATCAACAGTATCCCTTGAAGTAATGTACATACTAACTCACTAACATATATATGCCCTGCAATAGCCCATCCCACCATATCTTGTAATTATTCAATATACTATTAATGGTAATAACCGTTTTATAAATCATGGTCCTCCGGTATCAAATCACACATACAAAATTTACATAAACCAGCACCTCTCTTAAAATATTTACAAGCCGTTAGCAGGTAAGGCCGAAGGGCTTGTAAATACAGCAAGTTCTCCACTATAGAAAAAAATAGATATGAATATTCAATGTATTGTATAAAATGAACACGTTCCATATGGCCTCCACCCTAAGCATGACATTTCCTCGACTTTTTCAGCTCTTCGTTTAGTTAATTATTATTTCTTTGCATTCTTATGAACTTTTAAGGTGGGATAGAATGTTAGGATAGAGTGGGCTGGAGGTGCGGCAGGACAGAAGTCCGGATTTAACGCCTCCTTCAAGATTTATAAACATGAGAATTTGAAGGCAAAGTTTTATTCCAAACCGAACCTGTTTACTAAAGGCAACGAGATGAGAATAACTATATATATATATATATTAGTCATTTTAGGTCTACATCTGTTAGAATATCAGTTAGTTATTAAACAAGCTCACAAGCTTGAAAACGTCCATTTAAAAATATAGTTCTAAAATGTTTCTACAGAGGACACCTTCATTTATTTTCAGACTCAATAGTCTGAAAACCATAGATTCTACATAATACTCGTAGGGTACTCTGAGTCTTCATTTTTCTTTGTTACACTAAACATTTCAATGTAAAAAAGATCTCAATTACATCTGTGTGATTACAAAACTTTTATTTATTTTAGAGCGTTCGCAGCGAGGCGATATTTCTCATCAAAAAAGAACAAAAAAAATGTAACAACGTATATAAACAAAATGCAAAACTGAAAATAGTAACAAGAAAAGATTAAACAATACAAACTAAGAACGCAAACTAATAACAAAACGCAACTAAATAACAGAACGTAACACAATAACAAAAACTCAACTAAATAACAGAACGTAACACAATAACAAAAACTCAACTAAATAACAGAACGCAGACAAATAACAAAACGTAACTAAATAACAGAACGCAACCAAATAACAAAATGTAACCAAAGAAACAAAAAACACAAATCAACAAATAAACAAAACATTAAATTCAAAACAAAAAATCTTGTGAGGAAACTAGATAATTAAAAATGATAAAGACTAATTAAAATACGTAAACTATTATATACTTTCAATGGTTAAAAACAGGACTAAAATCAAATAAATAATAATCAGTATGAATAAAATGAAGATTAAATTTTCTGATATCTAAAATATTTTCAATTATAAGCTCTCACTTTCTTTATCATACATACAATCACGCACACACACACACACACACACACACACACACACGCACACTCACACACACACACACACACACATACAGTAAAACAGTTTAGCTGGAGTTTAAAATATTTAATTTAAGAAGGATTAAAAAGGATTTTAAAATGTAATACTTTTAAATTTGTGAGTAAATGTTAATGTCATGTAAATGTTGGAGTATTGTGGGAATGTGTGGGCTACCTTCAGTAAGTAAGTCGTGTAAGTCATGAGGGATCTTTAGATGGTCACGTCTTTTGCAGTCTGTTAGTATGTGTTTTATTGTAAGCGGAGCGTTACATACAGTGCATTTATTCATTCTTTTCTTTTCAAATAGGTAACCATGGGTTAGGAGAGAATGACCTATACGTAGTCTCGTAAGGACTACTTCGTCTCTCCGAGTAAATTTGGAAACCTTTAAGTTTCTCATAAAGGCGAGATAAATGGTATAAAAAGGAAAAAGACAGAATTAATTTAAAATAATATGGTAATATAACTTCTTTTTCTGAAGTTTGTTCGACATAAAAGAGAGGCTCCATATTACATGTTTAAGTAATGAAAAGCAGGAAAAAGGAAGATAGCGATAAATCCAGCTGAAGTGAGTTGGTTGCTTGGCTGGCTGTCTGCATGCGAAGGAGCTTCGACCGCAGGGTGGGCAAACTTCTCATCCCGGAGGGAACCAAACTTCCTCTTCAAGAAGCACTTAACCGAGCAAAGAGAGGAAAATCTAAAGAATGAAGGCAATTTCACAAACATTAACTCTGTTAAGCCAAAGCTATGTTTAAACCCCATGTATTATAATATGCAAATATCTTATTACAACATAGCTTACGGTACCAAGAACTTCACGAGCTCTAAATCTCCAAATAATTCTTATTTGCCCTCTCTCATCACTGTCTTTTGCCGCGGACGGACTGGTGACAGATACAAGTTAGCATATTGATGTTTCTAAATTCATTCCCTCAGTTCATCAGAAATACTCCTTCACGAAAAGTGTGACACCTTTTGTTGAAGTTAATGTCTATCGTAAGAAACAGAAATAAAATAAATTAAGAACATAATTTAGATGACTTACCCTTATTTGATATAATAAAAGTCCGTCACGCAGGGGCTGCGTAAACTAAACTGATTCCCCATGTGCTGATATATCATGCTTGAAATCTCATCAAAGCACATATTATTTATTTATATGTAAATAGCCGGTGAGAAAGGAGGGGGGGGGGGGGTTATCCAAGGCAAAATACAAGAAAGTAAGAATAATTCGCTTAATACTTCAGTTGCGAAATAATACATAGATCTGCTATTGCAGAGCATCAATAATATATAATATGGATATCTTATTACAACATAGCTTACGGGACCAAGAACTACATGAACTCTAAATCTCCAAATAATTCTTATTTAGTAGCTAAAACTAGGTCTAATTATTATCTTAACACCCAAAAAGACATTACTCAAATTTCTGTTTGAATTTGCGTATGTAATTCATTTTAGTCTCTGAATTGGAAAATAAGGTGTCAACCGGATGGACGTCAGAGTTCAAATTCTTGCTTAACATAGTTTAAAAATAAAATATTAAATATTTTTCATGTTATCAGATTTCTCCTTATGAAAATCAACTACTGTGGTTGACATGATAAATGTCTTCAAATGAGCATTTCATGAATGAAACTTATTTCCTGTCAAAAAACAATCCGAGTACATATAGTTTAAGCATAGTTTTGTTGACAAAAGTTACTTTAAATAACAAAATAAACAACTTTTATCAAGTGCATATTTGCAGAAAAACCAATAGAAAACGAAAAACTGCTATTTTTAAATTCAGGCCTGCCTTATAACCCCCACTCCTGTCCGTCCCTAGAAATGTTGGTATGGCTTATGATAATTAAAGCGTCAGAGCTAATTTACATACTGAGTTTTATACAGTACGGTTGATTCTTTTGTGCCAAATAAAATTGTTGACTCTCGCTATAATTTTTAGCGTATAACTCAATTATACTTCGGCATACAGCGAAAATGTATATAACAAAAGTTACTCTAAATACTAAAAAAAATATCTTTTGTTATGTGCAAATATGCCAAAAAGCCAATAGAAAACGAAATATCGCTGTTTTTAATTTCAGGCCTCCCTTATAACCCTCCCCCTCCTGCACGACCCTAGAAATGTTGGTATGGCTTGTTATATTGAAAGCGTTAGTGCTAATATACACACCGAGTTTTATTTAGTACTTCGCTATATGACGAAAGTGTATATAAAAATAGTTACACTAAATAATAAAGTAAATAACTTTTGTTATGTGCATATTTGCCAAAAAACCAATAGGAAACGAAATATCGCTATTTTTAATGTCAGGCCTCCCTTATAACCCCTACTCCTGTTCGTCTTAGAGAATATTAATATAGTCTAAAGTCTAAGGTGGGTTAGTAGTAATACATAAACCAAGTTTCATAAAATTTGGTTCAGCCGTTTATGAGTGAAAAGGTAACAAACAAACAAACAGACACGAAAGAAACAAAATGCAGTTATGGTGTCTATGACATGTGAAACGAAAAGTTATCGTGAAAGTTCGCGAAAAAAATCCATGTACAGACAGAGGTTACAATTTTATATATATATATATATACGACAGTGGTAATTTTTGACTCATCGTTATTAACCACAATATTTAAATATGTTTTGTAAAGTAAAGAAAAAGTTCGTTGTTCATCAAGAACAGTGTTATGTGCAACAAACTTCGGTTAGAAATATTATAGAAAATAATTTCTAGGTTTTTTTTCTTAGTAGTGGTTATCAAATTGCACCTTATTAATTTGTTGTATTCCTGTTCTTAATTTGTCTTAAATTTTTATCCCCCTCTAACCGTTCGTCCTCTTAAGTAATTTGCGGATTCACGATTCACATTTAAAAAAGTTATAATATAAGAATATGCATTTGTGTATATATCTTCAATGAAAAGAGTAATCTTTTTTTTTTACAACAGAACAGTTTTGACAAAAAATCGTTATATTTTTTGGGTAATTGATATCATGAAAACTTAATCATGAAACGAATAAAGAAACTAATAATTAAAATAAAATCAGGTGTTTTATGAACTTCTGTATAAAGTTCTGAACATTGGTATATATTGATTTGCTACAAGAGTTGCTGCCTCACATACAAGAAGATGCAATATCGATCTCGTAAGTAGGCGAAATCATTAAGAACTTTGAAATCAGTTGAAACTATTATAAAAGGACGTATACGTCACTGGGTCTTCATTTGTAAAATTGTTATTTGTGATTACATGCATTTCACAATGGGTATGGATATTTATTACCTTCTCTAAATATTTTAACACGAAAATCATTTAAAATTCATTTTCTTTTGCTTCTAACAATATTATTGGTAACAGCACAATGCTCTTAAACTTAAAATAGTTTGAGATCATTTCGATATGTAAAAAGTATTAGAAAATAAATGGAATTTCTTAAATATAATACACTTTTATTACACCTACTAATTTATTAATAAATTATGGCTAAATTCTTATTAGATGGAAAAGAAGTTCTCAAGCAAATGCAATTTTACTAGGTGCATTAGGGAAGCATAAAGACATAGCACAGAACAGCTTGTGGTTTAAATAGTATAATTTCATACCTTCATTTAAAAATATGAATTTTATATATATATATATATATATATATATATATATATATATATATGTGTGTGTGTGTGTGTGTGTGTGTGTGTGTGTGTGTGAATATATAAATGTATAAATCAAGAAAATCGAGATAATAATTATCAAAGAAATAATGAACTAATGAACACAATGATCAAGAGCGGGTATAAGCGAATAAGCATATAACTTTGCAGCATTCCAAAATATTAAATATATGAATACTTATGTCACTTATAGGACCTCGACTTTCTCTAAGATGCACAAAATAAAAGGTATTTGAAGGAGTGTCTAGTTAAAATACAAGACCAAACTAAACTTAAACAGGGCTAAACTGTATAAAACAGGAGAAGTCAAATGCTAACATATAATCTCCAACACCTGATTTAGATGATGTAACGTTTTAAGCTTGCCATTAAATTCAGGTTTAAATAAAGTAAAAGAAAATATTTTAATAAATTCATGGGCCGAGAGGAAAAATGTATTATACGGGAGAAAGATTAATGTAGTACACAGGAAATGAAAATAAAGGTAATAAATATATCCTCATATTTATATACCTCATGGGAAGTATTTTGTAAAATTATTGCAAACAGATCGAGGTAAATAAGTTCATAATTTAATTAATTAATCACTGTTTATGGCATTTATGCTCAAAGAAAAAAATGACGTCAAAGTTCTTGTCCAGCTGCCCATCCACGCCGTTGCCTAGCAACCCGTGCCCCGTTGACTGACTACCTCCATGGCCAAGTGGTAGAAGAAGAAAAAATGGCTTCTGGAGAAAATGGCGACACTGGCATAAGGTCCACCAACAGTTCTTGTTGCATAAAAGGAAGATAACTATCGCTATGGAGTAGAAATTCACTGAAGCAGCTGAGTGTGAGAGGAAGGAGAGCACAGCGGGGAGAGGCAAGCCACGAGGTACCTCATTTAATGACAAATATAATCTCAACTGAAGGAGAAACAAACATCAAGTTCAGCCATCTTCGGCCATGATGCCCAGTGCCCTTTGACAAAATGCAGCGTTGTCATATATATACTTATGTTCACCCTCCAGGCAATATTAGTTGTAATCATTACAATATACATGTTCATCCATTAATTATATTTCAGTCTTTCTTTATACAGTCCACTCACACCCCATTTATTATTTCTTGGCATATCTCCCTTAAAGAGAAGCCTCGAATTACTTTGTTCAATCACTACACCATGTTACTTTCTATAAAAGATTAAATGTAAAGAATAAATATTATTATTTATTTACGTCCGTTTTTGCTAATATGGCTAATAGGAACGGGTTATCTACAGGTTACTACCCTTTTCTACCCATAGAGGGACTAAGGGTTTTATTTAATGAGTTCGTCACTAAATAAATTTCTATGGCCCAGGCGGGAACCAAACTCACCACTCTAAAAATAAAGAATAAACATTAAAGAGTATTGAGCTTAGAGAAGTCGTTGTTTTTTTTACAAGGTATTATTGTAAATAGCAGTAATTATATATATTACTCATAATTTTGTTTTCCTGACTTGCCAGAGAAAATCTGATTGCAGTTATGTATTCTGTAAGCAGCGCAATATCATCCCAGTAGCAGCGAAAAAAATGTATTTTGTTCGTAGTGTTATTAACGTTGAATTCAGCTAACTTATTTCATTTTGTAGTGGACATTAGATGGCTATCGCCTCTATTCAACGGAAGAGCCTTCTAGACCATAGGAAAAGGAAATTCTCAGTTCTATTCTAAAGGAAAAGTTCTAGTTGGACTAGAAGAGTTTATTCGACCCGCAGCCGGCGTCCGGAGAGCCAACAACTTCTTCAACTATTTACCTCTCAAAGAGGGTCTTACGTGTCCTATGGGACTCCTCTTTTTTTCCTTCAAGTTTGATAATCGAATGTTTTATAGTTCGGACTTTGTAACTTTTCTTTCAAGGTCCCTCTTTATTACTGGCAAAAAAAAAATATGGTCCGTAAAGTTACTTTTCTCCAAGCCACAAATAAATGTCTGTATTCTAAAGTAAGTTGTTGACTTCAGTGTTGTAAGTACAAGTGGAGTACAACAGCTTGAGGACATTGATGAATTCTATTTGATTCAAACTATCTATAATTGAAGCAGCGGTTAGAATACAGAAATTGATAGATATTCTACATATCCCAAGAAAAAATCGTCTTCCTTCAACAATTATAAGTTATTGATGGCTGAGCGCTTTATCTGAGTCTTCAACGAAGGAACTAAACGCGGGAGAATATCCAGTACATTATGTATATATATAAATCATTCTGTCAAAAAGAACTTGAATTCTACTTGCTTTCGAACTAATGGCATTAAGTATTGCCAAAAAAATCGTTGCATTAAATTGGATGGGTAGAAGAACGGAAAACGTAATTTCAACTAGAAAGTAACGAAGAGCCAAGCCCTAATTTCGGTGTTCTTCCCCTATAGACGTAATTTTTCCACTGATGCTCCTCCAGGTTTTATTACAGTTTTAACATGAACTTCCAAGTGACATTGTTTTTAAGGCAGACTGTTTTGGGCTATTTGAATAGACTTTTTAAATGTATCTATATAATGTTCATCTCTCATTTTAGAAGATTTCACTTAATAGAATTCAGCTATTGAGGTCGTACTCATGACACAATTTTCAAAAAATTTCTTCACATGTCCATTGATCAAACCCAGGAGATGACGAAAATGAGGTCAGTTCTAAACTATATATATATATATATATATATATATATATATTTATATATATATATATATATATTCGTCTGTTAATGCTCCTGCGGTCTTGTTTTTTTTTTTTTTTTTTTTAGGCCGTTACCAAACTCCATAATTCAACATTTTATATAAAAAGACAGATCAAGTTCGTTAATGCCTGAAATCAGACCAGTGGGAGGGAGGGTTTAATGGGGGGATTTTTGAAAATTCGAAATATCTCCGTTACTATATGACGGATCGAAAGTGTATAAAATCAATCTTATTGAAAATTAAGGGTACTGTAAATATTGTTATAAACATTTATTCGCAATCTTGAATATTAGCCGAGATATTTTCATTTTTCAGCAAACACTTCTACTCATGTTACATAAACAAAACTCTATTATGTAAACCACATTATTCGAAGCTTAAATACCATTAATTGTTTATTGTAAGAGATAAATACAAATATGTAATGGTGACCCTCCCCCTTTTTAAGTTCTTGGAGTACTAAAATTTCATTGATTGAGATAAAAATTATTCTGATCCATTACAAATTTCAGTACTAGATATAGTAAATTGTTTTCAATAAAAGTAATATGTTATATTCTGATATATTTAAGCAATTGATTTTCTTTCCTTTGGGAAGTTGGCACACCTGTTTGTTTACGTTTCAGGTGCTTACCGTCTGGAGCTTTCTTATTATCGTTTGTATTTATTCACATAATATTCGCGGTGGTGTTGTACCAGTATCTAGATTTATCTATTGTTGAACATCCCGAGGGAAATCTGCTTAGTTTCCGCAGCACCTGCGTTACGGACTTTTATTGATTATAAATGTATTATTCCATTTTTATAGAAAAATCTTTATTACAAATACATATTGTTAAATTTTGATGAGGTTCGTAAGATAGGTAAATTAGTGTTTGCCAACAGGGCACTGATGATAAGGCGTATTGTAGTTGTTATTGTAGCTGTATGTTCTGATTCCCCCTCAGGAGCGAGAATACAACAAAACCTATTGCAGCTACAATAGACTACAGCTAACAACTCCATTTGAAATTCGACTACAAAAGTATCCAATTAATTTAGGATATTTAGCTGATCATAATTCACACAATCCGTACTTCATCGTTTAGCACTTCTGCCATATAAATTAGCTTAGGGTTGTTGTCCTTATGGTTTGCAGCCAAAACTATTTGCTTTCTATTTAACCTCATGAGGATAAATATTTTAAAAATTATTTTCCCTAAAGCTGACAGATAACCATGGTCCATGTAAACTGATTTCATTAAAGAAACTTTGATTGATTTTGTTTTTAGCAGATTTCCCTTAAGGGAAATCAGCTATTGAGGTCGTACTCATGATGCGAGTTTCGAAAAATTTCTTCAAATGTCCATCGATCCTACCCAGGAGATGACGAAAATGAGGTCCGTTCAAAATTATATATATATATATATTTGTCTGTTAACGCTCTAGCGGTCGCAATTTTTGTTTGATCTTTACCAAACTCGGAATTTAATCGTTTTATGTAAAAAGGAAGATCAAGTTGGTTAATGGTGGGAGGGGGGGTATAGAGGGGGGGATTTTTGAAAATTCAAATTATCTCCGTTATTATGCGTCGGATCGAAAAAATGTATAGAATAAATCTTATTGCAAATTAAATTTACTATAAATATTGTTTTATACATTTGTTCTGTATCTTGAATATTAACCCAGATATTTGCATTTGTATTTTGCGTGTGGTCACCAGTAGGCTGTTCGGACTTTCCACCGAGAGCTCTGGCGGCCGTTTCCATAACTATTCGTCCCTCGTGAATAGGTTTAGAGGTTAGGTTAACTGTGTTTTGGGGCTAGAAACTACTGGGTTATTACGCCCTAAATAATGTTTTAGGTTTAGAGGTTTCTTACTACTGCAGTTGTTATTAGGCAGATTTCTCTATTGTAAAACTTCACGTGGGGAATCTGCTTAGTTTACGCAGCCCCTGCGTGACGGACTTTTTTATGAGATATTCAGCCAGATAACTAGTAAAAATGTTAATTCACTTGTCATGTGAAGTTTAGTTTAAATATATATTTGAACTATTTTTAATAAGCAAATATTAATATTTCATGATAAATAAGGTTAGTGAGGCATGTAAGAGAATTTTCCAAAAGATTTTCATATTCTCATGGTCTCCATATTACAGACTCCCACAACAAAATATTAATAAATCGTTTGATCCTGTATTTAAAATTAATGTCTGTGTTGAACATCAAAATTAAAAAGAAAATAATAAGAAAAAAGTTTGGGATAGGTCGGTCTTTGAGCGCTGTGAAACCTCAGTGCTCATTAGAGAGAACAGACTTCAAAGAAGTGGCTAATGGCAACTCTCATACCCTAGCTAGAGTGCTCTCAGAGGCCTTTGCACCGTTCACCAACGAGATGCTCTAATTTGTCATATTTGCTTCTACAAGATACAAATGTTTATAAATGAGATAAACCACACATAATTTATATTGAGTTTGGCCTGTTGGTGAATTAGAAAATGTTAGACATCATTAAAATAATCAAAATGCGATTCTACCAGTCATATTCCCATGAACCATTCGAAATTATAATTAATATAAATTCAGAAAATACTAACACAATCTAATAAAATATGTGGTATGACGGAGGACCTGGTGGCTGCATGCGTTAAGGCGTGGTTAGGTCCTCCGCGTTACGTCAGTTAGCTGAAGGAAAAAATAAGTGTATCTTCGATCCCCACCAAGTGAGAACTGTATGTTACGAGATTGCTGCCAGAGCACGCTAGTGTCGCAGCGCTTGTGGATCAGCGGGAGTCTAATGAGTATATACATCTGACAGCTCCTCGGGATGACGAACGATTATTACTATCTTAGTCCCACCCAAAGGTAAGCTCAGAGTGAACTGACCACAGACACCCCGCTACAATGAGGCCCGTAACAACTGAGTCTTCTGGAGACAACTCATTCCATGTCCTCTTTGGCTAACGGGGTTGTATGTCAGGTTTATCACTCACTACGTTAAACTCTGAGCACGAACCCCTAGAGCCACGACCAGATGTGGCTAAAGATCGCAAAGATGCCGTCTTAATTTAAATGAAGAATGATGATATAAAACACTTGGTAACTACAATATGTATCGACATATCATTGTTAGTGAAATTAGGGCGTCCTTTGTACTAGAATGAGTGACCACATATGAGCTGTTTAGTAACTGGGATTTACAGTAGAACTTCTATTCGATTTCTATTGTGAAGCTGGATAGAAGCACCTTAAAAACGTAGTAGCTAACGTTCCGTAAAATATTGTTCTGTTCGTTTCATGGATTAAACGCTACAAAGTGACTGATCTGATATTTACTGGTCACTATTCCAATGTCAAAAGAATGGAAAGAACATATTTGTCATGGATGTTCTACTGAAACATACTCAGACTAAATTCAAGGAAGTCAAGTCGTAAATTAATGAACGTTGGGATTCATTATTTTATCTTTATTCGATTGAAGTTATTCCACTATTATTCTAGTAATATATAGAAAAAAAATGTATTAACAATAAACCGCCTGTTATTTACAATAGCAGGACCTTATATGTCCATCTCTACTATTCGCGTCACTTATACTTGTTTCTATAAAACTGTATACTAGTTGTAACTAATACAGTTTGAAAAAAACTAGCGTTTTCCCCTTTCATTCAATCCCCTTTAAAGAAAGGAATACATAGAAGCTACGATTCCTCTCAAACGCGAAAGTCGACACCAGGATGGGGACCTATGACATTATATAAACTATTATCAACCTTATTATAAAAAGAACTAAACACTTCAATAAATTATAAACTTGTCGAGCTCAAGACTTAATCTTTCCTAACGTTTCATAGAGCATTCTGAAACCCAAGAACCTTTATTGCTGGACTAAGAAGAATTACGTATTCATATATATTTCCTGATATAATGTCAATAACTTTTCATATTTAAAACTCTTATAAAATATGTAAGCTATTTGTGTTAGCTCTATTAACATGAATGATTTGTGCCTGAACAAGTTGTGAATGAAAATTTTCATAAAGACTAAGATTTTGTTCTCGTCATCTCCAACATGGTCGATTCAGATATGAATAAAATATGGTTTTACTCCATTTCTATTTTGGTTCCAACACAAGCTTAAGGTGTGACTATTTATGACATAAATAAATAAATAACAGATATGATTATTTAATAAATTATTTATCTTGAGCCTTCGTTATTATATTTCGAATGACATATAGTAAAAACGAAATCTGATCTATAGACACATAACATATCGGATTTCGTTGTTATTATAAGACATTCGAAATATAATAACAAAGGCCGAAGATAAACAATTTCTAAAATAATCATGTCTCTTTGGGGGGAGGCTCTAATAGTATATTTTTAACTAGAGAGAGAAATAACATGGACGTGTAAAAAAAAAAAAAATAGGCAGCCTATTCTAGAGACAGTTATCAAGTAGGAATGAGAAAGCCATTACAAAGGCCACCATAGGAAGTGAAATTGGAAGAGATGTTGGATGGAGAGAAAATCCCAGTGGATTTGGGGGGTCAAATAGCATACTTACTGCTAGCAGTCCTTTGTAGCCCGACCAGCAATCTGCTTCTCTAAATTTAACCAGCTAAGTCTTGTTAACCAACTCAACCTACTTCACTCCTGGCTTTGAATTTTTAGAACCTCCTTCCTTTATAATCTCCCTCATTTTTACCTAAGCCAATTGTTATCCTTTTCAATGCTTTAAAACGACTTAGAGTTGTTGTATTCGGCTCTTTATATCCATTAGACTAGTTCATAGCCTCTTCTCAGTTTCATATTACTGACCGAAAATCAATTATTTTAAGACTCATCTCATGACTGTTTACTTTTTAGCAGATTTCACTTAGGGGAAATCAGCTATTGAGGTTGTACTCATGATGTGATTTTGAAATCTTTCTTCAAATGTCCATCGATGCTACCTTCCTACCTAGGAGATGACGAAAATGAGGTCCGTTCAATATATATATATATATATATATATATATACACCTATCTATATATTTGTCTGTTACCGCTATAGTGGTCGCAATTATTGCTTAATCGTTACCAAACTCGATATTTAGTCGTTTTATGTAAAAAGAAAGATTAAGTTCGTTAACGGCTGAAATCGAACCAGGGGGAGGGGACGGTTTAGAGGGGAGGATTTTCGAAAATTCGAATTATCTCCGTTACTATACGTCCGATCGAAAAATTGTATAGACCTAATCATATTTTACGTTAAATTTACTATAATTATTGTTATATACATTTATTCTCTATCTTGAATATTAATGGAGATATTTGCATTTTTTCAGTTTTCAGCCTTGAGGAAACCCCCACCTCTACTCATGTTACATGAACAATACTCTATTATATAATAAACCACATTATTCGAAGCTTAAATACCTTCAAGGTACCTATACGTATATATTTATACCTTTTTTATACGAGATACATGCAAATATGTCTTGGCGAACCACCCCCTCCCCAGATCTTATGGTCTTGGACTTCTAAAATTTGATTGATTGAGATATAAATTATTCTCACTGATTATCAATTATAAAGTATAGGATATAGTAAATAGTTTTCAATAAAATCAATAAGCTATATTCTGATGTAGTCCAGTAATTGTTTTTCTTTCCGGTGTGAAACTAGAAGACCTCTTTGTTTAAATTTCAAACGCTTTTCGTTGGCAGGTTATTGAAATGACTGAAGCAATTCTAATTTCCGTTTGTATTTATTCACTTAATATTCAGGGTGGTGTTGTGATACCAGTTATAACTAAACTTCAAGAGGGCTTAGTTTATGCAGCCCCTGCGTTTTGGAAATGTGTTATTAATTGTTATTTAATCTGATATAGGTAAATGTTTAATAGAGGTGACGTCTTCTACGTGTAATATGTAATATAGCTCATGAATGTTGCAACATTTGTGACATTGTATTACCTGGCAATGACATACGGAATGTCTACCTGATAAAATAAAGATACTCTATCTGTCTTTATTTTTGTATTTTCGTGTATTTTACCGTTACCACTTCCAAAACTCAGAAAAAAATTAAAACACACTCGTAAAAACCATTTATTAGTACCAAAAAAACTGTATTTTAAAAACACATAAATCAGTTATTTCTCTTTATTTATAACCATTCTAGACCAACCCAGAGTACCATTACCACAACAAATACAGAATTACACATATTAAGTTCCAGTATTAATCATAAAACCACAAACTTAATATTTTGAACTGCATTTTCTTCATTTCTGACAAACTGGTTCCAATGCTGTTCATTCTTCTGGCCTTGTTGTGCAAAGGGCAGTCCACTAACAAATGCTTGACTGTTTATTTTGAATTGCAATATATGTATATAGGATAGAAAAATAATTATTTACAATGAACAGTAATATATTATTTTTATTATAATTCTAAAGTGAACTACTTTTCTATTAGTTGCCGGTGGAATACAAATTAGTGGTTTATGTTACCGGGGTTAATTTCTTGAAATAGCTCGCTAGTGGGTGTCAATATAAACAACCAAAGTAAAACCTCCAATTGTTTAAGCAGAAATGTCGTTGAAAACTACCTCTGAAATAAAGAGCCAAAATAAGGGTTGGTTTTGAAGTTTTTTTTCCCCAACCATGTTTGCAAGTTAATTTCTTTTATCCAATTATATACCATATTCTAATGATGTATGTCTTTTGAAGTAATACAGATAGCAAAATTGACTTCTCATTTAGACTACTAGACACAATTAAAATACTAACAAGAAAATTCATTGAAACCCTTCGAGCCGTTAGTAATTGAGTTACATGCAGGCAGACAACTGGACAGAGAGGGATACAAGAATGCCAATTTTAACACCATTAGTCTTCAGTAGATCTCGAACTCAACGAACCTTTAAGCCCATTCACTTTAAATAGAAATTCCTATTCCTCTCCCTCCAAACGATGATCATATGTTACTAACAACAAAAAGTCCGTTACGCAGGGGCTGCGTTAACAAAACTGATTTCCCAGATGCGTCACGTATTTGCATTTATCTCAAAACGTAAAACTTCAATGAGAACAATATTTAGGCTTCAAATAAAGTGCATCATAATATAACAGCTTATTGCTAATATGGAATGAGTAGGAGTGTGTGTTTACTGAAGGCCAAAAACCAAAATATTGTTATATATACTTTTTCTCTAACTTGAATCTTAACCGAGATATTTGCATTTTTCAGTTTTCATCCTACAGCAAACCTCCACTTCTACACATGTTACATAAACTATACTCCGTTATATAATAAACCACTTTATTTGAAGCTTAAATACCAAATACTGTATTCAAGAGACCTTTAATATACGAGATACATGCAAATATGTTCTGGTGACCCCCCCCTCTTTCACGTCTTACTTTCTTGGACTACTAAAATTTGATTGATTGAGGTAAAAACTATTCAGATTCTATATAAATTTCAGTACTAGATATAGTAAATAGTTTTCAATAAATTTAATATGTTATATTCTGATATATTTCAGTAATTGCTTTTATTTCGGTGATAGGATGGCAGAAATTTTCAGACGTCTCCTGTCGGGAAACTATTAAAATTTACTGAAATAATTCTTATTACTGTTCGTATTTGTTCACTTAATATTCACGAAGGTGTTGTGTTACCAGTATGTAGATTTATCTATTGTTAAACTTCAGGAGGAAAACCTGCTTAGTTTACGCAGCCCCTGTGTAACGGACTTTTTTAGTTGGCAAGAAATTATTTGGAAGCAATTAAAAGTTATTCCACTCAACTTCGTAGAATATACAAAAAACAAATTTTATTCTATTGATCTCAACAAATACATGTTTGCTTTTTAAAGTCCCCTCCCCCCCCCCATCCAGTCTTTCAACAGGCTTAATTCTTTTTACATTTGTAAACGAAATAAATTAACTAATTCTAATGTTCGGATTTTAATGTTCCAATAAAACGTAATATAAAAAAATATAACCACATTACACAGTCACCCATAAAGTTAATTTCTTCTGAAAATCTCCCTGAAACGTTGTTAATTTAAATTTGGCGAAAAATTAATTTAAAAACATTTCATTAACCGTACTTTTAATTATTGAGAAAAAATCTTCAGTTCAACGTGGGAGGGAAAAAAAAACCTCATTACCCTCATCGACTCTTTATTGGACAACCAGTTTCAATTCTTCGGTCCTTGCACAACTTTGGCACACTCAATTTCAATTAATAATACACTAAATTAAAGACGTTTAACATTATTATCAATATGTGGCGAGTTCGATTCACGCCTGGGCAAATAGGAATTTATTTAGTGAAGAACTCATTAAATAAAATCCTTAGTTCCACCCTTGCTAGAAAAGGGTGGTAACCTGTAGATAATCAATCCCAGTTAGCCATAGTAGCATAAAGACAATAATATATATATATATATATATATATATATATTTGTCTGTTACCGCTCTAGAGTCGCAATTTTTGTTTGATCGTTACCAAACTCGATATTTAGTCGTTTTATGTAAAAAGAAAGATCAAGTTCGTTAACGGCTAAAATCGGACCACGGGGAGGGGGGGGGTTTAGAGAGGAGGATTTTCGAAAATTCGAAATATCTCCGTTACTATTCGTCGGATCGAAACATTGTACAGAATCAATCTTATTACAACTTAAATTTACTATAAATATTGTTATATACATTTATTCTCTATCTTGAATATTAACCGAGATATTTGCATTTTATTAAATCTGGGCGGCTAACGGACGAAGTGTCTTTCCCGCCAAAAGCTAGTTCGGCCGTTTCATTAACTGCTCGGCTCTCGTGAAATTTCTCTATTGTAAAACTTCACATGGGAAATCTGCTTAGTTTAAACTGCCCCTGCGTGACGGACTTAAGGGAAATTTGCTAAAATACTTCCTTTTCTTTGGAAGGCTTGATTAGCAAGTGCTATTCGTCAATCGACTTCAGCTCTTCTATCATTGTCTCAGTGATGATGCTCCATAAGTAAAAATATTCTTTCACTTTTTCAAGCATAATGTTTCCAAATAGAGTATTCATATTTATTGTATTTTAAAAAATAAAAATATCTCTAAGACGAAATACATAAATGTATTGTCAAAAAAATATATTACAGTAAACCATATATGAATATCTCACAGTTTGAGTATCACACCAGGTAGGAATGAAATGCAATTAGGATAGTTAGTCAGAAACATGAAACTTATATTTTTAACATAATTATAGAATAAATTAAACTCTCGAATTATAAAAACGTTCATAAGATAAATCTCGAGAATATGCACATTCTCAAATACTCAGAAGCTCATGAGTGAGTTAAATGTGGTAAAGCTGTTAATGCCAACTCACATACGGAGTTCTGTAGAACTCATGCCCTCTAAAGTTGTTGACACCTGCTACAGTTCTCAGCGTATGTCTTGTTTATACTTTGGTATTCGACAAAAGTGTACATAACAAAAGTTACTTTAAATAGCAAAATAATCAACGTCTGATTTGTTGATATTGCAGACAAATAAATAGGAAACGTAATATTACGATTTTTCTTTTCAGATCTTCTTTAGAACCCCAAATCCTACTCTCGTTCGTTTCTGAGAATATTCATATAGTCTAAAGTCTAAGTTGAATAGTAGTAAAAAACGTACCAAGTTTCATTAAATTCGGTTCGGTGGTTTCGGCGTGAAAATGAAACAGGCACCAAAGCCACAAATTACAAATGTCGTTTCAATAGCATGTATTTTGAAATTTGGAGAGAAAAAAATCAAGGTGAAGACAGGGGTTTCAATTATATATATACATACATGGAACATATGTGCCATAAATATACATATTCCAGTTTTCATTGAGTTTTCTTGGTAATTCGCCATTCACGAAACTGCTACATTGATATTTTTTTAAAACTCATTTATATATTAATAATATACTACTTTGTGTTATTATTATTAATTAAAACGTGGTCCGTTCGATGAATGCAGTAACTGGTGATGATTATGAGTAATGATACGAATACAAAGTGCAATAATTATAAACATTCTTCAAATAAATTTGCACATTAAATATATTATTAAGTCGTACTTTATTAAACGGCACATATGGGGGCAGTTTTTTCTGCATGAATATCGCTATCTCTTAGCTCGGCTGATGCAAAGGCCTCAAGGCAAAGTTAAATTAGGCTGATGAGTAGAGTAGAGACTTGGCAGAGTTTGCTGGAGTATCTAGATTCAGGAGGCGGCAGATAATCGCATTACTCATGAGCAGACTTTGATACAATCAAAGCGAAATTAGCAATCAGCCCGACCTTGCATACGCCATGAACCCCTTCCGCCGTATTTATCTCAACCTCTTTAAAGGTATCCTATCAACACCTCTCACGCCCATTTCTCAAGATGGACCATGCGCACAGAACAGAAAAGGAGAAAACTGTATATATATATATATATATATATATGAGTGTGTGTGTGTGCGTGTGTTACTGTAAAACCCCAGAGTGTGGTAAATCCTAAGATTTACCGGTAAATCTTAGGATTTACCAGAAGCGTTGGTAAATGTCCGATTTTATCTTTCAAATCGGACTTTAGCCAGTAAATCTTAGGATTTCCCAAGAGGCTCTGTAAAAGATAGAATTATTTCAATCAGGATGCGTCTTTCTGACTTTTACCAACAGATTTTGGTAAATCCTAGCATTTCCCAGCGTCAGTTGGCAAAATTTAGAATAAAGGTTATTTGAAATGAAAATTTTAGAATAAGTTTTATTATTATTTGTTATAGCATGGGAGAGAATTGTAGCACTTTGAATTGCACTTCATATTAGCTAACTTGCACAAACATTTCTTATTTGAACATTTTTTTAAGCAGTTGCATTTTTTGAAACCCTGGCCACCAACCAATGACTGTTGACGAACTGTTGAATTTGCCTCAATAAAGTTGAGAGAGGGGTTTCTGTGTTTGCCAGGCTGGGGTGCTCACCCGAGGTATGGGGGAGTATCCATGTCCCCACTCCTCTTCACTGGACATTTACTAATGAGCCTTGGCAAATCCGCACATTTACCAAACAGCATTGGTAAAAGTACGAAATCTCACATTTATTTATTGTTTTTCGGGCATTTACCAAGCCAGACGGTAAATCCGGGGATTGACCAACTGCAAAGCAGTAAAAGCTCGAATTTCATCTAGATTTCGGACTTTAACCAGTGCTCTTGATAAATCCTAGGATTTACCGGTAAGTCCTGACATTTACCACACTTCGGGGTTTTACAGTAACATATATATATAATTTTGAACGGTCCACCGTTTGGTCCTCTACTAAGAAGGATTGAAGAACATTTTTCGAAAATCACGCCATGTACGTACAACCTGCAGGATTCCCTTAAGGGAAATCAACTAATAACAATCTTTCGACACGGCTAGAGAAAAATGTACGGTTTACAAGAGTTAAATATATTAGTATTAGGTCAGAAGTTATTATATGGATGATATGCCACCTTTATTAAGAACGTCAGTCACGCAGGGGCTGCGTAAACAAAGCAGATTTCCACCTGTTGGGACGACACACTACTAATCTCAATTCACCATTTATTCTTTATTTCTTAATAATACACAGAAGAGCAGAAATGAGTAATCCCTCATGAAGGCGGAAAACAAAAAAGTACCAATACCTCTCTTAACATTTGAGTTACGAAAAATTGTATATGAGAACAACAGTTTAACCAGATTGGTTTTAGAACATTTGTATAGAAAATCTTCTAAAAGTCTAGGAGTTATAATTAAATTTATTTATTGTATTTACGGTATATATATATATATAAATATAGATATATATATATATATATATATATCTGTTAATGCTCTATTGGTATCAATTTTTGTCTGATTGTCACCAAACGTTTACTGAAATTTAAACGCTTTATACAAAAATGAAGATCATGTTCACTAACAGCTTAGCTAAAATCGGACCAGGGAAAAGGAGGGGGTTTAGAGGAAATTTTCAAAAACTCGTAATATCTCAGCTTTCGTGCGTCGAAAAATCGTATAGAATATTATTACAAATGTGATGTTCTATAAACTTTGCTATATATATGTTCATATGAGAGTAGATGAGATCAATGACCTCTCCAGTGAGGACAGTCGCAATGAACCTGAGAGGGATACGACCACTTCAGAATTGGCTAGCCCCTGAAGAGGTGGCAGGCCACGAAACATGTAAGGTAGTATAAATAAGGTTTGAGCCAGAAAGTGATTTTTATTGGTGACCCCTGCCATAAAACTATGAAGAATATTTAACTCATGTACGTAAGTCAAATTTTGCCTAAGAAATGTAACTCAACAAATAAACATCCGATATTTTATTATTTCAAATTAATTCCTACTTTGTTCAAGAATTCCAACTTGGTCTAGCTATCTATAGGTTAGTGTACCCTTGTATTTACTTATCTTCTTTCAGCTGATTCACTCAACACCACCTGACTAATAGTAACATGTCTTCTAATGATCTGATCATAAAAAACACTGAAGAACCAAAACACCAGTAATTATTTTTTTATTAATTAAAACATGAGAGTGGTTATAAGGCAGAATGAGTTGGGTGATATAAAATAGGAGGAAATATGGTTTGAAAAATGGAGAGCATTAGCTGGTCGTTTATCTACCTGATGGCAGCTTTGTCTTCCCCATTCACCTGTACACTCTAATAACTGTGGATATTTCCTCTAAATGTATAGCTTTATTTATTACAGTCATTCTTTTGTTGTTTTAGCCACAGCTATCAAATGCGAGAAGCTAAATCATGAAATTTCCTTTCTATAATCCGGGAGAAACGAAGAAAAACACTTTATAAAAGAATTAAGTGTGGCTTCTGACCGACGGTGAGTTGCTGACCTCCCAGAAACACCGTCAATCATGTGAAGTAGTAGGAGCGTAGGATTTAATGCTTAGTAAAATAAAAGAAAGATAAAATATTACTATTAAGTTAAAACAAAAATTAAGTAAAAAAAATAAAAATGAGATATAAAAATAAATATACGAGTATGAAGAAAATTTTACAAAAATATATAAACGAATAAATGTATAAATGAATAATAATTTCAAACTGCATATAAATATGATGATTCATTGTTTCCACTAAATAACCAACCAGTCTTCTTCGTCCCAACTATTTCCATAAATATGCAGTCTTTTGTTTAGTTCATCTCTTCAACCTAACCACGTACCTGAACCTCACAATGACAATCACCATACTCTTCTAGAAATTGTGTAGAATTCTATTCATTTTTATTAGTCGATTTTATTTAGTTTTGATTCCTTATATCCTTGGGCACATCATGAAAACCCTTTTAGTCCTTCCAGGGAAGCTGGGTGGTAGAGGTACGAATCAATTTGGATGTACACAGTGGGCCTGTTTTCCTCTTCAGTACGTTTTATTTAGGCAAAGTGCACATTCAGACCAATAGCTCCATCTTCAGTGCCTGTTGACATAAACAAAATCAAATGAAAAACAAGCAATCAAAATAATTTAAAATATTCATGAAATTCAAAAACCTTAGCCTAAACAAGAAATAAAACCTAATTAAAATGCAGTTCAAAGGTAGAATAAAGAAAAGTAAAAATATAAATAAATATCACAGAAAACCAGTCATCCCTTGAAAGCATACTACTTAGCATTCAACAGATAAAAACACACAATGTAAGGCTGAACTATTTAAAATTAACTACTTAATGGGCTAAAAACTGCATTACATCTTCCAAGCTGAATAATAGATTTTTTTAAAGAAAACAACAAAATCCGACAACATAAAAGTCCGTCACGCAGGGGCTGCGTAAACTAAGCAGATTTCCCACGTGAAGTTTTACAATAGAGAAATCTGCCTAATAACAACTGCAGTAGTAAGAAACCTCTAAACCTAAAACATTATTTAGGGCGTAATAACCCAGTAGTTTCTAGCCCCAAAAAACAGTTAACCTAACCTCTAAACCTATTCACGAGGGACGAATAGTTATGGAAACGGCCGTCAGAGATCTCGGCAGAAAGTCCAAACATAGCCTACTGGTGACCACACGCAGAATACAAATGCAAATATCTCGGCTTATATTCAAGATACAGAATAAATGTATAGAATAATATTTATAGTAAATTTAATTTGCAATAAGATTTATTCTATACAATTTTTCGATCCGACGCAAAATAACGGAGATATTTTGAATTTTCAAAAATCCCCCCTCTAAACCCCCCCTTCCACTGGTTGGATTTCAGCCATTACCGAACTTGATCTTCCTTTTTTCATAAAACGATTAAATTCCGAGTTTGGTAATGATCAAACAAAAATTGCGACCGCTAAAGCGTTAACAGACAAATATATATATATATATATATATATATATATATATATATATATATATATATAATTTTGAACGGGCCTCATTTTCGTCATCTCCTGGGTAGGATCGATGGACATTTGAAGAAATTTTTCGAAACTCGCATCATGAGTACGACCTCAATAGCTGATTTCCCTTAAGGGAAATCTGCTAAAAACCTGTTATTATGTTTCGAGACGAACTTAACCAATAAAGAGAAACATTTATATTTATAAAAATAATAAAATAAACACATGTTAAAGTACATCGTAACCTTTAGTCGTTTTTAATAACCTCACCCAGGATGATATGTTGAATTATAAAACTCCGTGATGTAGGGGCTGCGTAAACTAAGCAGATTTCCCCTGTGAAGTTTTACATTAAAGAAATCTGCATACTGGTAACACAATACCACCGTGATTAGATAATGAGAAATCTTTCAGTTAATTAAAATAAATACCCAACTGAAACGTCTTCTGAATTGTAAGAATAATTTATATTTTAATAACTCAAATTTTAGTAGTCCAAGAACTAAAGAAGGGGGGGGGGGCGGATGAACAGGACGTATTTGCATAAATCTCACAAAAAGTAAGGTAAGGTTAGAAACGCCAGGTTAGAAAAAGCTTCCGCCTGAGCAGAGAAATGACGAAGATGGTCGACGTAATCCAAACTATATCCGACCTCAGACTTCATACAAATGCAAATATCTCGGTTAATATTCAAGATAGAGAATAAATGTATATAACATAATTTATAGTAAATTTAATTTGCAATAAGATTGGATTTATACACTTTTTCGATCCGATGCATAATAACGGAGATATTTTGAATTTTCGAAAATCCCCCCTCTAACCCCCCCTCCCTCTGGTTCGATTTCAGCCATTAACGAACTTGATCTGTCTTTTTACATAAAACGGTTAAATATCGAGTTTCGTAACGATCAAACAAAAATTGCGACCGCTAGAGCGTTAACAGACAAATATATATATCTATATCTATATATATATATATATAAAATTGTAACCTCTGTCTGTACATTGATTTTTTTCGCGAAATTTCACGATAACTTTTCGTTTCACATGTCATAGACACCATAACTGCATTTTGTTTCTTTGGTGTCTGTTTGTTTGTTTGTTTGTTTGTTTATTTGTTTGTTTGTTTGTTACCTTTTCACGCATAAACGGCTGAACCGATTGTTATGAAACTTCGTATGTATATTACTACTAGCCCAACTTAGACTTGAGGCTATATTAATATTCTCTAAGACAAACAGGAGTGGGGGTTATAAGGGAGGCCTGAAATTAAAAATAGCGATATTTCGATTCCTATTGCTTTTTCAGCAAATATGCCCATAACAGAAGTTGTTTATTTTGTAATTTAGAGTAACTTTTGTAATATGCACTTTTGTCGTATACGGAAGTATAAATGAGTCATACGCTAATAACTATAGCGGGAGTCAACAATTTATTAGGCACAAAAGACTCAACCGAACTAAACTAAACTCGGTATATGAATTAGTACTAACGTCTTCCTTATAATAAGCCATACTGACATTTCTAGGGACGGGCAGGAGTGGGGGTTATATGGGAGGGCTGAAATTAGAAATAGCGATATTTCGTTTCGTATTGGTTTCTTGGCAAATATGAACATAACAAAAGTTGTTTATTTTGTTATTTAGAGTAACTTTTGTTATATACACTTTTCTTTTATAACAAAGCATAAACGAGATATACGCTAAATACTAAAGCGGGGGCAACTATTTTATTGGGCACTAGCGGTAGAACCGAACTTAACAACACTCGGTATGTAAATTAGCATTAATTCTTCCATGATTATAAGCTATACTAAAAATTTTAGGTTCCAAGGGGAATGGGGGTTATGCGGGAGGCCTGAAATAAAAATTCGCGATATTTCATCGTCTATTTGGTTTTTGGCAATTGTGCACATAACATAAGTTGTTTACTTTTTTAATTAGTGTAAATTTTGTTTTATAATTATTTTTTTTGTAAAATAACGTATGAAGCATGTAATTTGCTTAGAAATATTGATATGCTCAACAATACATTCCAATATGAACTACCCAGGTATATCACCTGGATAAGTTAATTCAAATCCATGTTAGAATTTTATCCTTAATAATTCAAAACTATGTTATTTTTTAACGCCAGTAACAGTTTGCACCAAATAAGGTATACTGCCCCCACCCTTCTCTAAGTGTATTTCATACATTATTTAATTAAAACGTGAAAAATATTTGAAACGGTTTTAGAATTGTGAAGATAATGTAATATGATTTTTAATATATTTGAATGTATTAGAGGATAGCTATCCAAAATGCATTGCACGTTGGCAGCACTGAGGCTATGTAAGTGTCGAGCTACTTCCTTTGTCCTATCAGTTCTGCCGCTTCCCTTCCGACCTCATATTGGTCTATGTTTACATGTTAATTGATGCTTATAGCAATGTATTATTATTCTCAGGAATGTGAATTTCTTTAATTATCATAAATAAATTATTTACTAGAATAAACGCTAGGGAGGTGCACTCAGGTATTTCTGGTATTTATTAACTCTGCTCCGTTAATGTATTATGATATACTTTACTGAAAACCAATATGAATACACAGTTTACAATCGAGACTTATGAAAGAGTGTTTTAATAGAGGCTATGACGTACCTAAAACAGCTGTCACCGTTGGACATTGTACCGCATGAAGGGAAAGAAACTTATTCATACATGGTTTGGAAGATAGAATACATTCTAGGATTATGAATTATATGGTCCATCACTTTATAAAAAAAAAACTACATGCACAGAGGACGGGAAATATAAAAATATTGAGGACAATGAAGTCTTAAATAACAAATAATTTTATTATTAACAAATCCACAGTAACGACGGGTATAAATTCTAAACACTGGGACAGGGAAATAAAAAAAAATATTGTGGAAAGTAAAGCCTTGCCAAAAATATACCATCTTCATTCAGCCTCAAATGAATTCCCGGGCGAAGCCGGGTACGTTTGCTAGTATATATATAAAATTGTAACCTCTGTCTGTACATTGATTTTTTTCGCGAAATTTCACGATAACTTTTCGTTTCACATGTCATAGACACCATATCTGCATTTTGTTTCTTTCGTGTATGTTTGTTTGTTTGTTTGTTTGTTTGTTACCTTTTCACGCATAAACGGCTGAACCGAATTTTATGAAACTTGGTATGTATATTACTACTAACCCAACTTAGACTTAGACTTAATAGGCTATATTAAATTTCTATGAGACGAACAGGAGTGGGGGTTATAAGGGAAGCCTGAAATTGAAAATAGCGATATTTCGTTTTCTATTGGTTTTTCGGTAAATATGCACATAACAAAAGTTGTTTATTTTGTTATTTAGAGTAACTTTTGTTATATACACTTTTGTCGTATACCGAAGTTTAAATGCGTTATACGCTAAAAATTATAGCGGGAGTCAACAATATTATTTGCCAAAAAAAACTCAACCGAACTAAATAAAACTCGGTATGTGTATTAGCAGTGAGGCCTTCATTATAATAAGCTATACCAACATTTCTATGGACGGGCAGGAGTGGGGGTTATAAGGGAAGCCTGAAATTAAAAATAGCGGTATTTCGTTTCCTATTGGTTTTTCCGCAAATATAAACATAACAAAAGTTGTTTATTTTGTTATTTGGAGTAACTTTTGTTATATACACTTTTGTCGTATACCTAAGTATAAATGAGTTATACGTTAAAACTTTAGCGGGCACTAACGGCTGAACCGAACTTAACAAAACTCGGTATGTCAATTAGCATTAATTCTTCCATGATTATAAATTATATTAAAATTTTTAGGTTCGAACGGGAGGGGGGTTAAAAGGGAGGCCTGAAATAAAAAATCACCATATTTACATGTATAAGAGACGGGAAATATAAAAATATCGAAGACTGTGAAGCCTTATCGAACAAATAATTCTATTATTATCAAATCCACGGGAAAGACGGGTATCAATCCTAAACGCTGGGACGGCTAAATGTCAAAATTTTGTGCAATGGAAAGCCTGCTAAAAAATACCATCACCATTCAGCCTCAAATGAATTCCCGGGCGTAGCCGGGTATCTCAGCTAGTATATATATATATATATATATATATATATATATATATATATATATATATATATATAATTTTGAACGGACCTCATTTTCGTTATCTCCTGGGTAGGATCGATGGACATTTGAAGAAACTTTTCGAAAATCGCGTCATGAGTACGACCTCAATAGCTGATTTCCCTTAAGGGAAATCTGCTAAAATGTGACACACTCTTTTAGGTCCTGGCTGTGGTTAAGAGTCCTGCGGCCACTGTAACTATTTCACTCTTGTTCGCTAATATTTATTAAAGCGGGCACAATGTTTTATGTGTAAATGTTTTAAGAAAGAGGAACTCGGGACATGCGCATAGTTTGAGTGGTAACGAAGCACTGCTCATAATGTAATAGAACATAAGTTTTTGTTATTAAAAAATAACCTCTACAAACCTAAAAACACAATTAAACCTAAGACTTAAAAAGTCCGTCACGCAGGGGCTGCGTAAACTAAGCAGATTTCACCTGCGAAGTTTTACAATAGAGAAATCTGCATACTGGTAACACAATACCACCGTGATTAGATAATGAGAAATCTTTCAGTTAATTAAAATAAATACCCAACTGAAACGGCTTCTGAATTGTAAGAATAATTTATATTTTAATAACTCAAATTTTAGTAGTCCAAGAACTAAAGAAGGGGGGGGGCGGATGAACAGGACGTATTTGCATAAATCTCACAAAAAGTAAGGTAAGGTTAGAAACGCCAGGTTAGAAAAAGCTTCCGCCTGACCAGAGAAATGACGAAGATGGCCGACGTAATCCAAACTATATCCGACCTCAGACTTCATACAAATGCAAATATCTCGGTTAATATTCAAGATAGAGAATAAATGTATATAACATAATTTATAGTAAATTTAATTTGCAATAAGATTGGATTTATACACTTTTTCGATCCGATGCATAATAACGGAGATATTTTGAATTTTCGAAAATCCCCCCTCTAACCCCCCCTCCCTCTGGTTCGATTTCAGCCATTAACGAACTTGATCTGTCTTTTTACATAAAACGGTTAAATATCGAGTTTCGTAACGATCAAACAAAAATTGCGACCGCTAGAGCGTTAACAGACAAATATATATATAGAGATGGATATATATAGGACATTTGAAGAAAATTTTCGAAAATCGCGTCATGAGTACGACCTCAATAGCTGATTTCCCTTAAGGAAAATCTGCTAAAACGCAAGCAGGGGCAAGAAGGGGTTAATTAATGACTGAGTGGAGTCTTCGGAATCGACACTTAACTTCACAAATACCTTTATTTGTGGGCACTTCAATGATGAACTGTTTAACCTGTTGTTGACGATGGGTGATATGATCTATTTTGTAAGGAAAATCCGACCAAACCGAAGGGCTAGTGCTTAGAGAGTCTCGGGCACATCTGTCGTGGAGGGCTCCAACATCTTTACACTGGCCAATTATTCCGGATACAACACGAGGTGAGGCATTTAGGTACATCTTCGTAACATTTGCCCAATTCAAAGCGGATAACATTCTTTGTCACAAAGAAAACGATTTCATTTGGGGTTAACTGTGAACGACAAATACCGAACCCTTCGCAATTCGCTCAATCTTCAAAAGCCTGTTCTCTTAATATTTTCCTAATATTTTTTTACATTCTAATTTCCGCAACAATATATGTGTGTTATAAAGTCACACTGGTCACCTCATCCAACTTTGGCGGTTTTCTCACCGCTGAAAACAAAAAATTAAAATATTAGTTGGGCTTGGGATGTTTAATGGCTGAGGTATTTAAAATGTAAACCGATTAAGTAGAAGCGAGGGTTTAAAAAAGGCGGTTTCCAAAAAATTCAAATAAGTCAGTTAATATTCGCGTCGAAAACAATAGTTGTAGGAAATTAAAATTCTAACAACATTGTTTGTATTAAATTTTTCGACCCTATTCATAGTAGTTAAGATTTAACGTAAAATCTTAAATCATGACTTCACACCGAAAATAACACATCTCTGACACAGTAAATGCTCAATGAAAACAATATTTGGAATTTAAGCCTACAATAAAGCGGTTAATAATATAACAGCTTATTGCTAATATGAGATGAGAATTCTAATATTTCGATTAATATTCATCATAGAGAATCAATGTATATAACGAAATTTATAGAACAATTCACTAAGATTTGGAAAAAACAACTTAAGTCAAAAACAACAACTTTTCAGGAGGCACGTTTAATTGCTTCTTGCTTTTTGTATAAAACATAAAAGCTCACTATAAATAAATAAATCCTTTCCATTACCAGTTTCAACAATACATAATAACAAACTGATAGATAATGCATATTTCTTGATATTATAACTTAAGTCAACTTATGTTCTTTTTCTCAAATTTATTTTTTTCTTAAATGTCAAGTGTAATTTTTTCATTTCACTGCTGAACAGTCAAATGTGGTTTGTAACTTATGTCGTTTTTCTCAAAGGAGGATATCATTGAGTAGATACTTATGCATTCAAAAAAAATGCCAATTTTGGACTTATGTGGTTTTTCCCAAACGCTAGTGAATTCATTTGCACTAAGACTGACTATGTATAATTTTCCGATCCAACAAATAATGGCAAAAAATCTTCCAGGGAAGTTGGGTGGTAGAGGGACGAATCAGTTTGGATGTACACCGTGGACCTGTACTTTTTATTTAGGCTAAGTGCATTTCTAGAGCAACAGCTCCATCTTCAAAGGTACTGAAAATGGATATTTCTCTGAAAGTGTACCTTGGCAAAATAAAACTCATTGTAGAGGAAAACAGGCCTACTGTGTACATCCAAACTGACAGAGGTATTTAAAATTTCCATGGGTCCTCTGCTCAAGCCCCTCTCTCCCATTGGTTTGATTTCAGTCACTAACAAACTTCTTCTTTCGTTTTACATATAATGATTAAATATCGAGTTTGGTAATGGTCAGATAAAAATTACGAGAGCAAGAGAGTAAACAGACAAATATATAAATATATATTTACGTGTGCGTATATATTTACATAAATGTAAAGATTAAATTTCTTTAGTTGATGTTTAATCTATTTTGAAGCAATATTGTGAATAAATTGTTATCTGGTATGCAGTTCTCTGAATATTTGTCTCAATCAGTATGTGTTTACCTATGAAGGCTACTTGTGCCCTCAGCAATAGATCGTTAATGAGGCATAGAATTGATAAAACAGTGGTGACGTTTATGATTTGGAGGTCCCTATACGATTTTTTAAGGGGACCTGTGTCTTAAAAAAGTTAGATCACCTATCGGATTATGTTTATCACTTAATTAACATAAATAGAAAAATCTAAATTTAAGCTTTTTGTTCAGTATCAATTATAGTGTCAATTTAATTTTTCCCTTCACATACCTTAAGAGGAAAGAAGGAAGAAAATTTATTTGGACCAATACATAAGTATTATACACAAAGTGTTTTTATAAGATTTGTTGCAAAATTATTATATTTTGGTACGACCTTGGACGTTGTCGTTCATCAGTGGTTGAACCTAAATTATAATGGGTGGCTCTACTTGACATGGGAAGGCTGCATACCATAAGATAAACAAACTAAAAAAAGTCCGTCACGCAAGGGTTGCGTAAACTAAGCAGATTTCCCATGTGAAGTTTAGTAATAGATAAACATACATACTGGTAACACAACACCACCATGAATAAATACAAACGGAAATAAGAAATGTTTCATCCAATAACTGCCGACAGGGAGCGTTAGGTTAGAAATGTAAACAAACGGGTCTGCCCGCCTCACACCGGAAAGAAAAACAATTACTGAAATATATCAGAATATAACATATTAATTTTATTGAGAACTATTTACTATATCTAGTACTGTACTAGAGACCTTAATAATGAGTCAGAATAATTGTTATCTCAATCAATCAAATTTTAGTAGTCCAAAACCTTAAGACGGGGGGGGGGGTCACCAGAACATATTTGCATGTATCTCGTATAATAAAGGTCTCTACAATACAAGTTTTGGTATTTAAACTTCGAATAATGTAATTTATTATGTAGCAGAGTATTGTTTATGTAACATGAGTAGAAGTGGCGGTTTGCTGATGGCTGAAAACTAAAAAATGCAAATAGTTTGGTTAATATTCAAGATATTGAATAAACGTATATAACAATATTTATAGTAAATTTAATTTGCAATAAGATTGATTCTATACAATTTTTCGATCCGACGTATAGTAACGGAGATATTTCGAATTTACGAAAATCCTCCCCTCTAAACCCCCCCCCTCCCCCTAGACCGATTTCAGCCGTTAACGAACTTGATCTTTCTTTTTAAATAAAACGACTCATTATCGAGTTTGGTAACGATTAAACAATAATTGCGACCGCTAGTACGCTGTAGTAACAGACAAATATATATATATATATATATATATATATATATATATATATATATATATATATATATATATATATATATACAGTTTTGAACGGACCTCATTTTCGTCATCTCCTGGGTAGGATCGATGGACATTTGAAGAAAAATTTCGAAAATCGCGTCGTGAGTACAACCTCAATAGCTGATTTCCCTCAAGGGAAATCTGCTAATAACACAATTTTGAACCATTCAGAGAAACATTTTTAAATCGATCTTGAAAAAGTTAAGGTAATTATGAAAGTAGATAGCACTAGACTAGGGTTAGAGATGTTTATTTAAATTCAGTATGAAACTGTTCGCTCAGTATTTTAATTGTATTGTTATCTAGTTTAGATAGCATAAATTTCTCCATGCCATAAGAAACATTGCCCTCTACAGTCGTAGGCAAAAAAGTATAACTAATTTCAGGAATTCATTATATTAAATTCGTGGTATTCTGTGTTTTTATATAAAGATACTGCATACTAATAAAGTTAGTTTAATAGTCATGAAAATAGAAAAGAAATAAGTGCCACTGAAACCCGTTCGATTTAATCCCACAGCTTCTAATCCAGTCGAGTTACTTATAATGCTAATCCTATTGCAATAGGTGGAACTAGTAATCCGGTTAATGAAAAGGCAGTTGTTACAATAGATTGCATCCTTTAAATGCTATCCTAGAATTTTAAACTCTTTTAAATTTTTAGAAGGGGAAAAGAAAATGCCAGTTGGAGGTTTAAAACATTATACGGTTTATTCGTCCAGCCTCAAAGTTTGAATATAGCTGGTAGCATCCACCGGAAGGATTGAAATAAATAATTATTGCAGAATGCACTGCAATGGTTGATAACTATTTTGATAAATTCCATTGCGAACAAGAGAAATACATTTTAATCAAAGATGGTTTCACATTCACAATTGTCTCACAGTGAATAACAATGAAGACAATGTGACCCTTAAAAATATAACCTAATTAAGGCAATAATAGCGATGAGGTCTCACTAAACCCTCGTTGCTCTTTAAAAGTACAAAGGTTTCGTTGTCCATGAGCATTCAGCGAGTTAAAAACATACAGGGAAAATTTAAATTAGTAATTATTGTCCATATCTAAGGGATCCATCATTTTCCTAAAATACAAGAGTGCCATCCTGGCTATTATGCAGAGTTTTTAAATAAATTAAAATAAATCTGCTGGATAAAGTTAAATGTATTTTAGAGTTAATATATATTTACTAGTCTTGGTAATTTTAAATGTTCTCTGTAAAATGTTAAATAACCAATCAGTTTTTAACAGTTATTTTTAAAAATCTAAACGAAAATAATTGGTATATATATATATATATATATATATATATATATATATATATATATATGGGTGTGTGCGTGTGTGTGTGTGTGTGTGTGTGTGTGTGTGTTAACCTCACTACATGTAAATTCTCTTTAATCAAAACTTTAGAGAATTTCTAAAGTAACCCTTAGTGGGCTAATTAACATCCTGGGAAGATTTCCCCTACAAACGAATTCTGTACATATCAAATATTGTTCCAATGGCCATGTCAAATGCTCCAATCCCATCACCAAGTAAAGCGAATATTACTCACGAATCTATTTTCACTCTTTTTTTGGCTGAGATCAATTAACTTGCCTATTTTTAAATTACTTTTAATGCTCTAATCATGTTTTGTGGCATTTTTGCTACATGTTCAGAAGCTAATTGTTTAGGAAAGTCCATCGAACTTGACTGTTTGTCACTAAAAATTGACTAAAAATGCTTACATGATTACATTATTCTTAGATTATGCATATTGCACTATATAATCCCAGATGGGATTCTATACCAGAACTATAAAAATTAAACATTCTCTCTTTCAAACCACATCACACACATTTGACTCGTCAACAGACTGAAGGTATCCGTACATAAATATGGTTCAAGGAAATTAAGTACTTAACAATTTCGCGTAGTTAAAAGGCCCAGCTCCCCCAACAGTCAGTTAGTTCTCAGATTTCTGACTAGTGAATAATAGTGTTTAGTGCAGCTTTAGTGAACAATGCTTTTTATTTTCGGTGCAGTGCAGTGTTTAGTGAAGTAGTGTGTTTTCGTGCAATGCCGTGGTTTTGTGAAGATCAGTGCAGTGCCTTGTTTTTATGAAGATCAGCTCAGTGTCTTGTTTCGTGAACTTTGGCGAACCGTTTCGGAAACGGCCGACTAGGCCCGAAGTTAGCCGATCTCATCTCTTCCATTATCCACACACACTTAATAAAAATGCATATATCTCGGTTAATATTCAAGGTAGTGAATACATGTATATAAAAAAATTTATAGTAAATTAAATTTTCAATAAGATTGATTTTATACAACTTTTCGATCCGACATATAGTAATAGAGTTATTTCAAATTTTTGAAAATCCTCCCCTCTAAACCCCCTCTCCCACTGGTCCAATTTCAGCCATTAACGAACTTGATATTCATTTTAACATAAAACATTTAAATATCGAGTTTGGTAACGATCAAGCAAAAATTGCAACCGCTAGAGCATTAACAGACACACAAACAAACACACACACACACACACACACACACACACACACACACACATATATATATATATATATATATATATATATATACAATTTTGAACGGACCTCATTTTTGTCATCTCCTGGGTAGGATCGATGGACATTTGTAAAAAAGTTTTGAAAATCGCGTCATGATTACGACTTCAACAGCTGATATCCCTTAAGGGAAATCTGCTAATTAGAAGTAATGATGTGTTCTGGAATGGTTAAGATTCACGTGTCGAGGTAGTTCCTTTGACCCATGTCAGATAAATTTGGGTCAAAATTAAACAATTGATTGTGTGTGTATGCTTTTTCTTACTTACGAATTCCAAATATGATATACTTTATTCAGTAATTGTTGCTCAGATAAAGAGAATTATTTATTTTTAACTGTAGTTCCCTGTCTTATTTGAAACGGGTGATTTAAGGATTCTATGCAATTATTACAGACAACGGTTTTTTTTTTTTTTTTTTTTTTTTTTTTTTTTTTTTTTTTTTTTATGACAGTTGACTAGCAAAAACAAATGTTATATTTGACGTTACATATGTTTGGAGTCAGTGGGAGGAATATAGTTATGTGACCGTTCACAGCCCTTTATTGAAAGCCATTATCCGTCTCAGGGAGGTCCACTACTGGAGTAGGTCACGTGATAGTGCGTCCATTCCAGCAGCCAAGCCTAGTCGGAGTCCAGAAGCCCTCCTAGACTCCATGATGTTCCCTCCAAATCACCAAACCTAGGTTTACATTTTCATCATTTGAGAAAGGAAAATGGACCCGGCGAATTGAAAAAGAGTATTAACATTATTTATTGGGTTGATTTATAAATGGGAGTTGGAGCGGACTCAAACTTTAAAGTCGTTTATTTAATTAAATGGACTCAAACATTATCTACATCCAAGGATGGAATTTAGTTGAAAGAGAAGTAACGTAAACTATGCCGGGCCAAATTCCAATCGGAGGAGAGATAAGGAGAGAGCCCAGCCATATCGAAACAATACTCCACCAAATATTTCCCCCACTACTGCTCCGCCGTCTACTCCCTAGCTAGAGGTATTTCAATAAAAAGCTAAACTGTCACTACCAAGACATAGAGCCAACCAGGGAAGAATGTGACACTCAAAGGGTTTTCATCATTCTTCTAGACTTCCTTTGCTCCACAGACTGTGTCTAATATGGTCGCAATATTCCATCCGGGATAGTGGAACACACCACTTGTGGGTTTATTCGCTTAGGGTTAACTTCAATAGGGATCGCAGTAGTACCGTAGCGTTATTTATTTTATATATATATATATAACTGCGATGGAACATCAAACATGGAATCACATTAAAGAGTTCATAAATTAATGAAATATTAAAGCAAATAAATGTATTAAAATTGAAAGCTCAATTTATTGGATCACAAAATATTGGATTAAAATATACAAAAATGGATCCATAACATAGTTATTTCACATTCAAGACCCTGGTAGCCTTTCTACTCCAGCAGTACCAACCGTTACAGAAGTGGCCAATCAATTTGGTGTATATTGATATCATTAATTGGTGTAGTTGATTTTAAATTTCTCTTACTTAAAGCATTTTTTTTATTATATTTAAAAATGTCTTGTTTGGTCTTATAAAATAAAGCTCCTCGTGAACTGACTGGAGAGTATTAAAAGAAATGTTCTGAAATAGAGAACAAATAAATTCAGACCACAAAGATGCAGGGCCGTGTGAACATTGCCGATTAATAGAGAAAGTGCACTGAAGATGAGGCAAGACCTCGAAAGCTATCTTTGAAATAAACATTTATAACCTAATGGAGGTGTTACCCAACCATGGATTTATACATCAACCGCCACCAGCCAGGAGATAAAAGTAAATAAATTCTCATTGTACTACTAAGCTGAATAATTTGATTTTAATATGAATTTCAATATACTTAGTGGAGTAAAACTAATTTATAATATTCCAAAAATGTAATAAAATTCCCTTGTTTTTTCTTGTATATTAAAATGGTACATTCACACCTTTCGTTTGCAGAATTCGAATTTAAATTAGCACATGGATGTGTCTGGGGGAATACAAGTGTTATTGTTCGTGAATGTTTGTCTGCCTGTTATTCCTTGTCAATGTCCGTCTGCCTGTTAGTGCTTGTCAATGTCTGTCTGCCTGTTATTGCTTGTCAATGTCTGTCTGCCTGTTAGTGCTTGTCAATGTCTGTCTGCCTGTTATTGCTTGTCAATGTCTGTCTGCCTGTTATTGCTTGTCAATGCCTGTCTGCCTGTTAGTGCTTGTCAATGTCCGTCTGCCTGTTATTGCTTGTCAATGTCTGTCTGCCTGTTATTGCTTGTCAATGTCCGTCTGCCTGTTAGTGCTTGTCAATGTCTGTCTGCCTGTTATTGCTTGTCAATGTCCGTCTGCCTGTTAGTGCTTGTCAATGTCTGTCTGCCTGTTATTGCTTGTCAATGTCTGTCTGCCTGTTATTGCTTGTCAATGTCTGTCTGCCTGTTATTGCTTGTCAATATCTGTCTGCCTGTTAGTGCTTGTCAATGTCTGTCTGCCTGTTATTGCTTGTCAATGTCTGTCTGCCTGTTAGTGCTTGTCAATGTCTGTCTGCCTGTTAGTGCTTGTCAATGTCTGTCTGCCTGTTATTGCTTGTCAATGTCTGTCTGCCTGTTAGTGCTTGTCAATGTCTGTCTGCCTGTTATTGCTTGTCAATGTCTGTCTGCCTGTTATTGCTTGTCAATGTCTGTCTGCCTGTTATTGCTTGTCAATGTCTGTCTGCCTGTTAGTGCTTGTCAATGTCCGTCTGCCTGTTATTGCTTGCCAATGTCTGTCTGCCTGTTATTGCTTGTCAATGTCCGTCTGCCTGTTAGTGCTTGTCAATGTCTGTCTGCCTGTTAGTGCTTGTCAATGTCTGTCTGCCTGTTATTGCTTGTCAATGTCCGTCTGCCTGTTAGTGCTTGTCAATGTCCGTCTGCTTGTTAGTGCTTGTCAATGTCCGTCTGCCTGTTATTGCTTGTCAATGTCTGTCTGCCTGTTAGTGCTTGTCAATCTCTGACTACCTATTAACAATTATTTATTCAGTTCATCAGTCCTGTCATCTTTCACTTTGAAATTGCTTTGCTTGCGTGTGAAGGGTGGATTCGTTCCTATATTATAATATTAAAACAAAATCGCCAAGATAAGTCACTAGAAACAGGACCTCTAATAAGGAACACCTCTTTGCGAATGCCATTCTTATATTGTTCTTTGATTGCAGTTATTTTTGTAACTCATCCAAGATGAGATAATCCCTAGTTCCCACAAACAAGTTCAGTTCTGACTATACTGATGCATTTTGCCTATTTGGTAGTCTCATAACTTGATATTCTCTTCTGAATATGTATGTGAATGGAAAAAAAGTGCTTATCCCATTTATCTAAGGGTGGAACTTTTCGTCAAAGGTGATTTTTTTCTAAACACCCTTCTTTGTTCTCTGTCTCTTAACTTTAGTATTTAAAAAAAAAAAGTAGACCTTCTAGAAGTTTCAGGCGTGGATTACAAATATCAAGTAACAGGACTAACGAAAATTTCGTTGGCCCTCCAGGAGGTTTGAGTTCAACTGATTTACATGCACAGCTAACGCGGCCCGTACGATATACTGTTCTCTGTGTGTCTTTTCAAACTGCGTCCATTAATTGAAGAGGGACATTAATTGCCTATTAACAGTTTAAAGTAAGATATTCTAACCAAGAAGTGGATAGTGCATTCAGGATAGGACAGGTGATTAAGGACTTTATTCAAGACTTCAGTCATAGTATACTTAAATACCAATTTTTTTAGTTTTCAGCCTTCTGACTTCAGGTCCCATTGTTGGACCCTCTATTCAGAATTGAATTATTTTCCTTATAAAGTCAAGGTACTTCTTACCTGTAGCTGAGGCCAGGATGCCTGAGTGTCACTCAGAATATTAATAACTTTTCCCATCACTTTAAACTCAGATAATTGATGGGCTGCCACCAAATTGGTAAATATTTTGGCTTGAAAAACTGTTTCAGTGAGTCCTAAGGTAATTCGTTAGGCTATTTCCATCCACTTTGCACCACACTCCTGCACCCCACAACTCTTCTGTCTTGGAGCCATCCGTGTAAACACTGTTCAAATGTGTCCTTTTCCGATCGGGAGAGTCCATATATGTTCATCCCAAACCTTTTCTCAAATATGAGATTCCCCGCCATTATATCCAATAGCATATAAGTTCCAGTTTCTTCTCTTTGTTTTCCAACGTCTTCAGGAAGCCATTCCGTCAGGTTGAACTATAGACACCTTCATTCTGACCAGCTTGATCATTGCTTTCATTGCCTCGGTCCGATTGAAGATTTCTATTGGGATGAGGTACAAGACTATCTCCATTGTTATAGTAGGCGTTGAATTCATTGCTCCTGAGATAATAGACGGGTCAACCTCTACACTTTCGTGAGCATCCCGATGATCCCTTTAGCATTCATTTTGTGCCACTTCACCTTGCATCCATATTCAAGTCTCTGCCTGATGGGCTTCATTCTCTATGTCTTTCCACATATGTCCCTACAGATACAAAGGGGTTTTATAAAACCTGGTTTTTAGCATAATTCAAATTCTCTATCCAGTTAAGTCTTTTGTCAAGCATTATTCCGAAATACTTGAACTTATCTTTTAGTTCTACTGTTTCCACTGTTAGTCTGGGGCTTTTAATTCAGTAAGTTTCCTCTTTCTTCTAAAGAGTTCAATCACCGTTTTCTTTGAATTCAAAGTGAGTCCCGTTTTCTTACACCACCTATCTGTTAACTTCAGGGCTTACTCATCAGATCCGATATCACCGATTGAATTTTCCCTCTGATAATTATTACGTATCCTGCAGCCCTAAAACCTTGTATGTTTAAATCCTCCACTAGTGAATTCAGCACAAGGCTCTACAGCAATGGAGATAGTACCTCCCTGGTGACATCACATCACGGTCCTGGCTCTGTCTGTGCAGTTCCCCTTCTTGGCCAGCACTATTCTACCATCCAGGATATTAACTATCTATCTGCTGACATGTGGATCAATCTCGAGGTCCATTAGTGCTTTATTTATCGCGCCAGTTGGGTTATTATCAAATACCCCTTCAATATCAAGGAAAGCTCCTTATTTGCTAGAGCTTCGTGTGTCTCCTTAACGATTGTGCACAGAGCGGTCTAGTGTTTACTAACTGCCAAGTGCCTAGTCTTTAGGCCCTCTGTGATCTTATTGCTCTATGCTGTAGTATGTCCATCTTCTATTTTCTCCATTACCTTCAGTAGAAATGACGACAGACATATGGCCTGCATGCCTGATAAGAGTTTTTTCCTGGTTTGGAAATAAAAGTAATTCTTGCCTCCCTTCATTTGTTTGGTATGTAACCTCTTGCCAGACTGCATCTAAGAGTCTAATCAATGGCCCTAATATTTCCTCTACAGCACTCTGCAGAAAAATTGGATATATTCCGTCACATCCAGGTGTCGTATATGGCTTAAAACTCGTATTCGCCCATTTCACAGCACCTGCATTTATGACTACTTTAGACACCCTCCAGTTGCAGCCACTTTCAACACCTCATTTATTTCGTTCCCATCCTGCAACCTGGAAAGTGAACCTGCATCAATAACTTCAGAGTCTGTTCCGTGTTTTTGGTATTCCCAGTCGATCCAACAAAGGGCCCTAATTCCTAGCTGATGCTTTGCCTTCCTTTGTATCCTATCTCTTGGAGAACCTCCTCGAAGACTCAGTTTTTGACCTTGTGCCTGGGTTATTATATTCATTTAGAGCTTTCCCATAGTCTTCCCAGCTTCCCTTTCTTTTGGCACTATTAAAGAGTCTTCTAACCATAGCTCTCATTTCCTCTAGCCACTTGCTCCACCCCGGATTCTGTCTGTTGTTCTCTAACACTCCCTCTTACTCTTCCCGTAATAAAAATAAGCTATCGAATCATGAAACTACTTATTATTAGATTAATGATGAAATATTGTCTTCAATTAACTTTATATTTCATTATTTTATTCAATATGCCTACAAATATTTTATTTTATTATATTTTACTTGCTCGACATTTGACTCGAAAATGTTTATTTGAATGGCACACTCGGTTTTGAAATTTCTTTAAACAATAAACATCATATTTGTTAATGTCAATCATAAAGAGGAGAAAATTCGAAAAATCAAAATATCTCAATTGCTGTAAGGTGTTGAAGAAGGGTTGTAAGTCGGATCGAAAAAGGTTGTAGATTCAAACTAGTTGTACGCTTTACGATTGTTGCTCTGAAAGTTTTTTTTTCTAACACTCCGCCAGCTTACATTTCAATTTCTATTAACATAGACTACTTACTGTGGGAGAAATGGACGGTAAGATGACATCAACAGTGTGACAGTCTAGAAAGTAGGAAATATGCTTAGTCTACACAGCCCCTGACAGACAGACTTTTTTGTTGGTTTTTGTGGCTGCATATAACTAGCTCTTACGCTTTAGTTTTAAATGAAACATTTAAATATCAAGTAAGGTAACTATTAAAAATGTCGTTGTTAGTCGTAATAGAAAATGTATATATATATATATATATATATATATATATATATATATTACGTTTAATGCAGTGGATATTAATGGGAGCAGATGCTAATTCTTTAAGTCTACGGTTCGATCTAAGTTTTAAATGTGGTTTAAAAGTTGTGACTCTTAGAGGTGTTTGATAGTTAGTTGTGTATTGCACAGTGTACATAAAGGTGGTTCAGTCCTAGTCATGAGGTGCCCTTGTGTTATCCGTGAATGACCATGTCTCAAACTGGCAAAAACTACTTCTTCTCTTCTAGTGTCCCGATTACTTGACAGCCATTAATGAATAGTGTATTTTATTTCTCGTAGTTTTGTGTGTTCTGTCGTTATTCCACTTCCCATTTTACACTGAACTCTCTTTCGATAATTTTAATGTCATCATGTACTGTAATATGGTCAGTGTGTAATGTGTTTAGATCAATCGCTAATTTTGCATGTTTGTCATCCAAGATATTTTCAATGATGTCTGCATGTCCAATGGATAGTTATTACTTTATTCATTATATATGTATATATATATATATATATATATATATATATATATATATCTATATATATATAAAATTGTAACCTCTGTCTGTACATTGATTTTTTTCGCGAAATTTCACGATAACTTTCCGTTTCACATGTCCTAGACACCATAACTGCAATTTGTTTCTTTGGTGTCTGTTTGTTTGTTTGTTTGTTTATTTGTTTGTTTGTTTGTTTGTTACCTTTTCACGCATAAACGGCTGAACCGAATTTTTCGAAACTTGGTATGTATATTACTACTAACCCAACTTAGACTTTAGGCTATATTAATATTCTCTAAGACAATCAGGAGTGGGGGTTATAAGGGAGGCCTGAAATTAAAAATAGCGATATTTCGTTTCCTATTGCTTTTTCAGCAAATATGCACATAACAAAAGTTGTTTATTTTGTTATTTAGAGTAACTTTTGTTATATGCACTGTTGCCGTATACGGAAGTATAAATGAGTTATACGCTAATCACTATAGCGGGAGTTCACAATTTTATTTGGCACAAAAGACTCAACCGAACTAAACCAAACTCGGTATGTGAATTAGTATTAACGCCTTCCTTATAATAAGCCATACTAACATTTCTAGGGACCGGCAGGAGTGGGGGTTATAAGGGAGGCATGAAATTAAAAATAGCGATATTTCGTTTCCTATTGCTTATTCAGCAAATATGCCTATAACAGAAGTTGTTTATTTTGTTATTTACAGTAACTTTTGTTATATACACTTTTGATTTTTTTCTTCCTTTTCTTTTTTATACACTTTGCCTTATACGGAAGTATAAAGGCGTTATACGCTAAAATGATAGCGGGAAAGTCAACAATTTTTATTGGCACACAAAGACTCAACCGAAACTAAATAAAACACTCAGTATGTGTATTTTAGCACGAACGCCTTCCTTATACTATAATAAGCCATACTAACATTTCTAGGGACGGGCAGGAGTGGGGGTTATAAGGGAGGCCTGAAATTAATAATAGTGATTTCCTTTCCTTTTGGGGCTTCGGCAAATATGCACATAACAAAAGTTGTTATTTTTTTATTTTTAGAAATTTGCTAACAATTATTTCAAATGTATGTCAATATTTTTTCCTTATAGAAACTAATTCAAATCTATGCATAATGCACAGGAAACGGGAAATTTGACAATATGCAGGACAGTGAAGTCTTACATAACAAATTAATTTTATTAGTAACAAATACCCCTAGAAACGACGGGTGTTACCCCATAAACACTGGGGACGGGGTAAATGTCAAATATATTTTGCAAAATAAAGCCTTGCCAAAAATATACCATACCATTCACCATTCAGCCTCAAATGAATTCCCGAGCGAAGCCGGGTCTTTGAGCTAGTATATATATATATATATATATATATATATATATATATATATATATATGTGTGTGTGTGTGTGTGTGTATGTATATATTAAATATATCCATATATTTAAATTTCAATAAACCTCATTTTTGTTAGATAGGATCGATGGAGATTTGAGGAAATTGTTCAAACATCTCTAATCCATTAGCTATAAAGGTACCTTTGTAAGAGGATATACTTGTAAGTAATCGAATTGAGGGGACTCCCCTTAATTTGAGTAATATTCAAATTGATCAAGTGTGAAGTAGTAGTCACTAATAGACTTAGCATGTGCCACTGGGCTGATGAAGTGCATTGAGAGAGCTACATCGCTGCTAATTCCATTAACATGGAGTCACCTCTTCCCCTCGTTAGGCCAATTATTGCTCTTTACATAAATCCCCACCAACGCATCGCCCATAGAAAATTTAGTTCCATACATACCTCTGAAACTAACTTAATACACTTTGAGAAAAGTTTAGTTGGATATTATAGTAAACTTCAATTGAAAGAACAGAAAACATAATTTATATAAATGGGGTGTGTACTCTGTGAGCCAAAAATACATAAAAAAAAAGTGATCTTTTCATTGTGCAATACAAAAACATTAATTTTTACCTATTTAGAAAGTCTTTCATCAATAGTTTTAGACAATTTTGTTATATTCCAACTCGTTTCATATACGTTCTGCAACACTAAAATTCATCTAGTTCTAATGATTTGCCAGTTCAAACCTAATATTATGTAAAATAGATGGGATACCTTCATTTTTAACCCAAAGCACATAGCATATGTATGTTTTTTTTTTAAATCGTTGTTATTGGATACAGGAAATGTTTTCCAACATGTTTTTGTTGTATTTCATAATATATATTTATTATCCAAATTATTCAAAGATTATGAATTGTTTTTTTTTTCAGATTGGCTTTATTTGTGTATTAACTTCATTTTATAATTCATTGCCTGATACATATTCCAGATCCAACAGCTCGAAAATGTTAATTTCTTGTAGACCATACTTCATATTTAATTGTTTCATTCAAGACTAATGATCTTATTAGGTAATAACTGAAATCCGACCTTGTATAGGGGTGGGTTCAGAGATGGAAATTGGAAAAATCTAAATATATTCGTTATTATGAGTGGGATCAAAAAATGTTGTAGAATGAATCTTGTTTAAAGATCGATGCTCTACATTAGTTGTTCTGTACATTTTCTCTTCTCAAATATTCACTGAGGTATTAGTACTTTCTTGCTTTCAGCCTTCAGCAAACCCCCGCTACTACTCATCGAATTCTGACTTAGAAATAGAGAATCTACTGTGAGATGATATTACTACTGTGTCAGACCAGCATCTGCAAATCTGCAGCATGGCAAATCTATTTATTCTATGCAGACTCTGCGTGAGGGATTATTTTGTATATCGACACATAATCCTTACAGCTGTCAACACACCTCGATTTTCCCATCGAAAATTTCAATTACCTTCATCTTGGAAGTACAGCCACTACCAATTTATTCGCAAACAATCTCGTAGGTCAGGTACATTGTTCGAGTATATAATTTCAACGCCCCCCCCCCCTTCTTTGCTAAATTTAACATAATAAAATAATTACCAAAATCAATTTAATTTCACATTTTTTAATATTAAATGCGTGTATAGAAAAATTACGATAATCGATTTCATCAAACTTGGATAATAACATGACATTTCTCAACAAAAATGTCTCCCCAAAATACTAATTCTTAAATCAGGTTGTTTGGAATCCCTTTTTCCCTGTTTTACATATACAAACAGAGTTTTATGTTGATAAGGCATAACGAATTCAAATATACTGGATTATACAAATCTTCATTTTACATGAAAATCCTTCCCAACTTTCGCCAAAGTCAAGCAAAGGACCTTTGCTCAATCAAACTAAACTCGTAACTCCGTAAAGCGATTAATTGTACCGAAATTATTTCTTAACAGTAGAAGTACATAATACTACTCAACAGTATTAATTTCTTCGTAAGGTTCGTCCATTTTAGAATAATATTATGTGCTTCTTAATTTTCTTAATGTCCGTAATTCACATATAAGATAACACGGCTAGTTGTAACTGGAAAGCTCTAGGTCTGGAAAGGAGTTTATTCAAGGAAAATCTATACATATTTCGAATTCTAGGTAGTCTTCAAATTTGTTTGTGTTTCATTTCATATTTGTTGTGATAAAGGCTAAAGAAACTATTACCCACCATATAGCTAAACGTTGAAGAAAGCCATGAGTTTCAAGATAAATCACGCCTTAGAGAGAAATAAGAGTCTAAATATTATTGTAATTAGTATTTACATTCAGTGTGAATGAGGTGATCGTGATAACAATTACCTGTAAATCTCAGTGTCAACTTAGCTTTAACTGCACATTGAATCACAATTTATTGAAATATCCCTAATGACTAAAATGGATTTAGAACTTCCTTATTGCCAGACCTTTAAAGAAATGTACCTTATTTTTATTTTAGTTTTTACTGAGCGTTTTTTATTTATTCGAAAATTAAGTTATTTCTCTTATATGTATAACCCGATTTTCATTCATTTATTTATCGTTCATTTGCATAACTTTACATATTTATAATTACGTTAATTCAATTTAACACCACTTCCTCCAACACCACATCTATTCAACATTACGTTCTTTCCTACCGCCAGTCCAACATTAATCCTTAACAACTAATCCTCTTCGCTACTCCTTAGGAGACTCAGACGCAAACGGGCATAAGCTCCATTTTCCGCTTACTATATTCTCATTCGTTTCCACCGTCGATTTCTCTTTTTTTAGCATATATATAATTCCCCTCAAAACATCTGAATTTTGCCATGAGTAATTGAGTCACTGGCCGTCTCATGTTCAGAGACATTTCAGGGAATTATGTATTTGATGATAACACTGATTCGCTAACTGACAAATTAGCCTTGGTACTTTAACTTCATACTTTTTGGGTTTGTGGCGTCGTGTTCACAAACAACGTAACTTTATTGTTAAAACGTTAAAATTTATTTTATTAGTAATATTTTTAATTTAGTAATGTTGCATTATTAAACAGGTGGAAATTGATGTGCTAAAGTTATTTATCATTACGTTACTTTTATAATCGTCTTGAAAGCTTGGACAAAAATATTTCAATAGTATAGGTTCATCTTTCGTTGGAATGTTTTGGGAATTAGATATATATTGAATGATATTAGTACACATTTTATTTATCTACAGGTACTCTTGAAATGAAGTTTATGCCGACTTGGCCAATTAAAACTAGAACCATGTATAACAATAGTAGGTACAATGTCTTTCTTGTCTTTAAGAATAGATTCAGGAAGGCATGTCTTTCTCTAACCAGTTGGAGCCTTAACAAGTTCCTCCTGTGTTGCTAATTACTTCATATGTATCCAATATTACAAAAAACATTGAAAATGAAAACATTATTAAAAAATTGAGCTCAACCTTGACTCCACCTCCCCCCCCCCCATGGGTGATTTTCCCCATCACCTCTTTAGTGGTATATGAAAGGGTTAGATGCCGAGTATCGTAAAGATCAAATAAACTTTTCTGAGTCAAAAACGTAAAAATCTCAGTTGATGACGTCATCAATCAACGTATTTACTGTATCTCATCAATTAAATATCTGTTGAAAACAATAATTTGTTTTTAAGCTTCGAACGAAGTGGTTCATTATATAACAGATAATTGTTAATATGGCGTGAGAAGGAGCGTGGGTATACTAAAGGCAGAAAATTAAAAAAAATCAAACTTCCATAAACGAAATAAAGTGTATAGAACATGATTTACAATAACAGCGATATTTCGAATTTACATTCGACTTTTTGAAATTCCCTCCTCTGACCCCCCCCCCCCTATGATAGACAGACAGACAGACAGACGGACAGACGGACAGACGGACAGACGGACAAACGGACAGACGGACAGACGGACAGACGGACGGACGGACGGACGGACAGACGGACGGACGGACGGACGGACAGACAGATAGATAGATAGATAGATAAAGGATGGAAAAAGGATGGAATATATACATAAGTACAAACTCAAAGGCTCATTTCCCTTCAGAGACATTTGCTAAAACAACAATTAACTTTCGTGGTATCGAATGGGAGCATTCTCCGACCAAAAGTTGCATTGGACTTGGACTTTATTTTGCTAATTGGATAAGATTAGTTTCTTCTAAATGTCTCTTCTAAAGGACAGTAGCCTGTACTTAACCCAACCCATCTTGGTTGCGTAACAGTGTCGTTAATAAAACCGCTTTCAACATCATATAAATTCTTCACTAACCCCATTTCCACCAACCCCGTTTTTGGTCTCTAGCGAACTTCCTGTTTTCCACGCCGAGTATCCCTCGAACGTGGGAATTTATTTAAATGTTGTGTGCTCCATCCATTGGATACTACACACATTTCAGCATTACATTATAATATTTCTTATATAATAATTGTAAACATTATGAAACAATAAATTAATTAAATAAAAAAAAAAAAAGTAAAAAAAAAAAAAGAAATAAAATAAAACATATGTAACATTACATATGTGTACAACAATAGGTGTATATCTACAAAATGGTGTCCAAATCTTGAATAAATGCATTAAATCCCTTGTTGAATTTGTGTAAAAGTTTCGGTTTGTCCGTCGGCCAAGTTCCGTTTTGTAAAGTAATATACTTGATGAGTTTTGTTCTTGGTCCATCAAGTAATGTACAGTCATATAAGAGGTGGTCATATGTCTGTTCAGTCTCATTGTCACATTTACATGTATTTGTGTTTGTTAGTTTAAATTTGTACAAGTAACTCTTCGTAGGTCCATGTCCTGATATAAATTGTATTTGTTTAGAATTGCTAAGTGTTATTTTTTGTCTCTGGTATACAGTTGGTATGTACTTATGTAATTGTCGTCCTTTAGTAGTGTTTGTCCATCTTTCGTCCCATTTTTTATAAGATTCGTCTATCAAAATAGTTTTAATGGTCTGTTTCGTCAGTTTAGAGTATGTAATAGGTATCGTTTCGTCTCTTGAAGCTGTATTTGCAAGTTGGTCTGCTGTATCATTTCCTAAATTTCCTGAGTGTCCTTTTATCCATGTTACTGCCACTATTACATTCTTCTGTCTACATAGTGTAATTAGTCTTCTGATCTGTTCAGTCTGTTCGTTATGGTTTTCGTTATTGTAAATGCGGTCTATGTTAATTTTGCTGTCCGTATAGATTATACTAGTCTCTCTGTCACTTGAAATGTCGTGTAGTGTTTTGAGTGCCTCAGTAATTGCAAGGTTTTCTGCTTGATTGTTTGTACATAGTGGTGATAGTCTGTATTGTCGTCTCTGTATAATATCGCCGTCTTTTAAAATAATGTACGCACACCCAACGCCATCCTTGTTTTTACTTCCGTCAGTGTATATATGATATGTCCACGTTATGTCTAAGTTGTCTAATGGTCTAATGTAGTCCTTTGGGTGTAACCAGTAAGTATGTCTCACGTCTTTTTCTATTTCGTTTGATGTAATATTTTGTAATGTAAAGTCTTGTGGGATTTCATTCAATTTCAATAACATATGTTGCCTTATCATTTGCTCAGCTTTGATGTAAATTGGCACAGTGTCTGCTAATACACATGAAGCCTCATAAGATAAAGTACAATATCCTTTAGCAATTTTTATCGCAATTAGCCTTTGCACTCTTTCTAATTTTTTGACATTTCTTTTCACGACCAAGGCATGGCCCCATATTTCAATTCCATACGTCAATATGGGAACGATCGCCCCTTTGTATATTGTGGTCAGAGCGTCGGATTTAAGACCCCAAGACACTCTAGCAGCCATCGAGAGTCCGTTTATTATTGAAAGCAGTCTTGTTTGTAAGTTAGTAATGTGATAGTTCCATTTCAATTTCCTGTCAATGTGAAGTCCAAGATATTTTAAGATATGTTTTTCTTGTATTGTCACTCCATTTAATTTAATGTCTAAGGTAGGTGTGTGTCTTTGTCTTGTAAACAGTGTGTATGATGTTTTTTCTAAATTAAATTTGAGTTTGTGTTTTTTAGCCCATTCATTGATTAGTACCAAAACAGCGTTAGTAAGTTGGGTGATTTGAATTAAGTCTATTCCAATAACCATAAGTAAAATGTCGTCAGCAAATGCAATAATTTCAGTTCCTTCTGGTAGTATTGTTTTAAGTAGACTGTCTAAAATGATTTTCCACAGTAGAGGTGAGCAAGCTGAGCCCTGTGGCGTGCCTCTATTCTGAGAAGTGTGTACAGTAGTGTTTTGAAGGGTCATGTATACAACTCGATTATTGAGATAGTCTCTAAGTAATTTGTAAATATTTTGTGGGCATTTTTGTTTATGTAATGATTCGAATATCGAAGGCCACCAGGCGTGATCGAAGGCACCTTTAAAATCCATCCAAACGATCGCAATATGTTTCTTTCCTGTTAGATTCGTTCGTAGTAAATTAGTAATTCTGTATAGTGCGTCAACAGTACTTGTTTGGGGTGTGAATCCATATTGATTTGGGTGTAAAGGAGCATGTCTGTTTAGGTGAACAGAAAGCCTGGAATTAATAATTTTTTCTAGTATTTTACCTCCAACTGGAATAATACTAATCGGTCGATAAGTAGAATTTCCTAAGTCTTTTGGATTTTTGGGTACTGGAATTACTTTTGATATTTTCCATATATCAGGAAATATTCCGTTATCATAACATTTTTTATATAATGTTGTTATAAATTTTGGAAATATTTCAAATAGTTTTTGGAATATATCAACTGTTATTAAGTCTTGACCAGCTGCTTTGTTTGGATTTAGTTGTTCAATAATAATACTTATTTCAATGTCTGTTAAAGGTAGGTCATTTTCTGTATTAGGGAGTAAATTACTGTTCCGCCTCATTGTAGTGTGTATGTCAGAATCTGTGTTTGGGTCGTCTTCAATGAAGAAAGTAGTCATTAATTGTTGTATAGTTTCTCTTCTAGCGAACTTGTCCATACGTTTTACATGATCCATTTAAATATAGAGTTAGATTGTGATAAAAAAAAAAAGTCCGCCACGGAGGGGCTGCGTAAACTAAGCAGATTTTCCACGAGAAGTTTAACAATAGATAAATCTACATACCAATACCACAACACCACCGTGAATATTAAGTGAATGAATACAAACGATAATAAGAAACCTTCCAACGGAAAGCATCTGAAATGTAAACAAACATTTCTGCCAACTTCTTACCGGAAAGAAACACAATTACTGTAATATATCTGAATATAACGTGTTAATTTGTATGGTAACTATTTACTATATCTAGTACTGTAATTTATAATGAATCAGAATAATTTTTATCTCAATAAATCAAATTTAAGTAGTCCGAGTATTGTTAATATAACATGAGTAGAAGTGGGGGTTTGGTGAAGGCTGAAAACTGAAAAATGGAAATAACTCGGTTAATGTTCGAGATAAGGAATAAATATATAAAACGATATTTCTAGTACATTTAATCTATATATATATATATATATATATATATATATATAAAATTGTAACCTCTGTCTGTACATTGATTTTTTTTCGCGAAATTTCACGATAACTTTTCGTTTCACATGTCATAGACACCATATCTGCATTTTGTTTCTTTCGTGTATGTTTGTTTGTTTGTTTGTTTGTTTGTTTGTTTGTTTGTTTGTTTGTTTGTTTGTTTGTTTGTTACCTTTTCACGCATAAACGGCTGAACCGAATTTTATGAAACTTGGTATGTATATTACTACTAACCCAACTTAGACTTTAGGCTATATTAATTTTCTCTGAGGCGAACAGGAGTGGGGGTTATAAGGGAAGCCTGAAATTAAAAATAGCGATATTTCGTTTTCTATTGGTTTTTCGGCAAATATGCACATAACAAAAGTGGTTTATTTTGTTATTTAGAGTAACTTTTGTTATATACTTTTTTGTCGTATACCGAAGTTTAAAAGCGTTATACGCTAAAAATTATAGCGGGAGTCAACAATATTATTTGCCAAAAAAGACTCAACCGAACTAAATAAAACTCGGTATGTGTATTAGCAGTGAGGCCTTCATTATAATAAGCCATACCAACATTTCTATGGACGGGCAGGAGTGGGGGTTATAAGGGGAGCCTGAAATTAAAAATAGCGATATTTCGTTTCCTATTGGTCTTTCCGCAAATATAAACATAACAAAAGTTGTTTATTTTGTTATTTGGAGTAACTTTTGTTATATACACTTTTGTCGTATACCTAAGTATAAATGAGTTATACGTTAAAACTTTAGCGGGAGCCAACAATGTTATTGGGCACTAACGGCTGAACCGAACTTAACAAAGCTCGGTATGTCAATTAGCATTAATTCTTCCATAATTATAAGTTATATTAAAATTTTTAGGTTCGAACGGGAGGGGCGTTATAAGGGAGGCCTGAAATAAAAATTCACTATATTTACATGTATAAGAGACGGGAAATATAAAAATATCGAAGACAGTGAAGCCTTATCGAACAAATATTCTATTATAAGCAAATCCACGGCAACGACGGGTATCAATCCTAAACACTGGGACGGGTAAATGTCAAAATATTGTGCAATGTAAAGCCTGCTAAAAAATACTATCACCATTCTGCCTCAAATGAATTCCCGGGCGAAGCCGGGTATCTGAGCTAGTTTTTTATAAGATTGATTTTATACATTTTTTCGATCCGACGTATAGTAACGGAGATATCTCGAAATTTCTCTTCTCTAAACCCCCCCCCCTCCCCCTGGTTCAATTTCAGCCGTTAACGACCTTGATCTTTCTTTTTATATAAAACGACTAAATATCGAGTTTGGTAACGATTAAACAATAATTGCGACCACTAGAGCGGTAACAGACAAATATATAGATAGATAGATTGATTGATATATATATATATATATATATATATATATATATATATATATATATATATATATATATATATATTCATTCATGTTTCGAACGGACCTCATTTTCGTCATCTCCTGGGTAGGATCGATTGACATTTGAAGAAAAATTCCGAAAATCGCGTCATGAGTACGACCTCAATAGCTAATTTCCCCATGGGAAATCTGCTAAAAAAATAAAAATGGAAAACTAAAAGAAATGAAACCCGTATAAGTATGAGTGGGCGTGTAACTCTCAATTTTCTACCTCCGATCGATGAAATTGTGGGGAAATCTACAAAAGTATAGGCGAGAAACAGAAGGGAAGAACAGAACTTCTTAAGATAAATGTCTTCTTAAGAAATAAATAAATAAATAAATTATTATAGTTCTGTACATATTTGTTTCAATTATATGAATGTCCTGACGGTTCATTCGAAGTGGTAGAAAGGCATCTGGTTAATTTATGTGTATAAGAGCATTTGTATGATTAATAGCGGCTTTATTAGCAGCTAATTCTCAATACTTTACCTTACTAACGCTCTAAGGGAATCTACTGAAGGCTTGCTTCGGCATGCTTGAGTAGTTATTCACTTTCTATATTATCACTAGTATAACAAATATTAATGGTCTAACATATTTTTCATGATCTTCATTGCTCAATAATTGAATACAGACCTACAAGTATTTTCCTATTAATGGAAATAGCTATTGAGCTTGTGACCATGAAGCGATTTTTGAAGACATTCTTCAATGGTTCATTCACTCTGACTAGTTTAATGAAAAATAGAGGTCCGTTCAAATTTATAATTCATACTTGTCTGTTTGTTAATAATCTAGCTGTCATAGTTTTTATTTGATCTTATCCAATCAATCATGATATTTAATCAATCCACGGCTGAAATCAATTAACTGTTTGGAATGAAAACCCTAATTTCCTCCTAATGAAAATTTGTAATTCAACTTGAAGTGAAATGTGATTCTTTATACTTCTTAATAAATTTCGCCATGATTGATCCGTGGCTAAGTTCTTTATGTACATAATAAGCATTAGGTAAATAAGTAAAATTACTAGTTTAAAAAGAACGAAATTGCTTTAATGTTTTTGTTTATTCCACATCAGAGGTGGTTGGAAGGAGGTAAATGAGCCTCTAATTTACAAGATCGCGGGAGGAAATGTTGTTTATACATTCGGGAAAAAAAAAACCTTAAATATCTTCATTCATCCGTATTTAGTCAATTAGAATGTATTAAGAGTTGCATTAAAGACGCTTTTGATATTTTTATTATATTTTTTGTAAACATCTAAATTTTTTAGATAGATAAGGATGTGTTTAATATTCTGGCTGTTATTAGTCATGTCGTGGGGTTTATCATGGACTTTCATTGATTCTAGTCTGTTAATTTGAGATTTATAGTTAAGTATTTGTTATGGTATTTACAGATAGGGATGCCTGTCTTCACAATATGTTATCGTAAGTGTGTATGAAATGAATTTTTTTTTCAGGAGTTTTAGGTTACATTCTTGCGTTAGGAATAATACGAGTTATCAGTGTATATCTTTTGCAGTCAAATATTGCGCAGCCTTATTGTGTATGGGAGAAGGTTTTTGTAGCATTCCTATCTCATGTGTATTCGTTGTTGTCTGTGAAATATGTGTCTCATAATATAAATTTCTTCGTCAACGTTATGTCAATACTACCTTCGTTTGTAATCTGTAGATTTCATTTTTTGTTACCTCATATTCGATTATTCTCTTATGTATTGAAGTAAACTTGACCCCTTTTAAAATTGTTTCCAAACTGCATACCATTTGCAAATAATGCCCGTCCTACGTCGGGCTTGAGTACGTTGGAGAGACTTTGGTCAATTCCTGAATGCGTTCATAGTCCTTAGCATCTTCCATAGATGCTAGGTCGAAATTCTGGTTTTCTAAGAATGGGAAAATTTCATTCAATGCTTTTATAACGTTTTAAATAAATTTTGTCATATTTGTTATATTTGTAAACAATAACCATTGTGAGTAATTCTATTTAATATGTGAACTAAGTTTGGTTGATTTAAAAGTGTATATTCTAAAGTTAATATAAAAGTGCTAATGTTTCAGCGTTATTGTTTGAGCAGTATTCTCATACTTTTCATGATAAGTCTCATTCTGTGTAATGAATACTGTAGTTCCTGGTCTATTATTGTCAATTTTCCGACTTTCTGTATAAATATAAGTTCTTAGTGTATAAGTCTTGGGTTGAAATTTAAAGCGGGGTGCAAACACTACTCTATCTTCATCCACATTATTATATCAATAAGCCTAAGTGACATCCAAGCCAAAAACATGCGTTTTTTTTTTTCATTCAGACCAGTTTTTATGTTACTAGTAAGTTGGGATAGTGCATTTGTATTAATTGTCTGTGGAGTAAATTCATATTCGTGATGGTCAAGCATTTTGGTGTTAAGGAACATATGAGATAATCCTCAAATTACGATAACAACCTGGGGTTAGCAATGTGAGTTAAAGCGTTGGCCTTTATCTCGCATGGTAAAACTTGAGTGGCGAGTTCGATTCTCGCCTGGGTAAAGGAAATTATTTTGTGACGAAATTCATTAAATAACATCCTAAATCCCACCCTGGCTAGAAAAGGGTGGTAATCTGTAAATAACCCGTCCCAATTAGCCTTAGTTGCAAAAAATGTACGTAAATAAATAATAATAATAACAATTAAAAACATCTGTATTGTAAACAATAATAATGCGGACACAATGGCTTCAAGCACTTGGCATAACTTTCGATTGCTTGTCGAAGTAGTTTCTCCATGGATTGAAATGAAGGTTTGGGACATTTTAGGAAACGTGATACTCATCTTTGGCACAGCAATTACAAATGACAGAAATTTTCGTAGCACTTTTCTTGAGGAAAACACATAAATAGCTCGGGATTTCGGTTGGCTGGTGGAGGTCCATCATCAACGGGAGGATAATAAAACTGGCTTGCGTACATTCAAAAACTCTGATGTGGATACGACTTCCTTGAAATACAATTAAATAAATTGATCAAAATGTTTGGTTTGGCTGCACTTCATTTCAAATTATTTTATATGATGTATGGTCCCACCATACGCATCAGACCGACAGGCAGACGGATGGAGAGAGAAAGAGAGAGAGAGGGAGAGAGAGAGAGAGAGAGAGCAAGAGACAGAGAGAGAGAGAGAGAGAGAGAGAGAGTGAGAGAGACAGAGAGTGAGAGAGAGAGAGACATACAGACGGACAGAGAGTGAGAGAGAGAGACATACAGACGGACAGAGAGTGAGAGAGAGAGACATACAGACGGACAGAGAGTGAGAAAGAGAGAGGGAGTGCTAGTACGAATAAAAGGAAAGAATGAGCTATCGCCACTTGAGTGTTAATTAATTAGGGCCAGCTTGGGTTTTAATTGGAATCTGTCCCGGAGTTCTCATCAAGGATGAAGGAGGAGTGTAGGGCCAACGAGAGTGCCTCAGTACTTATCACAGAAGGTAATGGGGAGGGCCGACGTAGAGGACCTATGGAATATTCATCAACTTTCTTTTTTTTCCAGAAGTGTAGGTACTCCAGGTTTTAGCAGATTTGCTTTCAGGGAAATCAGCTACTAAGGTTGTACTCATGAACCTATCTTTGAGAATTCTTCCAAACATATATATATATATATATATATATATATATATATACACACACACATATATACATATAAACAAGTTGCCTCCTTGTAGAGTGTTCCCATCAAGGACAGCCTCCTAATCTGCCTAATTGGGTAATATTAAAAAATATATCTTTTTTTTTTTTTTTATTACTTTTAAAACAAGAAATTCCAATTAAATTTTGAAGGGTCATGTGGAAAGGAGAGCAGCTTTATGTGGTGCTTTTATTTATATAAATTATAATTCTCGCCGAATTCTTGATTAACACTGTAGATAAATTCTGGAGGTCGTTTGTGGATAATCCCAGTTCTTTTAAAACTTCTCTGGATCTTCACGGGGAGTTCTCTGGGATATTGCACCTATCAGCAAACCTTTCACTCTCCATTTTTCAATTGAGTATTTTTCCTTGAAATACCCACATCAAGGTTCATAATTCCTCCTCTTTACCTCGTCTACTTCTGTTGATTGCTTGATATTTGTTTCGAACCTTACTGTGGGATCTAGGATGACTCTTTCGCTTGCTATTCTTTTGATTTTAACAATGTCTGCTCGTTTCGGCGGTCCATCGGACGACTTGCACGCAACCTCTTCGTAGATTTCCCCATCATTGTTGTACCTTTTTATTAGTTGGGCTATGTCTGCTCTTAGTTTGTGGTGGCGGTAGTTGCGCATCAGCTCTCCCCATTTGCAAGAAAATAGGACATGAGGTAGTTCCAATCTCACTGCAAAAGGGCATCGGGTAGATCCTAGGTTCTTTATAAATTCTTTATGTCCCGCATAGGAAAATATGTTATGGGTGTAGTTCGTAGTGTTTCACGCTTATTTCGTTTTCCTTGTATGGTACTAAGGGTTTAATCTTATTTTTATAGCCTAAAATAATAATTATATTATTTTTTTTAAATACATACCGCATTAATAAATTTGTGCTAAAATTAGTACAGCAACTTATAGTTCTAAAGTGCCCGTTCCCTCATATATTCTTTGAGAAAGTCCCTTCCATACTGTGGAGGTCGTTGAAACTGAGATTCCCGAAGCAGATTAAGTCAGCTGGCTATAGATAATTCAAAATTATTTCCCACGTTTTCTGATTTGTAATAAAGTGGTTTACCAAAATGTATCATTCAACGAGAATACTCTAACCACCCATTGAGCTTTAAATAGAATTCGATTTATTATACATCTCTGACAGCTTTAAAGAGAACATTCCCACAATATTTTAAGGAGATAAAATATGAACTTAGATTACTTTTTAATGAAAATAATTATCCATGCAAAATAATAGGGAGTGAGATTAAAAAAAAGGGAAAAAATTATCATTTTTTCCAAATAGAAAAACTTGAAAAATAATTTTGAATTTAATCCAGATATATTTGTAATAGTCCACTCCAAAGTCCGAGGTAAAAATAATCGATCTATACTGAGCTCACTGCTTCGGGAATCTCTGTTTCAACGACCTCCCCATAGGGGCAGGGACTTTCTCAATGAATGTAAGAGGGAACGAGCATGTTAGAACTGTAAGTTACTCTACTGATTTTAGTACACATTTATTAATGCTGTATGTAGCAATGAATAATCATTGTTTGTTTTTTTAATTAATGTGATTATTTTTTAAAAGGAATGGCCCCTGAAGAGGTGGTAGGTAATCCGTGAAACTTGCAGGTAGTGAAGAAAGTTTACGGGGAAAGAAATGTGTGTTTTTATTGGTGGCCCTAGCCATTAAACTGTGTAAAACAAATTAAATAATTCCTTGTTGGTGTTAAAAATGGTCTCACGTTAAAAAAATAGTTACATTATATGGTCAAAGCAACAATAATAAATAAGTAGTGACATGTATTAAAACTAATTAAAAGTGACACCGAGCATTGTTATTTTATTATAACGTCCACTTTATGCTAATAAGGCGAATAGAGTGGGACCTTTTCTATCTAGAGTGGGACTGAGAATTTTATTTAATGATTTCGTCTCTATATAAATTCCAATTGCCCAGGTGAGAATCCAACTCACTCTAGTTTTACCGTATAACCAACGACTTATCTCACATGGCTAAACCACTTAAACTGAATGTAATCGTTTTTGTTTTTTATTAATTCCACGTCTAAAAAACCTAAACAGAGAGTGAGATTCAAAAAACAGAAAAATTTATCATTTATTCCAAACCCGAAATATGGAAAATAATTTCGAATTATCTATACTCAGCTTAGTCTCTAAATAAATTCCAATTGGCCAAGTGAGAATCCAACTCACTCTAGATTTACCTTATGACGAACGGCTTATCTCACATGGCTAACCTGAGCTCCTCAATCAATTTAACAGAATTATAAAATTGGATCGAAATCATAATTATATAAAAACACTTACATTTGCAATCGCTAAGGATATAATTACGATTCGTCGGAGACAAAATGAATCCATGAGCAATTTTAGAATAGATATAAATTGGATTGAATTCAAACTGGCTGACGTTATTGTAATTCAATAATAGAATTATATTTAAGGAATCAAGAATATTGAATTTAAAGGAAAAGGTTTGATAAGAAGGGATGGGGAGAGGGCACCTATTTCACGATTCCCTTTGTGGGAGGCAGACCGATCCTGACCTCAATATTCAAAGATTTCAATATCTACCCTAGTCAGATGTTTCCTTCACAAACGGAATTCTTCTTCTAACCTTCCATTCTCGGTAGTCTATTGATAAAGTTCTCAGTGGGCTCGGCGAAACTGGCCTAAAAGGGCAACCCAGCATATTTATTTTATCCTTGCACCGAGAAGTTATCATATTTTAAATTGCACACCCTGTTAAAATTAAATTGTAAAAAAAACAGCTATGGGGGTTGTACACATAAGTGACATATTTTCTTCTTTTTTTTCAGCCTTCAATAACCCCCCCCCGTTATTAAGCATCTTATTCCTAGTCTAAATACCAAATATTGTTCTCAACGGAACATAATTACGTGACATACTCATCTGATTTTTAGCAAGAAATAGAGAATATATAGTGATATGAGATCACCAGCGTGTCATTCAGCGCGTGGGTAATTTCCTTAATTTACGCAGCCCCTGTGTAAATTAGTCTACTCGTCCTGTAAATGTTGATAGAGTCACTTATATAGTTTACACTGTAGTAAATTCTTGACAAGGTTATATCTTAATTATTAGGACATGCGCACTGTTTTAGCCTTCTGGCCCGAGGGTGTTAATCATAAAAAGTTAATTTTCTGCTCATAAAAGTACGATTGTGGCCTATTCGGCTTGCAACCTAAAGAGCTTCAAAATTACGAGGGCATTAAAAACTCCAGAATATCTACTCTTGCAGAGAAACATAGATTAGGTAAAATTAACAAGTACTTTTAGATACATAGAAACCGAAAAACAAAGTGCCTCTTTCCTTTAGCATTTGAAAGCAATAATTTAAACAATTGGCCCAAGAAGCTCTTATTTTCATTTAAAGCAGGGGATTCATGAGAGTACCTCCTATTTGCATGTATGTTCAAAATGAAAAGAAAGAGATGATAAATGCTTAGAGGATGTCCTCATCTGGAAATTTATAACCTCTATATTATTCAGTCATTTACATTGGGAAAGGAAATTTTAAATTTTTACAAAAGATTTCCAATGAGTAATGGCGAGAGGAGTGCACAGGGAACAACAGGCCATATATATTTACATATTTCCTAAAGGCAGGTAATTTATCATACTAACGCTCTACATTATAATCCCAGGACACCAAGACCCATCATCAATAATATCATTTTAGAAGGTGTAGCTTTGCTCTAATTTTAAGTAGCTTAGCAATCAAATGCTCCAGTAATTGGCATGCCCATCTGTAAGAATTATCTAACCTTTATTGCGGCTTACGGCATTTTCTTTGTCGTTTTTCTATTCAAATATGTCTTAATCATTATGATAAAACAGACAATTGTAACAAATACTTTATTTAATTTAAATAAATGCCAGTAGCACATACAATATTTCACATGAACGTAGGGACGAAGTTTTCATGATAACTCCCAATAGGATGTAAATAAATTAAGATAATATGTATCATGAGCGTAATTCACAATATAGGCATCAGGGGAATAACTAAAGTCAAAATATATTCCTAGTTGAAGACGTCCCATAAATATTTTATATTTCTGTCTCAGTACAGGCGTAAAAAGTAATGCCCAACAATTTTATTTTAGATCTAAATCAAATCTTTTTTGGAGTTGCTCCTATCTTTGCGTTTTAGCCTATAAAAAACTCTTAATCCCGATCTCAAGTATTTTCTCTTAAAGCTATTATGACAATAAATATCTCATATCCAGATTAAATTTCATAATCTTATTACACAGTATTCTTGTGAAGGTAGAAATAGAGAATATACTCTGAAGTCATCTGAATGGATCTTCAGCAAGTGGGAAATCGGATTAGTTAATAATAATAGTTGATAGATTTTTTATTTATTCGTGGTCAAAGAAAATTGTTGAATTACTTGTTTTAATGGATATATGTTATCCAAACCATAAGAAATCACCATTAAATGTCTTTAAAGTGGTATCAATTAGAACTCAGTATCTTTATCACAGCACGAGGAAAATTTTCTTCAGCCATGATTTTGGGAGATTTTGGTCATTTTTTGTTTTAAAAAGCGTGGCTGCCTCACGCTGCAGCATTGACGATAAGAAAAAATTATCAGGCACTAACGTAACGAAATATAAACTCAAAAATGTTGAATTATAAAATAACTCTACCTTGTACATATATATCATAATTTAATGTGTCTTCAGACATTTTAAATTTGAAAATTTATATTTCCAAATAAAATTATTTAGAACTGACTTTCCAACTACAGTAGAATGCCTATAAATACTCACAATTATTCCTATTCTTCCAATGCCCTGCCTTCAGTTTATATTTTCGTTAATGGATTTTTACTCTGGGTAAATTCATTATTATTTCCTCTTGAGAATAGTTTGAAAAAGGAGGAGTGCTTTTACATTAGTTTTAGAAGGTACTATACATCTTGCTATTCAATTTATTTACACAATGCATTCTCATTTTAATACTGATTATTATTAATAATTTAACATTGATATTCGTTTCTTATATTATAGCTATAAATTAATTAATCTAATTATTCTTTCCTTCTCCTACACTTAAGGCAGCATCGTCGAAACAATCCCTCCTATTTACTGTAACCCTAATATTTTTCACAAGTGTACAGTTTTATATATATGAACAACTTCATTCTTTCCGATTCTTTCTGATCTGGTAAGTCTATGAAGACGGAAACTGGAAACAACTACCCCCCCCCTTTTGCCTTTTTGCCTATTTCCGTAAAAATAAGAAAGGGCATTCTGTTGAAGTTAGTACCTAGGAGACCTAGCCTCTAGTAAAAAACAGTGAACAGGCACACACGCTTGATTATAAAGTGAGTCTCAAACTCCCCGCTCACCCTCCCCCCTTTTTTCAGGGTTATGAGAATTTATATATGAAACTTCGTAAGAAGTCGAAGTTCTTAACATCATCCAGTTCTAGTCCAGCTCATTCAATATTGGAATTTCCAAGAGATACGCATAAGTTTGATGAAGAACTCTCATCGTTTTTATTTTTTTCCATTTGACATTCCCTGAAGGTGTAAACCGCAATTTTTGTACAGGATTTTATACATTTTTCCCTTCTAAAGATAATAAAAGTCCGTCACGCAGGGGCTGCGTAAACTAAGCAGATTTCCCACGTGAAGTTTTACAATAGAGAAATCTGCCTAATAACAACTGTAGTAGTAAGAAACCTCTAAACCTAAAACATTATTTAGGGCGTAATAACCCAGAAGTTTCTAGCCCCAAAAAACAGTTAACCTAACCTCTAAACCTATTCACGATGGACGAATAGTTATGGAAATGGCCACCAGAGCTCTCGGCGGAAAGTCCGAACATGCAGATTACAAATGCAAATATCTCGGTTAATATTCAAGATAGAGAATAAATGCATATAACAATATTTATAGTAAATTTAATTTCCAATAAGATTGGTTCTATACAATTTTTCGATCCGATGCATAATAACGGAGATATTTCGAATTTTTGAAAATCCCCCTCTAAACCCCCCCTCCCACTGGTCCGATTTCAGCCGTTAACGAACTTGATCTTCCTTTTTACATAAAACGATTAAATACCAAGTTTGGTGACGATTAAACAAAAATTGCGACCGCTAGAGTGTTAACAGACAATATATATATATATATATATGTCTATATATATATATATATAGATATATATATATATAGATATATATATATATATAGATATATATATATATATAGTTTTGAACGGACCTCATTTTCGTCATCTCCTGGGTAGGATCGATGGACATTTGAAGAAATTTTTCGAAAATTCCGTCATGAGTACGACCTCAATAGCTGATTTCCCTTAAGGGAAATCTGCTAAAAACTTAGTCTGAAAAAGCTTTGTTTATTGCTGTTTTACGCTCAGATAATAAAAATCACGTATATAAAATCGTCTTAACTTTTAATTGTCTGCTAGAGTTCTTCGTAAAACTAAACGGGAGTATATATATATATATATATATATATATATATATATATATATATATATATATATGTGTGTGTGTGTGTGTGTGTGATATATACGAGTATATGTTGTGTGTGCGTGGAGCCATTTTATTTATTTATTTGAACCAAGTGTTGGTCACTCTCTAGGAAAAGTGCTGATCGCCAATCCCCAACGGGGCGGCTAAAGATCTCCGTGGTCTACCATTCTAATGCTACTTCAATATACTCAATATTCTTGCAGAGCTTAGTTGATACACATTTTTTTTTCTGCGTTGGGCAGCTCTTTATGAAACAAAATGACCTTCATAATTTTTACAGTCTCATAAAGTAAACTTTAAGCCCTTATTAAAATATCACTTACTAATTTTCAAAATATAGTATCGCCCATATTAATCATGAACAAGGATCAGACCCGACAGCAATGGCACCTACCCTTATAAATAATATATCATCAAGCTGCCATTAAAATATAATTTCAAAGATCCAATAACATATGGGTGGGGGACATGGGTGTTCCCAATTGTTTTGAATTGCAGAACATACAATGTAGAACAACAACAAGTGTTTAACAAGATTGGAACTATAACACTTTTCGACCCGACTAAGATATTTTAAAAACATTACAACGTTTCAGAAGAATGATAAGTGAATGAAATAACCATGGACTGAAAAATATTTTAAAAGGAAGTGCCATTCTTCATTACTTTTTCATACTCAGTCCTTTCCTATACCCATTATCTCGATTTGGAGTGAATGAGAGCAGCTCAAGTATCCAAAACCTAACTATTATATAAAAATTTGAGCATTGCCATTGAAAAATATTTATTTATTTCATAACCAAATTTTAATACATATTAGGTTGCTAATTATTTATCAGAATCAGTGACAGGATTGGTGATAACAATATTCGTAAGTATTTTGTTCCCCTTAACAACCCACTAGAGAGCCGGAATAATAAACCACATTGCAGTTCTGGAACTTGTGACTCCATTTCAGATTTCTTCTCCTAGTCAGATAGACCAGCAGTCCACTAAGCTTAAATAATGCAGTTGATAACAATTTTATAACCTTTTTTTTAGAAAATCAAAACGCTGTATTTTACAAACAAAAAGTTAAATAAATTCATAATTTAAATAACTAGGGTAAAGTAAGTAGTAATACAATTTATTTGTCCCAAAAAACTTAATGATTGTTACAATTATTTTTCACGACAAACGTTGCTTAAATTTACACCAAAAATAATAAAAATAAAAGTCTCACGAACCTGGACATAGTTTATATCTAAGACCTTAGCAAGATGGTCCTTGGATTACTAGAGTATTTGACCTTATCGAAAGGTTTACAGAGCTATTTCCTGCTCTTGTTGGACACAGTATTAGCTAAAAGGGATTCCAAACATGAGCTATGAACAAAGAGGACAACAAAAAAGGTGGACAGGCTTTAATCTCGGTATGGCTAGAAGAAAATTCTTCTGATCCTGGCATTCTTTATTTAACTTTGACTCTTTAATATTATCTTGAGGTGCAGCTCGCCTTCCGCAAAGGCTTGTAATCCTTTAGCTTCTTTTTCTAGAGAACAAAGGCTCCTAAATTGTTTTGAAAGAACTCATTATTAAGAATAATAGAGCAATTCTTCCCACGTCTTGCTGGATCCCTTTAGAATAAATTTCTTTCTGCTAAGTCTCATTTAGTGGAGGCCTTGAGGAAAGTTGCGAGCCCCTACTACCCCCCCCCCACGCTTCTCCTCAAAACTGGAAAAGAAAAACCTGATTGGAGCTCATTAATAGTTTTACCCTCCAACAAACAACTGAACAATCATATAATAAATTTTTACTCAAACCCAACTTATACAATCATTATTTCTATAAGTATTCTTTATTTTGTTGAGTTAGATGATTTCGTAATGTAAGAAACTATTTAAATGCCGATGCGAAACAAACATGTCAGAACACTACATCTTTGATATTTCGTGGAAACTAGATGCATGCTTTTATTGACTTGTTCTATCACTGAAGTAATGACTTACGGAAACTGGGCAGTCTTAAAAATAAACAAATACAATTTTATTATTTTTTCGAAATGTGACCTTAATTCAATCTTCGTTGTAAGAGAAATGGTCAACGGTCAGAAGATGAAAAAAGTAAGTAAAAAGTATATTTTTAGAATAGCTCTTATGGTTAAATGAATGGGATTAAAATTAGTTGAGAAAAAAATTTATGTAAATTTTATTCATCATTCCGCAATAATATGAATGAATGTGTTACCCGTCGTTGAGGGTTGAATACCAATGGTCTTTTTTGGAAATAAGATCTTTCCAAATTATCCCAGACTCTTTTCAACGGCAGGCCATAAAATAAGCATTTCAATGAAATTCTCCCCCTGAAGAAATCTTTAAAAAAAATTCAAAATTGCATTGAGCCATACTTATTTAATAAAAATAAATTATTTTTATGAAACTCAAGGCTGCAAGTCACAAATATAAAATTCAAGAATTAGAACTGAATGATCCATTTAAAACACAATTTGTACATTCAATCTACTTACCTGTCTATGTAATGATAGATAGCATATTCCTAACACCTTAAGCCTGAAAAAATGTTTGCTGTTTTTCTCAATTCAATAACTAGGTAAGGTGATTAGATTACCGTAAATATGTTGTACAAATTTTAAATTCTTTGTTTATTCATATTAAGAATGGGCAAGTTTATTAAAAATACCCTTAAAAGTAGACCAAATAGTAGTCATGAATTTTTAAAGTCAGTATTACATGTTTTCTAAATGGAGAATAAAGTTTCAAACATTGCTAGACAATCACGTAAGTTTTACGTTAGGTGTAGCAGTGGAAACTTCATCAGATGAATTTATTAAGTCAACAAAGTCTGGCATTGAACAAACACAACCACGTTTACAATAGCTCAGCCAATACTCTTGAATTTCACGGAAAAATCCAGGGCGTGACTCCCCTGTGTTCTTTCGGTAAACAGTTGCAATCAACTCAACAATTGACAATAGATTTTTTTAGCTTCGTCAAATTCTGTGAAACAACGGTATACATAATTATTTTCCACCAATCCAAAGTAATAGTAATGCATTCCCAGATTAAAAGTTGTAGTTTAATGAAGCCTATAAAATATCTAAGTGTCTATATATATGTTACTCCATTCCCTTCGTCCTTTTGTCCAAATCCCCTTCATGTTTCACTTAAATATAAGCGTTTCTCCGGGAAAAAGATAACAGTAATAACTGCAAAACATTACGCAATGTACATTCAGAGAATAAATATATGCTGAAATACTTGATTAGTTGGAAGTGAAGAGATTCAGGTAAATAGAAAATAATTCAAATCTCTTTCATAATTTATTCAGTGCTAAGCTCCTGGTTAAATCTTAAGAATTCAGACCTTCATCACAACTTAGTGAAAACATGTTCAAATTACAAAACATGCATAAGTAGCACCAAATATAAATATATATATATATATATATATATATATATATTTATATATTACAACAACAATATATATATATATATATATATATATATATATATATATATATATATATATATATATATTACAACAACAATCTGTTGCAATCTGATCACAACAGTTTATTTTTTACAATTTAAATTTCAAAATGTGCGTCATGCAAGGGCTGGTTAACAGAACAGACTTCCCGCAAGCTAGAATATGAACATACATAGAACATTTATATGAAAATTAATTTTCCATAGAATTGGTTATATACAATTTCTAATTACTAATAACAGAGATATTACGAATTTTCGGCTCCACCCTCTAAACCCACCCCCTACCATAGTCCGATTTCTGCAATTACCATGATAGGCTTTAATGTAAACTATGAAATTGATAAATAAAAAAATCGTATAGTCTCGAAAGTAAAATCTTATTCAATGGTTATTTGTGCTTTATTATATTTACCTGAGGATCGGGTTAGCATGTGCGTTAATGAGTTGACATTAATTTCACATGGTAAACCTAGAGTGTCGAGTTCGATTCCCAAGTGTGTAATAGGAATTTATTTAGTGACGGAATTCATTAAACAAAATCCTTAGTCCTACCCAGGCTAGAAAAGGGTGTCAACCTGTAGATAACCCCTACTATTTCGCCTTAGTTCAAAAAGTGGACGTTAATAAATAATTCAATTTTTTTAATATATAGCCTTTGGTACACCTCCACTTCTACTCATCGGATTTTTACTTAGAAGTAGAAAATATATGGTGACATAAGATCACTAGCATACCTGAACACTAGACATTTCCTTAGTTAAAGTACTCTCTTTTATTTCTTTTTTTTTTTTTTTTTGTAGTCTGACGTAGAATCTCCTTGTGCCAAATGCTCTACCATTTTTATGTATTTTTTTCATTTAATACTAAAGTGATAGTTAAAATTTAGTTAAAACGTCGAGTTCAATTTCAATGAACTAATTGTTCATAACTTTTTACTTCCTAATTGTTTTTTGTTTTTTTTTTACTTTGAATACAAAAAATTCGGAAACGACTGAACAATGTAGAATGATATCATTATTAGGCTGTTGAAATTCCCTTAATGAGCATATCAGAAAGAAGGGGTTTAAACCTAGCTGACGCCAGAGTGCATCTTTAGTAAGTGGAAACACTTACCTTGCAATGGAAAAAGCTTTTAAGCGGGGAAAAAATTGCAGCCGGTTGGAACATTGAATGGTGTGTGGGTTGGGAATTCTAACAAAAGCCATCTTTTTCTTGTCCAAACTGTTCCACTTCGTATTCATAGAGGGCTCCACCAGCTCTGGCTGGGCTTCCCCGCATCTACCATACCTTTCCTCCGAAAAAAATAACCTTCTGTTCTACTGCCGTCCTTTTGTCATGCATGACTCTCCTGACAATTTACCCCATTAACAAAGCAACGGACTATATCCCGATTCTGAAACTCCATTTGTGTAATTTCAAAACACCCCGAAGAGAAATGGTTTCTACACTCCTGCCATTTACAGAAAAGAGTAATTGTAATTTCTCAAATTATCTACATCTACTCACCGCTGCTGCTTTTTATGTCGAGTGTTGCTTATTTCCCTAGTATACAATGAAGATTAAAAATCGCAAAAGGATCAAATATGTATATATATACACACATAAAGTTTCCTTGATATTATTAACGATTAAATAACGAGTAAAGTATAGACCAGGCGTGGGGAACCTTAGACATGTTGATGGCCAAACTTTAGTGTGCAAATACGTTTGCGGACCGCTTTTAAAAGTAGAGTTCATAGTTTTTAACGATAGATATCAGACCTGAAATTATAACGACAATGTAATTAAAATAGAATTTATTAAAATAACAAAATGAAATGGAAAAAATAGGAACAAAAGCTTGAATTTGGTAAACTTATCCATCTATGTTTGGATTAATTCCACTGATACAAAGACTTTTACAAATTATCGTCAGTCAGCCATGTACGATGTTTTGATTTATTAACTTTCATCAATGAAAAGAATTTTTCGCATTTAGTAGTACTGCGAAACACACAAATCTCTCCGCATTTTCCTCATTTGGTGTTAGTAGTGTAGTATTTTTGTTTAATTGGGTTTTTCAAAATGTCTCCCGGCCGGGGGTTGCCCGCATATGGTACAGGCCAAATAAACATTTTCTAGTGAAGAACGAAGTCATAATTGATGATTTTTTTTTTTTTTTTTAATGGCTCCAAGCGCTAGCTGCGCTAATGCCACTTTAGGTCATTATGTTGTTGGGATAGGATAGGACTAGGATTGGGTAATCATAATTGATGATGTCATCACATAACGTGTTAGCATGAATCTCACAAAATAAAAGTTCAATGATGATCATATTTGGTATTTTATCTTGGAATGAAGCGCTTCATGAGTAGGTTTACTGATGGCCGAAAACTAAAATATGGAAATATCTCGGCTAATATTCAACATAGAGGAAACATGTACATAACAACATTTATATAATATTACATTAAAAATATGATTGATTTTATACAATTTTTCGACCCGACGCTTAATAACAGATATATTTTGAATTTTTAAAATTCTCCCCTCTAACCTCCCCCCCCCTTCCGTCATCTTCTGGGTAGTACAACCTTAGTAGTTGATTTCCCTTGAGAGAAATCTGCTAATGAAATTTTTCCTCTAACTCAGTATACACAGAGGGTGTAATCATTGGCTGGAAGAGTACTGAAATGAACAGGATTAAGAGAATAAACATGAGTATATTATATCTGAATAGAACACTGTCACGGAGCAATGTCTGTCTTAAGTTTTGTTTCTATTCTTTAGCAGGATCTAGTAAATAAGCTTATTAAATTGAGATTATACTGTAGTTAATCTTAGTTTAAAAAAGTTTACAATTGTTTCTCTTTGTAATAACCAATATATGATGACTATTGAATTACTTAATAGTACGTACAGCCTCACTCTAATACACACCATGTTTGACACCTCTGTCCTTTTTTCTCCGTACAACGTTCACCCTACATTTTAATATCGTCCAATTTTTTTTTGGGGTAAATTCTCTAATGTCAGTTCTCTAATGTAAATTAAATACTCTAGCATGATATATTATAGGCAGACTCTTTTTTGTAAAGTGTAGAAGGTGCTGGTAATAGTGGTTCATGAAAGGAACGAAACAAATGAAAAGGGAAATAGAAGAAGAATCAGTGATCACATTTATTTGTTGTCTGCCATAAATCAAAATGGCGCGTATAACGATAAATCATTTTCCATGAAGAGGATATCCATTGCCAGCTCCACTCCATGGAGACACAGCCCCATGACAGCCTAACCTATTAGCCTCAACCATTTCACTTTAACATCAAACCTACCTATATTGATTCGTATTTGAATTCATGCCTCTAAGTTAGTAAAATAAAAAAAAATTATAAAAAATAAAATAAAATCTTTTTTTTTTAATTTATTTATTACGAAATTTGGCTACGTAATTCCATGTTATTTTTAAACCAGTAAGTCCAATAAGCTATGGGCCAGCATAAGGCTTCCAAAACCATTGTGGGAAGAGTGGTCTTCAATGCAACCAGATTTAACACACAGACGCAAACACGGGAATAATGAGATAACTATTCTTCAAAAGTATCTGGTCGAAAGCATTCCTATTTCCTCAAGGTTAATCCTCAACTCCCAAAAAGATTTATAAAAATACTACCTAAGGTACCCGGCTTCGCTTGGGAATTCATTTGAGGTTTAATGATGGTGGTATTTTTTTTCCTTTACTTTTCACAATATTTTAACATTTCCCGATGTATACCCGTCGTTGCTGTGGATTTGTTAATAATAAAATTATTTGTTATTTAAGAGTTCACTGTCCTCAATATTTTTATATTTCCCGTCTCCTGTACATGTAGTTTATATATATATATATATATATATATAATTCATAATCATAGAAAGTATTATGTCCGCCAAACTATGTTTGAATTAAACTTCCTTTCCCTTGAAACGGTACAAAGACCAACAGTGACTGAAAACCGAACAGAAAATGTAATATACTGCAAATTTTTATTTTAGGCTTCCCTTATTAATTTTTATTTTAGGTTTATCCCCCCCCCCCTCCCGTTTGAACTCTCACCTTTTGTTATGTGAATATTTGCCGAAAAACCAATAGGAAACGAAATATCGCTATTTTTAATTTCAGGTCTCCCTTATAACCCCCACTCCTGTTCGTCTCAGAGAATATTAATATAGCCTAAAGTCTAAGTTGGGCTAGTAGTAATATTCATACCAAGTTACATAAAATTCGGTTCAGCCGTTTATGCGTGAAAAGGTAACAAACAAACAGACACGAAAGAAACAAAATGCAGTTATGTTGTCTATGACATGTGAAACGAAAAGTTATCGGATTTTTCGCGAAAAAAATCAATGTACAGACAGAGGTTACAATTATATATATATATATATATATATATATATTATAATGAAAGGTTAATTATAATTATTATTATTCATTATTATTCATAATTTCATCTATTTACCTGCTACTTCTCAGGGTCATATATTGCACGGCAAGCATTCCCGTTTCCACCATCTCTGCTATAAGAGCTAATTTATCTATTTAATCAGAGATATAGCACAATTAGGCTAGATAATTAAAGAAACACTTACTCTCTTTGCATCTTGGGAGTCGACTGCCGAGTCCTGTCCTACGAGATTGACCTTTGGATTCACCGGGCTCTGCTGTCCGTCCCTTGACAGGTGCTGCTACCTTGTTTAAAGCCTAGTACTAATTACTCTGATCTCATAGATATAGAGACAGCGGAGTGGCTCTAAGACTCGACCGCTACAATATATATACACTATATTATAATACATAAATATTTTTTGTAGAAATAATAATAACAATAAATCACTAATAGCATAACCATAAACAAGACACAGACTCTTTGCAAGCCAGAAGGGTCAGGAATTTGTTCTCTATAATAGTTTTTTAATTAATACTTGACTAAACCAAAAAATGACTCTTGAAATATATATATATATATATATATATATATATATATATATATAAAACATTTGAGCTAAGATTTGCTCATGGAGATAAGTGAAGATAATAAATAATATCAATCCCTTCTCGATTCATGCTTCATGGGCTTGCCTTGTTCCTCTCATGAATCAATTGAAAATTCTTGCTTGATATTAACAACAGAATAGCCACCTGCACCGTGAGCTACAGATAAACGAAGAACAAAATTGAAGAAAACACGTCATAATGAAATTCATGGCGGGCTTCATAAAAATACGTGTTCAGAAGAATTTGATGCCATGCAATTGTAAAAAAAAAATGCATGAATAATGTAAATATTCATTGGGAAAAAAACATTTTAAATTTATTCATACCGAGAGTACTTGATTTTTACTGCATTGCATATTCAACAAAGTCATTTAAGGAAAAAGTTTATGAAGACTGAAGTTTTATTTAACACGTCCTCACTTAACGAAGAATATTTATTAAAAATATAGAAATTGGTTCCACTAATAGCTTTAATTTTTTATTATTAGATTTAATTCTGATCGGCCATCTAATAATTCTATAGATGTTTTCAACAGCAGTTTTAATATATAATTCTTTAATAAATTATTAATTAATTTAATTAATAGTTATAATATATAATATTTTAATAATTAATATATATAATTCTATAGATAAATAGAACATTAACAGGAGGACGTAAGGCTAACAACAAAACGGCTTTCGTCGCGGCAGAGGCTGTTTGGATGGTATTTTCTCACTGCTTGCGCTCACACAGATTCATCTGAGATTAAAAGGAAGAAAAGTATACGCTTGTTTTATTGACTTTTCTAAAGCGTTTGACACTGTGAACCACGACAAGCTGTTCTCCAAGTTATACAAATTTGGCATCAGCACAAAAATGATTAGAGTAATTGGAAAATTATACAGTCAAATGAAGTTGATAATTCAAACTTGTCCTGAAAATTCTAATGAAATATCAGTTACTGAAGGCGTTCTTCAAGGTAACAGCTTATCTCCAACTCTCTATATCATCTACACTGATGACTTGAGCCAATCCATAGAGGCTGGTGGCGATGGAATTAGTATAGATAGTGGGCAAGATGTGGATATGCTTGCGTATGCCGATGGCACTGTAATTATGTCCAGTACTCCAAGGGGACTTCAACGTAAGTTATATCTCCTTCAAGAATACTGTCAGAAGAACATGCTCACCATAAACGTCGAAAAAACAAAGGTATTAGTTTTTAAAAAAGGAGGGCCAAAGTGTACAAAGAAATTTTTCATTAATAATAATGAGCTTACAGTAGAAAATTCCTATAATTATCTTGGAGTATTATTCTCTGACTCTACTGTATTCTCGAAAGCCGCTGCAGATATGTGTCGCCGAGGAATGGCGGCCTCAGCTGCTGTTATGGAAATACTAAAATCCTGCAAATGCAAATCATGGGACTCTAGGATGGCACTTTTCGAAGCTCTGTGTGAATCCGTCTTGCTTTATGGAAGCCAGATCTGGGGATTGGGATACATGGATGTCATTGAAGCTTTCCAAGCAAAGTACCTTAAACAGCTTCTCCATCTTCCAATCAACACTCCTGGATATATGCTACGAATGGAATGTGGCAGAGCTTCGTTAAAAGTAAAGGTTTTGAAACTAGCGCTCCAGTGGGTTTTTAAACTTGTTGAAATGGACGACTTCAGAATTCCTAAGCGCTGCTTCTCCAGACTTTTAAAAATTGACCAGCGGGACCGAGGATCTAATCTAAATTGGGTGTCTCACTTAAGAAAAATAATTTCTGAAGCAGGTTACGAGGATGTTTGGACAACTCAGGACTGGATAACTCTTAAGGCCATCAAGGAAACTGTCTTAACGAGTTACAGTGAAAAATTAAAAGCATTGGATATCCAGCGAGTTCTTAAATCTTCATTTTCCCAGCAATACCAATCGTTCAAAGCAAACAAAGATGTGGAGAAGTACCTCATTTTTATCAACAATATCCACGTTACCAGAATCATAGCACAGTGCAGACTTTCATCGGACAAGACCCTCAAAATATATTGGAACGGCAGTGCATACAAGCTTAACTGTGAGGAATTATGCAGCATTTGCAATCTGTATGAAGAGGAAACACTCCACCATTTCTTCTTCCGCTGCCCTATGTATAGCCACATCAGAAATGCATACATCTCCAAACATATTAATCCTACTGATTCACCAAATACACAGCTCAAGCAATTGTTCACAATAGAAGACAAATCTAAGGCACTTGATACCTATAAATTTGTTATAAATGCCCTTAAAGTACGAGCTTTCATAATGTTTGATTGATTTATCACTTCCAACACAAGTTGTAAATATTTCATTTATTATTATAATTATTTATATATTTTATTTATCTATTTATTTTTCATAATTAATATTGTGCCTTCGGAACTGATTGATGATTTAGAAGAACTGTCTCTTTATTTTGTCTATTACTATACATATATATTTATTATATTTACTTATTATTATAATTTCATTTTATTATATTATTATTTTTTATTTATTTATTTATTTTTCTTTAATATAAGCAGATTAATGAAATTTTATGTTCTCGTTTATTTTTATTTTCTTTTCTTTCTTTCTATTTCTTTATTCTTTATTTTAATTTTTGTTTCTATTAAATTAAGATTAATTATGTATCAAATTTGAAGATCACCCAATGTTGAGTAAGCTATTTTTACTATAATGTAATTCTTTGTTTATTGATATACTAATTATAGCCAAATTATTTATTATATCAATCACCAATATTATATGTATTACTTTAGAGAAGTATTGTACCTAGCTATGTGTTAATTTTTCTTCTTTTTTTTGTAAATATTCGGACCCCCTGTAAAAAGTTTATACTTAAATACAGAATTTTTATCTATCTATCTATCTATCTATCTATATAATTCTATAGATGTTTTTAACAACAGTTATTGTTTTGTTTTTTACAGCATCATACTAACATAAAGGGCATAATAATAACCTAGCTGTTGATTGCCCAAACCATATTAATCCTAATCCTAATCTATAGATGTTTTAGGTGATCATTGAGTACTGCAGTAGCCGACAGAACCTTACAGGAAATAATCTATGAAAAATCTCACCAAAGATAATCCAAATATAAGGCACCTTCGAAATTACAAATATAAGTCCCTTTATTTTTTTTTCGGTGACTCATATATTAACAGAGTTAATTACAGATTTTAACCTTCACCTTTTAGTAAGCCTTGCTCTTACTCCTTGAACTTACTCCTGAAAATACATTCTTCTTAATATAATACTAAAAAACTTAATAAATATTTTATTATATAGTTAGTATATTAGCTTATGTGTGTGTATACATACATACATACTTACATACATACATACATATATATATATATACCTTTCACAGTGCTGTTACAATACAGGAGTCATCGTTATTATAGGAGTAATTTGTTAGTATGATCGTTGCCAAATTCGGTATATAAGCGTTTTATGTGAAACGAAAGATAAAGAATGTTGAAGCCTGGAATCAAATCAGGTGCAGGAAGGAGAGGATCTTGAAAATGTCTATAATATTGTAAGTTGGGACAAATCTTACTGCAAATCCAATGTCCTACAAAGAATGCAAGAAATGGCAAAATTCCACCATAAGGTTTTATTAGGATAGCTAACTTTCTTTCCCTGAACGAGACTTCATCAGTCCTGGAAAATAGACGACATATTGCAGAACGAATTCAAACAATTTTCTCACTAACAATAATATATCATCATATCAAAATAATACTACTAATTATTATTAAAATGATTAAAATACGGAACGAGTATTGTAATATATAACATTAATTGTGCTAATCCACTGTCCAAACAAAATATAAAATTGCATATATCCAAAATATATTAACACCCATTTACCGACTATACATATAGCACGTGATGCAAAGGCGCACTCACAAAGAACCCTAGCACTGGACTATAATAATTCTAGTACATTAATAAAATTAAACATAAATTAAATTAATAAGGAACAAAGATAATAAATATGTTTTCATTAGACCATTATTAAGTCTAATGAAACTTTTCCAGTCCGTATAGCGTAATTTCCAACAAATCTTCAACAATTGTTGTTCAATAAATCTCCCTGAAACTTCATTATTTACAGAGGCATTTTCATGATTTAGTTAACAGCCGTCGGGAAACCTCCAATCCAAATAAATCTCACTTTAGCAATATGACAATGTGAACGAAGCGTCGAAGTTGAAGCTTAAATACAAGCTATTGTTTTCATGAGAGAAGGAATAGAGGTGGTTTAGGGAATGGATAAAATAAAAAAAATCGATATATCTCTAAGAGACACGTTCTAAAACGTGTATCTCTTCTGTTATGACTAATCTTGTTAAAAATTGACTATTAAAATATTGATATAACAATATTGATAATATTGAGATAACAAATGACAGATGGTGGTGTTAATTGTTTCAAGGTCACATTGAAGTTTTTCATTCAAATATTAAAACAAATGTCAACAAAATGAAACAACTTAAAACAAAACTGTAAAGAATATATCCATTTTTGAGGTGCTGGATGGTGAAGGAATTATTATCTCAGTTAAGAAAAAACGCCTCGTTCCTTCACTATTCTTTATTCGTTGTGACAGAGCGCTTTCAGAGCACACGCTCCATCATCAGTGCCCTGCTGGCAAACAAATACCATAAAAACGTTGTACAATATGTTTATAAACAGGTTTAGTCATTATGAGCAAAGATGAGTATGAGAATAAAGTGTATTCTCTGTTGATTGAGGAAGGCTGCATCCAACTAGCACGTGACCCAACGGACTCGTTCAATACAAAAATAAAAGAAGCTATATTACGAGCCCCTAATCTATTTAAAAAGGAGGAATTGCCATACCTAGTGCACATGAATCCACTCCCCCCGTTGCTATATTGTTTACCCAAAGTTCATAAAGAAAACCACCCCTTCAGACCCATTGTTTCATTTAACTCGGCTCCTTCGGAAAAACTCAGTAAACAATTAGTACAAATATGTAAAAATCTTACTAACTTCAAACCCACCCACTCAATATCCAATAGTAGTGAGCTTGTTTCTAAATTAAACAGTGTTTCTTTCACGGAATCAAGAATCTTGGCATCATTTGATGTTGTCAATATGTTTGGGAATATTCCACCCCCACACGTCATCAAGGTGTTCGAGACATTTTTCAAAAACAAAAATGTCAATCCCTTAATTTCAAACGAATTTGTCAGCTTACTCTCGGTCTGTTTGGGTCAAAATTATTTCAAATTCAGTGGCCGCTGTTACAAAATGGACCATGGTTTAATTACGGGATCATGGATCAGCCCTCTAGCTGCCGATATGTTTATGAACTACATGGAAGAAAGGTATATATTGTTCCCACGCAACCCCTACTTCAAGTTCATTGAGTTCTAGGGACGCTATCTTGATGATATTCTTATCGTTTTTAAAGGTACCATGCTAGAACTTAATGGGTTGCACTCGTACCTGAATAGTTGCCATGAGACAATAAAGTACACCCTGGAAGTAGAGCAGCATAATAAGCTTTGCTACCTAGATTTGGAGATAGAGAAGCGAGGTAGTGGCCATTCTTTTAGTATTTTTAGGAAGAGATCATCGACAGACCTGATAATACCGGGGATTCTTTCCACCACCCCCAATACAAGATGTCAGGCCTGATTTTCCTCGTAGACAGGCTGTTGAATGTGCCGTCGGATGAAAAGAACTATGAAGCTGAGCTGCGCAACATCAAGTGCATAGCATCCAACAACGGCTACAAGGATGGGGTGGTGGACAGACTAGTCCAGAAGAGGCTCCGTCGGAAGTTGACCATGGATATGGAGGTCGGCGACGGTCAGATGAACCGAAATAAGGACGTACGTTTCCCTCTTTCTATTCCGTATCTGGGCTCTATGTCTCATAAGATAGGAAATAAACTCAAGACCCTCGGGATGACGACTGCTTTCAAAAGTCGACACTCTTTGAAAGCAATGCTCCCGACGGTCAAGGATCCTGTTGACTCACTGAACAAGTCGGGAGTGTACAGGGTACCATGCTCTAGCTGTGAGGCATCGTACGATGGTCAAAGTGGAAGAAAGATCAGAACCCGGCTGAAAGAGCATGTTACCAGAGACACAGAGTTCCAAGCCCACATCAAGAAGGAGGGTCATGAGAAATCTGCTATAAAGTATAAGCTGCTCTACGAAGCAAAAAAAGGCAAGACCCTGAGCATAGCCGAAAACCTATTCATAAAGCTAGATAGGAAGGAAAAAGGAGGCATGAATATTAATAAGACGGGAGAAGGAACCAGGTTGAGGCATGTCTCGGAAGCCTCTCTCATGGCTCTCCGGTCCCGAGGCCTCAGTCACAGGGAATCCTTGGTTCCTGTCACATCATTGTGAAGAGGTTAGTCATTGTCTCGCTTTTCTATTTTTCTTCTTTTACGTTTTTTGTATGTATTGCTTTCTGTAGCTCCTCCGGTGGTTGTTCCTTCATTTTTTCATTTTTGGTTTTTTAATTTGACTATTCGTTTTTTACTATTTATTCTATTTTAGACTTTTTAACTGTAAATATTCATTTATTTATTTTAACTATTTATTGAAATTATATTCTACTGACAAGTTTTTAATTCTTAATTTTAATCTGTGAAAATAGTTTTTCTTATTTCTGTAAATATTCACTGGGACACTAATTTTTAGGTTGTAATTTAAAGTTGTATGTTTTAACTCTTGACCATCGACATGTACATATATTTTCTAAATTTCTCAATTAAATGACATATTGTACAACGTTTTTATGGTATTTGTTTGCCAGCAGGGCACTGATGATGGAGCGTATGCTCTGAAAGCGCTCTGTGACAACGAATAAAGAATAGTGAAGGAACGAGGCGTTTTTCTTACCTGATGTAAAGAATATATATTCATAGAATTTTTTTTCTTTATACAACTTTCTTTCCCGTGTATTAATAAAGATGACCAGCTTTTAATAGAAAAGAAATTATTCATATGTTTATTCGTTACAATGTAAAAAACTAAATTATTAAGTGTTTTGTTATTTCTGAAGGAAAACATTTTAGCGTTAGTGGGTAAGTATAATTAGCCCCTAACGGGTAAATTCCCTCACTACCGGACCGACTCAGCTGAGGTCGTATAAAAAATTTCCTTTTTGCTTATTTATCAAAAAACGTATGATATAATATGAAATATTTTTTTAAAAAATGTAACCCACCAGTCAGGTATTTTCAAAGGTTTTATTTTAATTTTTTAATTTTGTTCAGAATAAGTCCACATAAGAGTTGAAGCCCTTAGTCACCATGTAGTTCCCGGAAATAGAGATGAGGCAGAAACTTGGTACATGTCAAAACAATATTTCATGGCTACGATACGGTTTATATACAGAACAAATTCACACAATAAAGGATCACAATTTTTTTTTTTATACTTATAACTTAAACACAGGTATAGTAAAAGTGAGGTACAAGAAGATGTTACTCCTCCAATGGAAGCTTTCAGAAAGAATTACTTTCTTGGGCCATACATTTTTCAAAGCTTTTGGATGATAGAAATAAGAAAGACAAAAAGGCTTTCTCTGCACAAATAATATATTGAGAGCCTTTTATAAAAGCGTAATATAGATAGGAATCTTTCTACTTCCCTTTCATTCCATTTTTTTTTTTTTTTATCAATGGCTAAAAGTTATTTCATTTTGTATATCTTTTTTAAACATACTAAAAAACAAGAAAATAGTTTTTAATCAGAAATATTAAATATTACTGCATTTATTTAAAATCCAGTGAAGTATAATATAAACATTAACATATAAGTGAATAAAGATATAATGTTTCACGAATATTATTATTTAAGGAAATGAAAACAAAATTACAAATAAATTCGAATCATGAAATAAAAAATTAATAGTGGTTGAATTTGTGAATTTTTGTGTATAACGAGTATTTTTTATTATGGCAAACGTTTAATGATATACATTTGACTGTTCCTAATCACAAAAGGGACTTTTTTTATTGTATTACTCACATAACTAACTATGTAACTGCTCTCGGCATAAATTAAGTACATGTTAATTGCAATCCTAGAGATGTGTACGGGGATCTATTTCTAGGGAATTTTCTGTACGGAATGGAGACATAGAAAGACCCATGACGAGTACCATAATAACTTTTCATTTTGATGCCTCTAGATGCCCAAAACACTAAACGTTCAAGATCGTGTGTTTTGTAGTACGAACCTAAAAATACATTCTAACTCACATAATACCAAATAATGAGTGTCTAATTCAAAGTTTGTTAAAACTAATTATTCCAGACTAATGAAAGGTCATTCTTTGTTTTGATGTTATTGCGTTGTTCCTAGTCTTACGTGATGATTAGTCCAATTGTAACTAGTGAAAATTCTATTCATTCAGTGCATGGTTATGAATTTAACTACATAAATCATGTGAGCTTAATTTGTAAATGTCCAATGGTTCCCTCGGATAAGTTTCAAGTCTATGGGCGACGTTTGCACATAAGGAAGGCTCTGGTAGATTTATCTTGGTAATTATGTAATGAGTTAAAGAATGTAAGAATTCCTACATAATAATATGAGTCATGACTAAATGATTTGTGCAGTAAATATCAATTAAGGCTCCTTAAGCCTATTATTCCTGAAGCAGAAATAATTTATACGACGGAGATATGCTTTTATCACCTTCTGCTTCTTCTAGTTGCCTTTGAAACACAGGAAGGAGTACTAATTGATTGGTTGCTGTAGAAGAAACTAAACTCATAAATGTAAGACTGGCTACTATTTCTTCCCCCGAGGGAACAGTGATATTATTCAGAGGTTGGCATAATTAGATGGCAAGTTCTCGGCAGTCATCAAAGTTTTGATGTCAGAACAAGTTGGTGAACCTGGATCAGAGAAAGTTTAATAACGATATCAAAAGCAGTGAGGGATTATCCTCATTATCCTTTCTTAATTTAGCAAGGCTTACGACCAACCTCCTCCAACATTATCAATTTTGACTTCTAGACCCAACCTGGATTTTATTAATTGGCATGAGTATCATCAACTCAACCTAAAGAAATATTAAAATACTTTTACTTCAACCTCTAATAGATTTCACTTAAAAAGTCATTTAAAACTTTTTTTGAAATTCCAATCAACATCAAAATTATAATTATTTAAAATCCAAAGAATTGTTTAAAATCGATATTTCTTCAACATAACGTTAGTACAGAAATAAAAATTAATTTGAGCTCTTAAATCCAACAATACCCGTACTTCTGGAATAAGATTAAAAGGCGTATCTCAAATTATTTTAATTTATACGTTTTCTTTTAGAATAATAATGTTCGTGAGCTGCCTGGTGTAATTTATAAGTAAGAAGGTTGTATCTTAATTAACAGTAATTGAAAACCATCAGAAAAATTAAACTTATCTCATAAAACTGTTGAAACCATAAGGGAAAAAGCTACATCTCAGTTACCTTGGTCAAGAAGTTAGTACTCATGAGTTCCGTCTTTTTTGCTTACTATCAAAATCATATGAGAGCTCTCTCATCTAACCAAGATGGCAACTGGGACTACTACTATTCTTCTAAGGAAAGCCACAACAGATATTTGATGTTGTTCATGCCCGTTGTTAGTTGTTATTGTAAAAGATGTTCACTTCTGGAAAGGTGTGACTTAGTTATATTTACAAGTTAATTTTTATATTAAGCTTCAACTTAAAAGAGCTAAATGCAAGTCTATTTATTAATTGACAGGCATCCTAATATTTAGGAGACCATACTTACAATTAGTGGGAAACGAAATTAGGATTAACTATAATAATTTTGACGATAATCAAGAAAGACAACTAATACAGAGTAGCTAGACAGTTATTTACTCCTATACGAAACAATTTTAATTAAATTCATTCAGCCCAACGTTTCACTCACGAAGAGGCGAATAATAAACCATCCAAGGTGGCAAAATTCACTAAATCGAACATCATAATTATTTGGACAAATTCTACTTGGGTTTATATCATGTGTATTATTTTTTTTATACCTATTACGTCTAATATAATTATATCAATTAATATAAGAGTACGCTGTATAATGACATGATTGTTTAACGTCCATGTTACATACAAAGTGGTACCTGCAGAAAATAAACTCTCTTTGCACATTGGTAATGTTTAAAGGAAAACATTAAATTAAAGAAATGTAACATTTAACTTAAAGTGCAACGTTAATAGCCATTGTAAATTGGTGTAACAATTGATTGAAAAATGAAAAAAAGAATTATTGTACTTAGCGAATCCCTTTCGAATTCAAAACAGAGCTAATGAGAAAACTTATTGGTATGGGGCTCAGGTTAGCCATGTGAGTCAAAGCGTTGACCTTAATCTCACATGGTAAACATAGAGTGGCGAGTTCGATTCCCGCCTGGACAAAGGAATTTATTAGTGGCGGAATTCATTAAATAGCTAAGGGTTGAGTCCCACCCTGGCTAGAAAAGTTGGTAACCTGTAGATAACCCGTTCCGATTAGCCATAGTTGCCTGGGCGTTAATAAATAATTTAATTTTTAAACTTATTGATTCAATTTTTGGAGATTTTAAACAACTTTCCATGTATGTTCCATGCTAATCTTCTCTTTATCGTTCCAATTTTAGTAAGTGTACCGCCCAAGCGAGTACTATGTATGTTCCATATTACTTATTAATATGCACCAAATAATCATTAATCTCATTATCGTGTAAATTACACATTAAAGGAAATTTATTTCACGCTTTTCATATTATACCTTATTGATTGAAATAAAAAGGAGCAAAAATACTAAGTTTATTCATGGGTAGCGGGGTTAAGAGTAGAAGGGTAATTCTAGCTGAGTGGTCTAGTCGCGAGACAACATTCTCTCCTCAGAGATTCTTATTCTAGCAGGACCAACCACTTAGTCAGAGTTGACCCAACTCTCAGATTTCAGGCGGCACAACTCCAAACACCACTATCTTCTTGAAATAACTAATTGAAAAAGGCTTCCCTCTCTATCACTCAAATACCCCAAAGTTCATACTCATTTTCTGTAAAATAGCTCGTTTGATTTTTTTTTTTTTTTTTTTTATTTCTGTCTAACATTTAACCAATTTCATAAAAAATCGAATCGAACCCATGACTAAGTTTTCTACAGAGAAGTTTTTTTTCAGAAAAGTTGCCATCTCACTAGTATACTTGGAGCTGAACTCCATGCAACTTGGTTGGCACTTAAAAACATGACATCTACATCATCACAGCTCAAACACACACTAATTTGTTCAGATTCACTAAGCTCATTAACCCTCCGAGACATTTACATCACTCAGCCAATATCACTAAACATAAGAGAAAAAATTCATAAACAATAAACATACCAAAATACAATTACCCTATATTGGCTGCCAGGACACGAGGACCTTGAACTTAGTACGACAGCAGACTACCAGGCTAAACTAATTACTCAACAAACTCAATACACACAAACAAACTTATTATACGAAGATATAGTGAGACATGTACCCCACCGAATCCTAAGCAAATGGCAATCAGAATGGATGGAAGTAAAGAACCACCTCCGCAGTATTAATAGTACTATTAAGGGGTGGCCATCGAGCCATAGGAGTACTAAACGGGAGGAAGTAGTTCTTGCCAGACTCAGGATCGGTCACACATAGACACTTAATGATAAGGACTGATAACCCTATATGCAAATACTGCAACAAACACCTTACGATAAAACACATACTGACAGTCTGCATCCAACGAGAAAACCTTCACATACCCCACGATATGACAGAACTATTAACTGACAGAAGCCAGAAGAACTGTATTCCACAAATACTAACATATCTAAAACCCACCAACATTTACAAAAACATATAATACAAAATATAATAGGTCTACAGCATACCTAAAAAGATTTAAAAGGGTTACTTTTATTATATTCTTTAGACAAAGAACGGATATGAGAAAGAATCAGATATTAAAGCAATATTTTTCATAATATAAGAGTACAAAAAAAAGGTAAGCACATGAAGGAGTAAATATAACATCCTAATAATGCAAATCACCATCGCTATGGGGTACAAAAGTAAATAAAGAAAAAAATTTAAAAAAATAATAATAATATAAATGTACTAGTATATAGGAATAACATAATTTTTTTATTAAAACCATTTTAAATTGTTGTCTTTGTTCAGTCGTCATTTGAATTTGAATTTCCCGCGCTCGCTGAGTTCACGATCCCGCCACACATATGCAGATCACCAAGGCTGTGGCCTACAGCGGAAACTTCGTTGCAGCTCAAGAAGGCATCGGCTAGCAAAGCGATACAGTTCAGTTGGGCTTTGACGCTCTCAGGGGTCATTTCTACGGTCAGTGGGGCTTTGCCCCCTCCGGGGTCGTTTCTCCGCTACAGTAAAGTGTGTGCACCGCTTCATAGATAACCGCTCAGTTGGCCTCTCCAGGGACGGATCTACCGACACTGTTAAAGTCAATCTTTCATCTCCCGCAACGCTACCATCATATACGGATCACCGCAACCAGTCAGAAGACAGAATCTTATAGGGAACACAGAAAATAACACCGGAAGAAGACTCCAATTCAAGGAAAGTATATGTTTCCTGCAGGCACCTACTTCTAATAATGCTAGCATTATCTACGTAAATTATTAAATGAGTACTCACACAATATAGGACCGATCGATCATTCTATTGTATATATATTATTGGCTTGCCGCTAAATTATTTTATAAAGTTAAGTCTCCTTTTGTTTCTTTTTCAACCTCTATGTCTATAAAGTGTATTATATGTTGCTTAATCAATTCAATATACTTGATTCTTTGGAGAACTAAAATAGTGACTTGTATTATTTCCCCTCATCTTTCCATAAAATAGTAAATATTTTAGTCTAATGCTCTCTTATTCTTGCCTTTAAAAAGCTTCCCGCCTTTACATTTTGGTGCCGAAACTAGGGACCAAAAAGCTTCCCCGCCCCGACATTTTGGTGCCGAAATAGCTGTATTATTATTACCGCAAAAGCTAACCGCACGCCCTAACATTTTGGTGCCGAAATCCGGGACTAAAAAGCTACCCCCCCCCTCCCCGACAGTCTTTATTACTAGTCTAATGTTTATTTATGTTTGTTTATCTAATGTTTATTTATGTTTGTTTATGTCTTATGTTTATTAATTGTCTTTATTACTAGTATTTAATGATTATTTGTTGTATTTAATTTTTTATTTGTTGTTTCAGTTTTTGTTATTTTTCTATAATTTTGTTTTCATTTTATATTGAGAAACATTAAGCCAAATCGCCAAGATGCGGGTGCTCCTTTATAAATAAATAAATAAAATAAGTTTTCTACAAACATTGAGGCCAACGCGCTAGCTTAATTAGATAACCTGAGACCACTTTCATAACGTAATCCCACCCTGGCTAGAAAAGGATGGTCACCTGTAGATAACCCGTCCCATTAGCCTTCGTTGCAAAAATTGGACATTAATAAATAATTTAATTTTTCATAATGTAATACGAACAATAAAATGCAATATTTGCTACTTTATTTACCGCATTATTCATGTGTACAAAAAGTAAAATATGCATATTACAGATCATGGGACTTTCTCTCTTAATTTTGTTTTATTCAAGCGTACTCACTCTAGTAAAAAAAAAAATTTAAAAACGACGTCGAGCTCATTTTTGTAGATAGTGCTCTATGATGGAAGGTAAAATGGAGGATGAGAGTATTATAAGAAAGAACTTGAGGGCAAGCAACACTTTGAGTAGGTTAGTAGAAGTAGGTCTTGGAGATTGCTCAGATTTATAGACCATAAATGAGGTCGATGATAGCAAAGCAGAAAGCTCTCTGGAAGCACTCAATCTCATATAGTTTAATAAAATATTTTTCAGTAAAGTTCCAGTATTTCCCCTATCATATATTTCTTTCAGTTTTAAAAACATTATTCAAAGCCAACAGTTATTTGAAGATTGAAATTGCGTCATGAGCCGACCTCAACAGCTGATTTTTCTCAAGGGAACCACTAAATGGTGGCTTCTTAACATTTCTCGACCTTCTCACAAAGAGAACTAATAGAGTACTAGAACGGTACACATTGTCTATGTAAGTGGCTAACAATGAGGTACTTCACAGTACCGCCGGTGGGTCAATATATTCCCCAGCAGGGCAATCAAACTGTACAGCGGTCAGGACCTGTGAATGTGAGGCCACTGAAGAAAGAATTTGATTCTTTTCATTTCTTGAAGGCATCTATGTGCTAAGGGTTGAGTCGGGGAGTGGTGGTCGTTAGTCAATGTCAATCACTAATGATTGCCACATCTACCCCTGACCATTAAACACCATTTTATTGTCAGGAAAGAGGATCGAGACAAAAATAAAAAGTAGTGCTAAGAAATTTCTACTTATGGAATGTTTATGAATGTTATGAGTGTTCCGATACAAAAAAGAGAATGTTGTTGTTCTTTCTTAAGGTTTTAGTAAAGAAAACAACTAGGTTATCATCGCGCAGTGATAACTATAACTCTCGTTTTGGATAAGTACCTACCTACACCTTGAGAGTAAACTGTGTTTCTGTAAATTATTAATATTGTTATAACCTCATTTATATCGCTATGTAAAATTTAGCATTATAAACGAGAACACTACAAATTTATTATTTTCATAAAATTAAATAAGTCTCGGGCCACTGTTATATTATTGGAAATATTACATTTGTTTCGAATATTTGTAAACGAATGACATTCCATTAATAAATGGTAGATAACAATGCGGAAATCTTTTGTGGCCTATTCAGAGTCTTCCTAGTACAACTTCATACCTTCTGTTGTCTCTTGTCGAATATTCCATGGACGGATGTAGATCTCCATAGTTATTAGTTTATTATTCTGGGTTGCGTTCCACATTTGTTGCCAGTGTTTATCAATATCGTCTTCGAGTGGTTGATAGAGCTCCGTGGATGTAATTGTTGTTGGGGCGATGGAGTCTAATTGGTGCTATATCAGTGGCCAGGCTGCTATATCTGCTTTTCCATTTCCATCTATTCCTACGTGGCTAGGAATTCACATGAAGTAGACGACCCTTTTTAACTCTCGGAGCATTTGCATATAATTATGTATTTATTGTACTTTTGGATTGTTAGTAAATATATCATTAATACTCTATAGGGCAATCAACGAGTAGGTGCTCATAAGGAGCGGATCTGGGCAGGAATGTTCCAGGTTTTGAAACATATGCTTTGACGTTATTATGCAGGTGGATGAGAGCGAGGATGTGAAAGGGTGGGACTTCCAGGGAGGGTGGTTTGGGAGTTAACTTGGTGATGAATAGGTCAGCAGCTTTGATGAAATTTGAGTTTGTCTGGCAGTATGCCTCCCATTACGAAGACTTAATGATGGATTTATAAACGTTTTTTATCTTTATTCTGTTAATTGTTGTTTATTTTTTTATTAATTTAATAAAAAATTGTATAGTCAAGCGTTAGTGTTCAGTGTGAGTATGTTTATGTATACTTGTATATTCAGTGTGTGTTAATTTATTTTGTTATTTATCACCATATTACTTCTATATTTTAAGTATTTTTCATCACTCGGATTGGAAAGTAGATACTTTCGATACCAGCTGGGAGATAGGAAAGTATGCCTTTACAGATCTCAAAATTTAGCGGGAGGTTAAGTGACAAACATATGACTTTACACGCCTAGGGACGAAAGTAGTGACAAACATATGACTTTACACGCCTAGGGACGAAAATTTTCGACTCTCGCAGTATTTACTACTATCAACACTAGGTTCGCTATCGTTTCTTTTTAATTTTACGTTGTAATTGCGATAAAGATTCACGAGTTAAAAACCGCCTTAATATGCGTTTTTGCCTCGTGATGAAAAGTATAGTACATTACTCGTACTGAAAGTGACTTAAGATGCTCGATCGAATTAACAGGCTCGGCTTCCCCTCGCCAGTCAAACACGATCTCGTAACGTAAAGTGCCACTTTCGGCCCTAGTAACGTAATATGCTATTTCATTACAGATGCCATAAGGCATAATTTTGAACATATGATATTATAATGATATTCGTGTAATTTTATTAATTGTGAAATGTTTAAGTTGTCTCCTGTTTTTCAGGACTGATAATGTCTCGTTAAGGAGATAAAATTCGGCTAACATAATAAATATTATATGTAATAATTTAATCATTTCTTTCATTCTTCTTGTAGCTCTAGAATTTATTCCGGAAATCTTCTGTAAGCTGTTTTTCGGCTATAATAATATTCTGTACTCAAAAGAGCCTAGGCTGGCCTATCTGGTGGGTTGCTGGTAATCCTGGACTATTCAGCATTTGCACCTGGAAATGCCGGCTTTAGATAAAATTTCGTTAATTATTCCGAATGCATCTTAAAAAGAGCGGAATACCATGGAACCCGAGAAGGAAAAGCCACCTTCGCACAGAGTCATCTGGAAACTGGTGGATTAGAATAGCGCCAATACCATTGTTGCTGGCGTTCGGGTACATCACAATGAGAGGCCAATCTGAAACATAATGAACCAAGGTGTCCTAATAATTATTTATTATTTATTAACGTCCACTTTTTGCTACTTAGGCTAATCGGCTCCTAATAAGTGAGGATGTTTTTTATCTTATCAAAAAGTCTAATGTCTTTTGTTCTCCATTTTCTAGAAACCTGTTTTCGTCAGTAGGCGATGGGGGGGGGGGGAGGTGACACAATGCACTGCAAATGAGGTATGAATTTTTGGTAAAAGTTTATCTCATCTTGATTTTTTTTTTAAGTATTTGCATTTAGTTTTGCTAATATCAATGCCCAAGGATCAATAAAATTAATGCCGCTTCAAGATTTTTTAAATGTACAACATGGTATCGACAACCGAGTCATCTAATACCGGCCACCCCTTCGCCGAATTATGGTCCTTCTCTGTCGAATATTAATCAATAATGCATTTTTTTTTAGTTTACCGCCTTCATTTAACCCCCATTTCTTCTCTTCGAATTTTTAATTAGAAATATTTATTTACTTGATGAGACGAAATAGAGAAAGTTTGGCGAGATGGGATCACTAGTGTGCCATTCCAACAATTGAAAAATCTGCTTATTTACCCTCCTCTGCTTAAGGCCTTTTCTTACTTAGAGCAACGAGAGAATACAATATCAGATGATGTCATTCCAACAGTATGTAATCTGCTTAGTTAGTGATGTACTTCTGCAATAAGTCTGTTTACCCCGTAAATATTAAGACTGATTTATATATTATTATACTATGATCTCCTTTGCAGGAGCCACTACGGAGGTATAACGAAATGTACTGAAATTAAGCTATAATTTATTAAGTACATGTATCATACAAACTTTGGAAGCGTAAATTTAAGATTTAAATGTTATAACATATTAAGTTTAGTATCCAGAAAGATCTTATTTGTATAGTCTGAATAGAATGAATAAGCCGGGTTTTAACGAACAATAAGACTGAAAATAACATTTTTAATTATTTAAATTGCTTTTGCAATTTGCAATTTCTCTAATGAGAGTGCAAAGTTAATAGTAATTGGTAATTTTCCTGGAGTGACAAATGTCATTCATTAGTAAAGTGTAGTTATCCACTAAACTGAGGGACTAGCTGTTAGCTAACTTACAAGTAACTTACCAACTTTAGCCTCCTCATTAACTAACTACATATGTAGTAGCTACAACACCTAGCAAAAAGGTTTTACATGTATATACAGCCCCCTGTTAGCTCCTACTGATAAGTCTCTTGTTGCAATACTTTCTCTTACCAACGCGTACAACTCAATACCACGATAGATACTGGAATAAGCTGCAGACGATAAGGAAAACAGATGTTACATGGTTACAAATCAATAAAATTATATGTTTTCATATAAATACATGTTTGCCCTGAACTACTAACCTTGTCATTCTTTAATAAGCTTGCATGTCAACAAAAAAAAATGTATATTTTAGAGTTGTAAAAAAATTGTACATATTTAGAGTTGTATTAACATTGTTAGTCAAGCTAATTTATTGTATACACGTACATAAATTGCTGAATTCTGTACTATGTATTCTTAAATATTAGGTGAATACATTCAAACGATAATAAGAAACCTCACGACGGAAATCATTTTAAATGTAAACAAACAGTTCTGCCAACTCACAGGAAAGAAAAACAATTACTGTAATATATCTGAATATAACGTATTAATTTGATTGAAAACTATTTACTATATCTAGTACTGTAATTTATAATGAATTAGAATAATTAATATTTCAATCAACCAAATTTAAGTAGTCCAAAAACTTAAGAAGGGTGGGGGGGGGGATCACCAAAACATATTTGCATGTATCTCGTATAATAAATGTCTCTTGAAAACAATATTTGGTATTTAAGCTTCAAATGATGTGGTTTATTACATAACTGAGTATTGTTTATGTAACATGAGTGGAAGCGGGAGTTTGGAAAAAGCTGAAAATTGAAAAATGCAAATATCATGCAAATATTCAACATAGGGAATAAATTGTATATAACAATATTTGTATTACATTTAATTTGCTATAAGATTGATTCTATTCATTTTGTCGATCCGCTGTATAGTAACAGATATATTTCGAATTTTCAAAATTCTCCCCCTCTAAACCCCCCTCCCCCTTGTCCGACTTCAGTCGTTAACGAACTTGATCTTTCTTTTTACATAAAACGACTAAATATCGCGATTGGTAACGATTAAACAATAATTGCGACCGCTAGAGCGGTAACAGACAAATATATATATATATATATATATATATATATATATATATTGTAACGGTCGAGCCTTAGAGCCACTCCGCTGTCTCTATATCTATGAGATCAGAGTGATTAGTACTAGGCTTTAAACGAGGTAGCAGCACCTGTCAAGGGACTGACAGCAGAGCCCTGTGAATCCAAAGGTCAATCTCGCAGGACAGGACTCGGCAGTCGACTCCCAAGATGCAAAGAGAGAGTAAGTGTTTCTTTAATTATCTAGTCTAATTGTGCTATATCTCTGATTAAATACATAAATTAGCTCTTATAGCAGAGATGGTGGAAACGATAATGCTTGCCGTGCAATATATGACCCTGAGAAGTAGCCGGTACATAGATTAAATTTAAATAATAATAATTATAATTAACCTTTCATTATATAAAATGGCCCCAACGTGAAAGGGCACGGCTTAAACATTTTTTTTTTAAATTTAAACATTTAAAATATTTATTTAGGTTATTCATTTAAAAAAAAAAAAATTTTTTTAGTTAACATAGATTATAAAAATGGATATTAATACTAATAGCAAAAGTTTTGAGGATAGGATTAGTGATGTAGAACAGGAAAGCAATAATTTGGATCTTGAAAATCTACCAATTGAAAGTGAACCGTTAGAGGGAACACAGACCAATAATATCATATATAAAGATCAGGCTAGACATATAATTCAATTAGAGGATTCGGGAATACCGTTATCTACTGAGATAGCAAATTTGAGCATTTTGGGTTTTGAACAACCGCGAGGTACTTCTACCAGAATAATAGATAATTTAAACGATTTAAAAGGACAAAAAGAGGTCAGTAGTCATATCGAAAAAGATCAAAACATGCTGGAAGCTATAATGAACTTAATAAAAGCAGGAAATACTAAATTGGAAGCCAAACTAGAAGAAAATAATAACAAACTAGAACAAAATAATAACAAACTAGAAGAAAATAATAACAAACTAGATGAATTTAAACAAGAAGTTAGAAATAGTATTGAATCATTGAAAATAGATATCGAACAAACTCGAGTAGATGTATCAAACGTGAGATTTATGAATGAGATAAATAATCTTAAAAACGAAAATGAAATAAACTTAAAATCTTTAGAGAATAGGTTAGCAGGTGAAATAGAAAATTTAAAAAAAGAAACCGTTCAGACTAGAGAACTACTAAAAACGGAATTAATGGATGAAATAGATGCCAAAATAATAGAAACCCGACAAGAATGCTATCAACAGAAAAACTTAATTCGGAATGAATTAAAAGGGGAAATTGAGCATGAAAAGATTATTCAAGGGAAGATAAATGATCAAATAAATCTAAATATTCAGAAAATAACTCACGAAAATAAACAAATAATTGAAGATAGATCGTTAATTCAAATAGAGAATTTATTAGAGACAGATTTCAAAATAGGAGGTATAGCTGATGAAATGGAAAATATCCGGCAAGAATTAAAAAAAGTTCAGATAGGTCATTTGCCCAACTGTAAAGAAATTAGAGTCAATCCTGAAGCGAGATGTCCTAAATTTAGTGATAGTCGACAGGAGAGCCCTACTGACTTTCTGTCTGAATTAGAAAATTATTTTAACATTTATGGAGTAGATACATGGGGAAAACAAGAGTTAATTATTTCAGAGTGCATGAGGGGAGTTCCCAGAACTTGGTGGCTGATTGAAAAGGAATTTATAGAAATTTCATTCATTTTAAAGAAAGATTTTTAAATAAATATTGGGGAGAAGATAGGCAGGATGAATGTAGAAATCAAATTACCAATGGGAAATATTGCCCAGGAGAAAATTTAACTATGGATGATTATGCCAGGAAATTATTTAAAGACTGTAAATATCTTAATCCACCTTTTCCTGAGTCTTATATAAATAATAAAACACTTCCCATGGCAAATACAATGTATCTTGGGGGTCGGTCAAATCAGTAATAAAGAGAAATTTCTTGACCTTTTACAAAAATTACCAGCTCAGGATATCATGAGGGGAACGGATGGAGAAGAAAATCGTGAGAATGAGGGAAACAACCCAAATAGAGTGAGAAATAGACAAAGAGAATTTTCGAAAGAAAAAAGGGATCGAAATTCATGGAGTAGTCCACCAGGTTATAACAGGAGACATAGTCATTTCCCCCCTAGTAATAGCGTTCATCCAAGAAACCCGGATAATGTTTCCCGACAATTTTATAATAGTAGTGGGAATTCAAATTACAAACCACTCAACAAAAATTTTGGAAGAGGTAATGGGAGATTTGAAAATAGAAATTATAAAACAAAAAAAAAAAAAAATTAAATTAGTAATATAGAAATATATAATATATTTATTGTTATAAATAAAAATAAAAATTATATAATAATAAAAAAATTATATAATATATTCCATTGTTATAAATAAAAAAATAAAATAAAATAATATATCGTGTTAATTAAATATAAAATAATATAATAAAATAAAATAAAAAAAAAATAATAAAAAATAAAAAATTAAATGAAATAAAAAAAAATAACATGAAAATAAACTAAAAATTAAATAAAATAAAAAAAAAATTTAATATAAAATAAAAAATTTTTTTTCCCTCTGGGGGGGGCATATGTAACGGTCGAGCCTTAGAGCCACTCCGCTGTCTCTATATCTATGAGATCAGAGTGATTAGTACTAGGCTTTAAACGAGGTAGCAGCACCTGTCAAGGGACTGACAGAGGAGCCCGGTGAATCCAAAGGTCAATCTCGGAGGACAGGACTCGGCAGTCGACTCCCAAGATGCAAAGAGAGAGTAAGTGTTTCTTTAATTATCTAGTCTAATTGTGCTATATCTCTGATTAAATAGGTAAATTAGCTCTTATAGCAGAGATGGTGGAAACGATAATGCTTGCCGTGCAATATATGACCCTGAGAAGTAGCCGGTACATAGATTAAATTTAAATAATAATAATTATAATTAACCTTTCATTATTATATATATATATATATATATATATATATAAAATTGTAACCTCTGTCTGTACATTGATTTTTTTCGCGAAATTTCACGATAACTTTTCGTTTAACATGTCATAGACACCATAACTGCATTTTGTTTCTTTCGTGTCTGTTTGTTTGTTTGTTATCTTTTCACGCATAAACGGCTGAACCGAATTTTATGAAACTTGGTATGTATATTACTACTAGCCCAACTTAGACTTTAGGATATATTAATATTCTCTAAGACAAACAGGAGTGGGGGTTATAAGGGAGGCCTGAAATTAAAAATAGCGATATTTCGTTTCCTATTGGTTTTTCGGCAGATATGACCATATCAAAAGTTGTTTATTTTGATATTTAGAGTAACTTTTGTCGTTTACCGAAGTATAAATGAGTTATAAACTAAAAACTATAGTGGGAGTCATTAATTTTATTGGACTCAAAAGACTCAACCGAACTAAATAAAACTCGGTATGTTTATTAGTGTTGACGCCTTAATTATCATAAGCCATACTAACATTCCTAGGGACGAGGAGGAGTGGGGATTGTAAGGGAGGCCTGAAATTAACAGTAGTGATATTGTAAAATAACAATGTATTTAAAAATAATCATACATGTAATATGCCATGTGGCAATGGAACATGTTTTCAAATAAATAATTCCTCGTAGGGTTACTATGAGCAGAAAAAATAAAGAAAAATAAGAGCCAATGTCAACGTTTTCAAAGAATTTTCAACTTGCTTTTCCTCCTCAATTTCTTTCTCTGGATTCTGTTCTAATTAAAATCACAAATTTTGGGCTTTCTGAAGTTGGCTGTCGAACCGACATCCATCCTGCCTTGAGTTGCGCTGAAAGGTCCAACGTCTTTGTTCAAGCTCCGTTACAGTCTAGCGGTGTTACAATCTCAAGCAACAAATTTTCTAACCTTTCGTTTTTACTTCTATAATTTCATTTTTCTTCTTCCAGTTAGTAACAGAAATTATCAACTTTAAACCCTCATAATAGTACACATTAATTTAGGCAACTTATCGCGGTTCAAGTCACTGGTTGTCTTAAAATAGTAAATTTAAACAGTTAATAGTAAAATAAATATAAATTTTTAGCCTATAAACGTCAATGCATAAAAGCCCATGAAAAGCGGGTACATTATTAAGCCGTTATCTTACTTTAGAGGAAGACCTCTCGCACTTTATTAAAATTACTTATTCAATTTTAATATATTAACCTAATACCGACCAGCCTTAGCTTCAGTAATTTTATGTCATGACTTCTTAACACCACATACCTCAAGTTATTCTTGTCTGCACACTATATTTGAAGAAAACTGAAATTACGAATCCAACAAAATCAAAAACATTAATGGTGGAATGTTGATAAGAAATTATTTTAGCTGTATAAAATATATTCAATAAATTGTTAGAGAAAGAAAAAAACATTAAATGAAGAATACTCTTCCTCTTGAAAACATTTTTTTTTCCAGTCCCTTAATGAATTAGGGCATCCACGTGGAAAAAGTGAATTATAAAACGAGAAAAATGGTGTTTCTTTTTTAATAATTTCAATGGAAACCAGATCATTTCTCCAAGAGATTCAAGCGGAACCATGAATCCCATTGACAAAGCAGATTTCCCAGGAGCAGGAATACGAGAAAGAAGACATTATCTACTATAACATAATACCACAGTTATTGTTATCTACGCACTCTATTATTCATTTAGCAAAAACTGTATTTAAACAAGGATGGAAACTAGAACTGGACATGGAATGCTAAGTAATAAAACAGATAAAGTGAAAAATCAAGTGTTGAGTTAAAGTGTTGGTTCTAACCTCACATGGTAAATCTAGAGTGCCAAGTTCGATTCCTGCCTCGGCAAAATGAATTAATTTAAAGGCGAACACATTAAATTAGTCATAGTAGCAAAAAGAGGACGTTAATAAAGTAAAAATCGCAAAAGATGGGTGCAATGCAGTAGTAGGGCTTATTGTAGGCTAAACATGAAAGAATAAAAGTAACTCCGTAGATTTGTCAGCTAAGGTAAATAAAAAAACAACTTATTGGCCATTAAATTGTAAACAAGACATGCCATATAAAATTTTTAATTTAAATTATTCTTATTTTAGCCCCTCTCTAACCCCCCCCCAACATGCCTTGCTCATGATCAGTCATTAAAGGATGCCATCTACTAATTTACTTGTAAACTTGAAATAACGATATCCATTAAATATATGTCCCAATCTTGTAAAGCCCAGGACCCCCCAATCTGGAAATAAAATCCAATGAAGAAATATTAATGAAATTTTTGGGCATATCCACAACCCAGTTTAGATATGGAGTTTGGAAGTGACTTAATTAAAACTGTGTCTGCTTGAGAGACTAGGAATAATGTTACAAAGGTTAGGATTTATATCTCTATACCATCAGTATCTTCTAACTCGTTCGGGAAATGAACAAGTCATGAACTTACATTTTTCGGGCCCCAACTACATTTCTGTCTTAATTACAAAACAACAGAAACAGACCTCAACTTCGTAATCACTAATGAGCAAAGGATAACTATTAACACATGTCTAGACAATATGCAGTACAAAGAGATTGCCTTGAGACATACTCCATAGTTATATGCCCGAAAACTTTACTACCCACTCCCTCTCATCTACCAAAAAACTATTAATTAAATTAATCACCTTTAAAAAAAATCTTGTATACAAAAAAATCCGCTCCCGGGGTTTTTACAATTCTATTTGGTTCAAAGATTCAAATTTCTAATGTAGGTAACAGACGACTGGAAGAAACAGCAAAAATTTGAGACATTTCATGCCTATGAGTCATCAAGTAGTAGATACTATACCAATAGAACTACCTACCTCTTTGGTTAGATCTGGGCTAGTGGCGTGTTGCTAACCCATTGCCAATAGCAGTCTGTTACCTGAAAGAACTCAGGCAGTACAGATAATAAAGCTTTCTCCGTCATGCTTATGGAAGTAAACGGCTCTTCAGATGAAAAGTGTTATGAAGTAAGCGGCTCTTCAGATGAAAAGTGTTATGAAGTAAGCGGCTCTTCAGATGAAAAGTGTTATGAAATAAGTGGCTCTTTAGATGAAAGGTGTTATGATGTAAGCGGCTCTTCAGATGAAAAGTGTTATAAACGTGTCCATATTCATTAATAAGCCTTAGCAGCAGTCTTTATGAGCTCTAGTTCTCTTTGATGATCATGCATGGACAACGGTAAGGTCATAAGTCTGTCTATGTAATAAATGAAAGGGGTGATTTTAGTTTTGGATGATGGAAAAACTCTAACTATTGCAGTATCTGTTGTAGTTGGTGTCCTCTAAATATTATTTGTAAAGCGATTGTTTTTCTGGTAATACATAAATCTAAATAATTCAACTTCCCCCATTCTCTTTTATTAGGGTGAGACTTATGCTTCTACATTAAGTCTTCTTTCGTACCTTCGAACAAACTTCAACAATCGTCTACGTAGCGTACCCAGCGACGTATTTTCTTAAAGAATGGGGTTTTATTTTTCATAACATAGCGGCACTTTAACCAGTCTATGTACAAGTCTGCTGAGAGAGCACACGCCGGGTAGCCCATAACCAACCCATGGCCCGATTGAGATAAACATATCCTGAAATACAAAATAACTTTGGCTCAGTACTAATTAAATAAATCAAACAGTTCACTCGTAAAGCTCGGGTTGCATCCTTTAACAACTAGTACATGGCGCACGAGGGGTAATATTTTGCATGATGGAACTGAAGTAAATAAATTAACGATATCGAAGGATCATGCATTGGGTAATGTGTGACGAGCTATTTAAAACATTTACCACCTCACTATTAACAGTGTATTTTGGCTTTTACGACGTATAAGACTTAAATTCGTCTATGACTCTTCTGGCCAATTTTGTCTTTAGCCGGCCTATTGATAGCGATGAACAAGAAACTTATTGGTGATGGATAAGAAAACCGACAGTTATAAGTCTGCAATGGTGGGGTACTGGACCTCGATCATATCCTAAATCTTTGAACAAAACAACTGAAACTAAATGTATTTTTACAATTTTAGGGCAAATACGTCAGTTGGACTAAGTGGTAAATATTAATTATTCTTTGATATGACTTACTGATAAAATAATTTATACTTGCCATAGCTGTGGCATAGCTGGTATAATTGTAACATAAATGAATAAAATAAAAGTATATTGGAAGAGTAGAAATTATATCAGCGCATTTGATATTAATTCAGCAGAACTATTCCGGTCAAAAAAATTAAGAAGAATCAATTGCACAATTTTTTTTTTTAACTTCTGAAAATATCCATTCACTGTAATAATGATTTCATTAACTTAAATAAACGTCTTGCTTTTTATACATGTAAATTTCTTTTCTATTCAAAATTTCGTCGACTCATTGGTATTTAGGGTAAGTTATATTTTCCAGGGCGGAACATTTTTTAATAAAGGGTGGGCAAGAGTGACGGAAATTCTAACTCACTTTGTGACTCATGAATGGTTCATTAAATTCTGATTCTCCCTGCCGAGTTTTAATTGAACCTGAATTCTCATTAATGAAATGAAACCTAAGGATTTGCCTTGAGCAAATGCTTGGTTTAGCCCGTCGACCCTCACTTCATTTCTATTATTTTATAATTGAAATGTCAAATCTTTCACTTTAGGAATGAATATAACCTTATCAGGTTCATTGCATAAACCTATATACTCACCTTTGAAAATATATATGCTTACTTACAGGAATTTCGTAAATTTTGTCTTTGGAAGGTATGAGGTTCCCTCCGGCCACTGAGGAAAGATCGTGGGAATTAAACTAGGACGATCTTTCGAATAGAGATTTTATGAACATCAAATCATTGTTAACAAACACACACACACACACACACCTACCCATATATATATATATATATATATATATATATATATATATATATATATATATATATATATATATATATATATGTTACTGTAAAACCCGGTAGTGTGGCAAATCCTAAGATTTACCGGTAAATCTTAGGATTGGCCAGAATCGTTGGTAAATGTCCGATTTTATCTTTCAAATTGGACTTTAGCCAGTAAATCTTTGGATTTCCCAAGAGGCTCGGTAAAAGCTAGAATTATCTCAATCAGGATGCGTCTTTCGGACTTTTACTAACACATTTTGGTAAACCCTAACATTTCCCAGCGTCTGCCGGTAAAAGTTGAAATAAAGATTATGTGAAATGAAAATTTTAGAATAAGTTTTATTGTTATTTGTTACAGCATGGGAGAGAATTGTGGCACTTTGAATTGCACTTCATATTAGCTAACTAGCACAAACATTTCTTATTTGAACATTTTTTTAAGCAGTTGCATTTTTTGAAACCCTGGCCACCAGCCAATGACTGTTGACGAACTGCGGTGCGAAGACTTATCTCTTCGTCGGGCACTTCATCAGGAGACATGAAATTCTCGGTGCAAATTATAAACTGATCACGCGAATATAATGTATTCAATTTTCCTGAAGATATTCCGAGTTGGTAGAAACCATCTTCTTTTTGACGATCACTGCAATCATGCTTTTGGGGTCGATTTTAGATGGTCGACATCAGGAATTTTGATCCTCACATTCTGGCCATCTTCAGGATCTAGGAATTTTCTTTTCGTCGTATTTTTCCATATTCTTGGCCTTTGATTCAAGACCTTCCCTTGCTGCTTGGGGAATTTCTTTAAATTTAGAGCACATCTTCTTTTCGGTGGCAGATAACTTATTAATGGCACTGTCTTGCTGAAGTTTGCCGCCATCAGGATGTTTTACTTCCAACGTTTTTACTTCCAACGAACCTCATCTTGTTGGGAAGTTGATGGAAAAGATACAGTAGTATCATCCAGAATTTGCTCATGCTGTTTCACAGACGCGAGATTGGTTGGCATATTACGAGGGAGTTTCGAGGTAGCCAAACCCATTTTCATGAGGACTCCAAACTTGGCTTCATAGGGAGAGTATTTGATTCCTTCGTGGTAGGCTCTGTTTTTCATGGCCTCAATAAGCCTAATCCTTTCAGACCACTTTGAAGTATCATTGGTTTCCATCCACTCCCCTTCACTAGACATTTACCAATGAGCCTTGGGAATCCGCACATTTACCAAACAGCATTGGTAAAAGTACGAAATCTCACATTTATTTAATGTTTTTCGGGCATTTACCAAGCCAGACGGTAAATTCGGCGATTGACCAACTGCCAAGCGGTAAAAGCTCGAATTTCATCTAGATTTCGGACTTTAACCAGTTCTCTTGGTAAATCCTAGGATTTACTGGTAAGGCCTGACATTTACCACACTTCGGGGTTTTACAGTAACATATGTTTTATATATATATATATATATATATGCACAGGGTGTCCCAACTTCCCGTGCCACCCTGCTTAAAATAGCTAATTGTGTTAATAAATGGCTGAGACTTGATGTGCCATAATTGGGATCTCTGAAAAATCCTTTGAGTCCATATTCAACCTACTAACCTCCTCCAGTACTTCTCCAGCAACCCTAACTTTAGAATTTTCAATGGATTGCCATACTTTTTATGTCGGATTTATGACGGATGAAGAATTACAAGAATACATTTCCTTTATTTCGTTTTAAATACTTTTTTATTTATTTTAGATTTCATTCCTTTTCTCATAGACTTGCTTCAAAGATACTTTTCTTGGCTACAACTTTTATGTCGCAGCATTTTTCAATAAATTGAGCCGTTTCTGAAATAAAGATTATAATTCGATTTCGTAATAAGAGCCCATTTAGGTAGCCTTTCTGTAGAAATTTGGAGTTTTGTGAGTTCAGAGGAATCCGTTATGTACCTAATGACTACTGGTATTCACAATCAGATTGATTACTGGGTTATCAAATTAAGTAAGTTTTTTATTTATTTTTTAACCACGAATTGAGTAAGTTGATCAACCAACTGCCACTCGCTAACTACTTTCTTATGATCCGTTTGAAAAATAATATCTCACAGAGATTGGCATATTAGCATATTTCCCTTCAGGGAAATCAACAAAACATACAAAAACGCTCTAGCAATTTTTGTTTAACTGTTACCAAAGTCTATATTAAGACGTTTTATGTAAAAGTAAAGCTGAAGTTCGTTAGGGGCTGAAATCAGACCAGGTGGAGGAGTTTTTTTTTTTTTTAAATATTTATTCGTTTATTTGCAACAACATATATAAATATTACAAGCAAATGAATTTTGCTAAGAATGGCTTGAATATGGTCTTGAGGTGGGGAGTTGTCCATTGACGATACCCACAGTGGAGGAAACATTGGGTTGTATTGTGGAGTTAAACAATACACTACACGAGAAGATCTCTTGGCCACTTACGCTTCAGACGTCGCCTTAGATTTTCTGGAATATGGGTAGATGAAAGTGATTCGACTAAAGGATTAGGATGTGTGGGAAGGAGATAGCGGAATTTCTGATATCGGGATTTCGCGAGGGTATGGACAAAAGGAATTTTGAGGTCGTTATGGAGAGTTAAATTGGATACGTAAAAAGGGGAATATGTAATTTTGCGGAGTATTCTAGATTGGAGGGTTTGGATTTTTTAGGAATTTGAAGGTTTAGGGGAACCCCAAAGTTCAAGTTCGTATGTCCATATTGGTCTGAGTACTGTCGTATAAATCAGTCGTATGTTGTGTAGTGACAGTTTAGATCTGTTGTCGAGTAGTCTGTACCGTCGATTCACTTCTTGACTTTGTTATGTGATGTGAGGTTTCCAAGTTAGTCGCTTGTCTAATGTGAGTCCTAAATACTTAATTTTAGGAATTAGAGTGCTATTGAGTGTAACTGGAGGGCAAATGGAACGTCGGAGGGTAAATGTTACATGGCTTGATTTGCTGCTGTTGGCCTTGATCTTCCATTGAGTCAACCAGGATTCTAGCAGAAGCTAGTTCTTGTAAAGATGCGGATATCATATTTGGGTCTGAGTTGGAAGTCAAGATTGCAGTATCATCTGCATACGTGAGAAGGGAAGTTTTGGGATCTGATGGGATGTCGGCAGAATAGGTAAGGAATAAGAAAGAACTTAGGATATCCCCCTGTGGTACACCTGCCAGCTGGGGGAATAAGGATGAGACTGAGGAACCAAATGAAACTTGGAAATGTCTGTCGGAAAGATATGAGTTAAGGATGAGGTAGTATGTAAAAGGGAGTGTATTTTTTAGTTTGGACAGTAAACCTTCGTGCCACACCTTAAAGGTGGAGGAGTTAAAAGGGAATTTTGAAAATTTGAAATTCCCCTTTATTATAGGCCAAATCGAAACATTGAATATAACCTTTCTTATTGCTTATTTGATTTTCTACAAATATTGTTTTATTCATTTTGTTCCATCTTGAATATTAAAAGAGTTACGTGCATTTTTTAACCTTCGGTAACCCCCCCCCTACTACTCACGTTATGTGAACAATAAGCTGTTGTATCATGAAACTTGTCTTATTCGAAGCTTAAATTCCAAACATCTGTGAGATGCATACACATTTTGTGTTCTTAACTAAAAAAATCTTTTGTGTATGAAAATGTACGTGTTCTATACCGGTTTTTTAACAGTTCTGTACCTGAAATTTAACTGTTTTGTTTTTTTTTAACAGTAAATACCATATTAGTCAATGGCTAACTCCGAACGAGGTGGAAGATCAGAGGGGGTAATTCGAAAATTCATAATATCTCCGTTATTGTGAATTGTATGGAAAACTGTTATAGAACCAATCCTGTCAAGCTGTTAATGCTTAACAATTCTTGTACATATAACTGTACATTAATTTGAACCCGAATATTAATGGAGTTATACTTTCTTTCTTGTTTACGGCCTTCATCATCGGGCCTCTTATACTCATGGGATTTTAATTAAAAATAGAGAATATATAGTTAAATAAGATTATAACTGTGGCATTCCAGCAAGTGGGAAATCTGTTTAGCTTGAGAAGCCACTGCATGTTGATATTTTTTTTTTATAATAATTGCTGCCATAATTAGAATTAAATAAATAAACATAGAAACCACAAACCGGCTAATCCATTTGCAAACAATAACACAATGTTGTTTCTATTTCTTTATTTTTAAGTAAAATTCAGATTATACATAAATATTGAGTGACCCTTCTTAGTTAATGAAAATATTTTCTTTTATAAAAAGCTATCTATAATTTATTTTAAATACATTTAATTTTTTTATACATGATATAATGTATCTGTTTTTAGATTCAAACTTCTGCCTGGGACATAACGATTAAAATTCAGAAAGTGAAAAAGAGGGATTCATGAGACAGGCTAATTGAAGTTAATCGAACTTGTTGGAGAGGAGCTCTACTTAGGCTGAGATTATGGTAATCTTGATTCTGGTAGAGGCCACTTCCATTTCCGACTTGAAGAGAGATACTCTAGAATTTGATGTAGAGCCGAAGGTTTGCTTTAATATCTCAGAGGCAGGAGATCCACAGCTTGGATTTACATTTAAATACGAATCCTTAGAGGCTGGTTAATAAGACCGAGGCCGTCTATATTCCAGCGGCGCGTTTTGCCGTTGAAAGCACCTACTACCTTAAATCATCCTCGCTAGAGTTTCGTGTCTTGACTAGAGTCATTAGCAGCTTCCAAGTGCCATATGTGGAATATGGAGTAATGTCTATTTTCTAGGAAAGTATTAACCAATTATTAATTTATTAGCAGGAATTACATTAAGAATATATACACACACATAGACCCACATTAATAAATAAATTAAAAACATACTGTAATGAATATGGGAAAAAAGCATCAATTCTCTTGAGGCATTTTCAAGGAACACGAATAAAGTCTATTTGGCGTCCTGAAGTAAAGACATAGTTTCGAAATTCATAAATACGAATAACGTTTTAGGATCGTAATCGTTACTCTGAACATCAAGTTTTCATTACTGTTTCTCGAAAATCCAATTAAATTAATTAAAATATGTGGTTACACGTCTCCTTTTTTAGTCTAAACTGGCAAGCTAAATCGATAACTGGCGGAAGTGAAGCCAAGTAGAACATTTTTGGCAGCGTTTGTTCGATCAAAACCGGTGTACAAATTGATACTTGAAGGACTTAGCCTACCACGGGAGTTACAAGGAAGGTCAGAGAGGCCATCACTCGTTGAGATTGCGAATGATGACAGGGAATTGTTGATACGAATCTGATGAGTCGCCGCCTGAGAAGTTGGGTCAACAAGAAAAAAACAACCAAATCCTGGAGCTGTATGAGCCACCTGACATATTTCTCTTTACTTAGAGGAAAATATATTGAATACAAGGCCTAAGTAGAGACATAGAATGAACATATGGGAACAGAGTCTTACATGCTAGTAACCACTAATATGAATATCAGACCTAAGCAAAGGCAAATATCATAATAACTACATAAACGGTAAAGCCCAGTTTCATTGAGGTCGATTGGCATTAGCATGGGATGAGAATAAGCATTACTCAAATGTGGCTTTCAAAACTGACTTTCACAATATATTGGCATATATTGTCAAAGTCTCAGGCTTAGATGATGACGAAACTATTGTACACCGCTTATTCATTGAGATGTCAGCTTCCCTTTATGAGAAATACTACCTTTAGGACTATTCATTCACATACTGTGAATACACCTATTCAAAAGTCGTAATAGAGAGTGCAACATTATAGTCTTGGTTTCAGCATACCTCTTGGACATGATATTTTCTAAGCTCCCTACAGTTAAGACAAGAGACTGCAGCCCTCCTTGGCGTCCTGATTTACGGCAGTCTGGGTCAAGTCTTTCTCGTTCACAGCAAGCTCTCCTTTGCAACATGGGCGTGTTCATATTCGTATTAAAGATTTTCATATAGGATTTTGATTGGGCCGTTTTAATCGATAAAAACGGAGAAAAAGTGGGTCAGCCCGAAAAGAGCTTTCTCCAGAGAGCTCTTGACCTGGGAAAGGTGGTCTCTGCTTGCGAAGTGGCAGCGCAAACCTAAGCGGAGTTCTTGAAAGCTGCTGTACACTACAGCCCTCGCCCTCTCCTCCAACTACCGCTTGATCCCTGCTTAGAGGCCAATGTCATGGTAGATCGGGCACCATTACGTATCTCTTCTTGCCGTCCAAAAACTGCTCTAGATGTTCTGGATATGTTGCTAAGGAAGTAGGCTCAAGAACAGAATATCAGGCATATTTATTCGGTATTCTTGGTCGGCAGATTTCCTAGACCTGTGCGTAGTGTGAGACCAATTACTCCACCCTGGCTACATTGCGACAAATGGTCTGTGCACAATGGCAGGCTTTCCTCGGCTGGTGCTCAACGGAGTGAGAGCGATTGGTCCACGAGCCCCATAGTTCGGCCAGCTTCCTTGATTTACACAAAGTGGCAGGGACATTGGCCCACGCACTCAATTGGCTATGAGTCGATTGATCCTTCCGGTTAGATGATAAAATGAAAGCTTTAGCTGGACGATTCCCTAAATTTTTTCCCATTCCCAGTAGGCATTAAATATGCATTGATTACTCTGGCTGAGCAATTTCCAGGAGTTCACTCCCAGCCGGCCATTCTACCTGATATAGTGTAGCTGCAGTGTGGACACTCCCGTAGGAAGTTCTGGGCTGGTGCGTCATCTGTAGCAATCTAGTCTCTGGCCGTTTCGAGTTCCTCGCAGCTAGTTCGTCGTAGAATGATGCTATTTGCGGCATTAGCCTGTCTTCGTCGTGGTGTCGGGGCTCTAAGTGTTCATGCATAGAGTCTCTACAACAAAAATCAAACTGGGATGGTTCGGTGAGCGACTAAGAGATTGTCAGTTGAGGACATTCCGATAGTGAGAATATAGAGCTGGGCTGTCCCATGTGCAGGAAGTCAAGGAAAGAAAGCTCATCCTTGACTTGGCTGTGTGTGAAGTAAGCAAATAGCGGGGAAGTGTCAGAGGAGGGGGAGTTGAGTGTTGATTGACTAAGAGCTTCAATCAATAACAACATCTGGATGTACTGTGATCTACAACATCCTGTGGCTATTCTCAATGTGGGCACACATGGTGAATTGATACCTTTTTGAAGAGAAATAGATAAGACAACTTAGTTAACCTTCAACATACAGTGAGGCCCTAGTACTCATTGGAGTTTCGTTGGCGTGTCGTATGGAATGTCCAGTGGTCTTCCGAATATTTCGAACTTTGATTTTAGGGTATATATGAGTTATACTTGATATTGCATGTACATACTGTAATGTTCATTTATTTATTAAGTGTAGTGTTTACGTTGCTACGGGAGGGGGGACATTTTATTTTTGTGTAACTTAAATATCTATTTTAAGACAAATAACAACTTTTGTACATGCTATTAATCGTTTTCTTAGTATTTTAAAATGTGATGTCATTATATCCTTGTGTTGTATGTTTTCTGGGACTCGAGAGCTAGTTAAGATTAAAAGAAAATTTACAAGGATATTTATTTCAACCATTTGAAATCAAACTACTTTTTGTTTTATAAATGCAATTCTTTTAATTATTTTATTAGCATGTAATATATTTTGTAATCCCAGTCCACTTTGCGCTACTCCAGCTAATCTGTGTTGGGTAGCCAGGTGTTGTGCTATACTATTCTAGCCAGGGTGGGACTAAGAATTTTATGTAATACGTTTGTCACAAAATAAATATCTATTTCCCAGGCGGGAATCGAGCATACGTGGATGGCTACCCATGGTCCCTGTTTCGATTTTGAAAATACGTGATCATTAAAATTTAATTCAGGAAAAAGATTGAAGTACACATTGGAGAGGACGAACCAATATCATTGTATTGGGATTGAACTAGACTTTGCATAGTTGGAGGGTAAACACTTTAACTCTATCTCCAGACAGATTGTTAGTCTATTTACAGTTTCTGTAACGTCGATTTCCAATGAACTAATGTTCCAACACGGGACACTTTAATTAACAGGGAACGTTTCCCTAATGTAGGGGCGCCTTTTTTGAAGCATGTTCTATATTAGTGTTAAGATTGTTGGGGGTCACTTTTGTAGGAACACGCTTGACCCAAACACTCCTTTCTGTCCTTTCTTCTGAACCTATGAAAGTTATTCAACTTGATATAAATACGCTGAATGGCTAACGTCAAAGCGTTCATGTAAATTTCAATTATCTTTTTATTAATAAAACAGCTAAATTTTTATTTGCTAAAAAATATTATCTTTCATTTTCCCAGGTTCTGACTTTAGTTCGTAATTCAGCTGTTTTTGCCGTTACACACACACACACACACACACATATATATATATATATATATATATATATATATATATATATATATATATAATTTCTATTAAAGCTCCAGCGGTCGAAATTTAGAGAGTGAGAGAGAGAGAAGAGTGAGAGTTTTGAACAGACCACATTTCGTCATCCCTAGATGAAAAACTTCGAAAATCGCTTCATGAGTATCACCTCAATAGCAGATTTTCCTCCTTAAGTGAAACCTGTAATTATGCTCCCTATTACTTAATTAATGAAACATAATTCTTATTTTTAACAATTTTGCGGATCTAGCATTAAAACGAATTAAGGGGCCCTTAAATTACTTCGGATAGTCATAAACAATTTAACTTCATTCATAAGAGCCGGTTTTTGTATTCCCCTCATCATTTAACACCTCTAATTTTTCATTTTAAATGTTTTTTAACTCCCTCAAAGTTATTTTAAATGAACCCTTCTCTAGGCGCTAGTCATTAGACGCATTGTTTAACCCTCTTTAAAACGTTTTAAATGAGCGCTTCTCAATTCTTAATTCATTATCTTTTGACATTCTCTTACTGGTTCAATCTTGTCATCTAATCGTCACGGATGAACCATCTATTTATTCTACAACTTTTTTCGTGGACTCAACATATCTTCGCTTAGAAAAAAAGTATTATTTCAATTTGTTTCCTTTTAGTGACAACAAAGATCCTTATAGGTTCGACAAGGCCTTGTACGTCCATTTGGTATAATTATTAAGTATTTTAACTACAAAACAATGTGCAATATAATATGCCAATGTTATATTTCCAACATTTATAACTTTGTGATGCATTAGGAAACTAAAATTCTTGATAATCACTTTAGCAAGATACTTCTTACCCTCTAGTTGGGGAATTAATAAGTGGGAAAAGTTAGAAACATTTAATTGATGACTCCCACACAGTAATCCATTATTGGACCACCTCTGAGCACTCTTTAGAGATATAAGTTTTATACAAGTCTTATGTCTAAGTCCTGTAAGTATATTTACTTTTAATGAGTGATATAGTTCTACTACTCCTATTGAATTAAATAAAATTTTCAATTGCATTTCATTTAAAATTAGTTCATTTGAAAGTGATGTGCGTTCTAATGTCTTAGATCAAAAAATGCAATAGATCTTTTTAACATAAAAAATAAAAAACCCTACCAAACCACCAATTTCTGCAATAGGTATGAGATAATTTATGTTTTTTATTTGCTCTCCTTTAAAGCACTGCCTTCTCCTTAGTTGATTTAGATCAATAGTAGAGGCACACAACTAAACGTTACAACAATCCTAAATGTTAATTTCAATATTAGAACAGCCTTTCGAAAGCTAGCCGTTTTACGTTTGCCATATGCATACGTACATACGTCACTCCGAAGTACGTCAAAATAGATTCAGGGAGGACGAAAATGGATATTTGAAATCTGAAAAACAAAATTTTCTTGATTAAAATACTTCCGTTACTTGGTATAAAGAAGTCAAAATTTCTGAAACTTGAATTCTCATCTAGAAAGAATTTTAATTCAATAGTTCTCTAACAGAATGGATTAGGAGAGCAGCAAATGTTCAATAAGTGGACTGGTCTGCTTAGTCTTGCCACAGTATGTGTGGGGACTTTGATAGCTAAACACCCACTTTCAGTAATACTTCCAGGCAGTCACAGCTTCAGGCAATGCAGATATACCGACTTCCAACTGACCTGCTGCTGACCAGACAGGCACGCAGAGAGGCGGTGGTATACCACTCCTGGATACAGGCCCCCTAGACACTGGTATCTCAGAATTACAAAACTCATAAAATGCTCAGCCGACTCCTGTACATTATAACTACAGTAGGTTGACGCCAACTCCACCAGAACCCATCATGGTACAGGTAATACAGAACAAAACATATGACATAAAAAACAAAGATTACTAAAGACACTCACTACAAAGATGCGCTTACTCTTTAAACAACGGAGAACATCACATAAGTACGAAAGAAGAATTCAAGTTTTTCTAGGCCTCCTAGAAAACTACTAGCAAGGTTAAGATACACAGTAATCAAATACTGGCAGAGACTGAAACGGATAATCCCTGCCGTCAGTTCAGTTTGCATTCGCACTGCACACAGTCCACAAAAACTCGCTAGTAAGGATCCAATCTCACACCACTAAGAATATGAACATAAACCTAAACATAATACATTAATCCTTAGACACAATAAGCTTCGGTGATATCTCAAAAAAATTCAAAACAAGGTGTCAGAACAACTCTACAACAACACCTACACACTAGAGCTGTAACAGACAAATATATATATATATATATATATATATATATATATATATATATATATATATATATATACACACACAGTTTTGAACAGACCTCATTTTCGTCATCCCCTAGGTAGGATTGATGGACATTTGAAGAAAAATGTCGAAAATTGCGTCATGAGTACGACCTCAATAGCTGATTTCCCTTAAGGGAAATCTGCTAAAACATCACTTAAAGTAACAGGATTTATTTTAAATGAAACCACTTTAGTTATTTCATTAATTAAATGAACACCATAGATATAAAAACAAAATAAATACTAAAGTCCCCAGTATCTTTAAGAAGATAGTCTTACAAGAAATTGCATAAATGAAAAGTCGTAAATTAAATTTGGAAGACTTGTTATATAACATGATCAGACTCATGATAACAGAGACATTTTAGATTTTATCCCACTATAAGCCCTTTAACGAACTCGACCTTTCTTTTCCGGATAAAATTTAAGTATGAAGTTTGGATTGAATATCTCAAAATTTTCGATCTCTGGAGGGCGAACAGACAAAATATGAGGAGATAGATTATAAATTATAAAATTCATACTGACCCACCTTTTGGCACTAATTTACTATGCTTCGCCAAAATTTCAAGGAATTTTTGTGTTATTTTGTCATAGGGCCTTCTTCTAAAAGAAACCCATCTAAAACAGGAAATGAGATTGCCATGATGTTGGTAAATGTTTACTTAAGTATATCATTTTATGTTTCGGATTCCTTATTGGTGATAATATATATATATATATATATATATATATATATATATATATATATATATATATATATATATAAAACTGTATGGAGTAGAAAATAACTATAACTTAGCAATAAATAATTTGCAAGGGTGAAACCACCCCTTTAAAGATGGAAGGATGGATTAAAACCATCCACCTTCAACCCACCCCTTCTCCAAACAAAATTAATGGCCTTTAGTTTAATTACTCAGGCCCCTTGAGAAATATTTGAATTTAAGTGCAAAGACCTACCAAATTTAATCCGGAAACATTATAAAGCTAGTAAAAAATGAATGATCCTCAGGATAACAATGGCGAACCTAGAAGTATTTTGACTTCCTATTCGATTCATCTTGAAAAAGTATTAGGCTACGACAGAAGTCAATATTCACACAGAGAAGTTAGAATTATTACACATACAGTAGTTCAAATTCCGAAACAAATCCCAAGAATATTTTTAAATCCGGCAAAAATAACTTCCAATTTCTCATATTTAATATAATGCTCGTATAGACACCAACGCTCAAAATAAATTTGTTTTTATTGAAAAAATGATAAAAAATAATGTATAGACAAAGTAGGATTGCAATATTTAAGTATTTTACAGAGAGAATTCAATTTATATTATTTAAAGACACATCTTATACATATAAGATTATGTTTGTGAGTGTGTGTGTGTGTGTGTGTGTGTGTGTGTGTGTGTACGCGAAAGCGCACACCTGTCTAGTTACCGTAAGTGACCAAGGGTTTTGATATACTTGCTTGTTATCACTCTAGTGATAATTTTCTTTTTATCGTTACCAAACTCGATTTATAAGAGATTCACGTAAAAATAAAGATCCAGTCCATTAACAGCTAAATTTGAATGGGGGAGAATCAAAAAGTCGAAATACTTTCGTTATTGTGAGTCAGATCAAAATATTATTATATATAACCAATCGTATTGCAAATGTAATTTTCTATAAATGTAGGTCTATATATGTTTTCCCTATCACGAATGTTAATCGAGATATTTGCATTTTTTAATTTTTTGGCTTTAGTAAGCATCAACTTTTAGTCATCACATACTAACACTAAGCCAATAACTACTTGTACTAGTGTATTGAGCACTAAAGATCATATTCATTAATGGCTGAAATCCGACTAGGGGGTGGGGTTGTGTAGCGGGAGTGGAGTTTGGGGTGGGGGGGTTGAATATTCGAAACCCCTGCTAGAAGAACTTCTAAAAGCCCACTCCACCTGGCCTCGTTCCGATCCTTCGTCGTCTGAATCGTTTTTTTTTATTATACAGAATTTGGTTTTGACAAATTGAAGACCACTAAGTAACTGAAATAATGACGTTAGATACGTCAATATGTTTTATATCAACTTTGTATAAGACGATTCGTAATATAATAACGCTATATCTTACTTTACAGTGAGGTGAGTAGGAGAGGAGTGGCCCCAATGATAATACATTATTTAACTTTCTTCTTCTCCAAACCGGCTCTCTGCTCCAGCGGTCTACTAGTCACTCTTCATTGTGCAAATTTTCCTGTAACTCTACGGGTCTTCGACCTACACGGAACAACAGTGGCGATGTATAGCCTGAAGAAGGTAGCCTTAGAGCTAGCGAAAATTGGCACAGTGAAGAGAGTGATGAAAAGAATGCTGGAGCAGATAGCCAGTTTGGAGAAGTAAATTCAGCACAAAGAAGAAGTCCACAACCACAAACATTAAACTTACAAAAAAAAAAAGGATACGACAAAATTTAGAGGCATTTTATTCCTTTCTTTACTTATGAGTAGCGCCTCAAGGAAGAAAACTAAGAAATGGAAAGATTAGCATGAACAAGACATCCAAAAAGCTTCGTCAAAACTACCTCCAAATGTAATGGCGAGACCACTGCAGCTGAAAACTATAAGATATTGAGAATCATATCACCCAATAATGCAGTTTAGGTAGTATGAGACACTTATGTTTTATAGGCAAAAAATAAAAACAACTAGCAAAAAATATAGATTTTTCCACAAAATTTCATGATTTAATCATGAGTTTAATTATGTAATAAATGTAGTTTGTCTCATAAAGCATTTAAATAAGGTGATAGTATGTCCAAAGTAATGAACGAATTACTACTTACTGAGACAGTGTAATATAGACAACTTTAATTTTTTTTTTTGGGGGGGGGACTTCTAGTGAGAACTAGTGTTAGTTTTTTTCAGACCTAAAGGCAGTTTTTGGTGACTTAACTAACTGGAGAAATAGTGGTTATATTATGATTTTTGTAATTATGGTCATAAATAGAAGGCGCTGGATGAGACGAACTACACATTTTAAGAAGAATAAAATTCTTCATTCTCTCGGAATTATCGTACAATTTGAAAGTATTTGTTATTTATACATCTGTGGAATTAATAGATTATTATTATTTAATGAATAGTGAGAAATTGGCTCGTTAAAGCTAATCAGCTTATTTTTAACGTCAAATATGGGTTGGTCGAAGAAATTCTATCATTATAACGACTTCTGTCTTAGGTTTACAATAAATTACAATTTGAATTTAGCTGCAGTCAATAAAATCATGGAAAAAGGGTTAAATAAAGCCCCCAAGGAAAAGCATAATATATTTCTAAACTCAATAAATCTGCTTTTAATAAAATAAGTTGCTGTTGGAACCAGTCCACAAATAAAGATTTAAATGTCCTTTACAGCCCTTGTGGGGGTGACTAATCAGCGAACGGAGACTGCTAAATTCAGATTAACTATTTCTAATGGGTGGCTGTTCAGGGTTGAACCATTCATCTGATGGCTAATTGCTGCGAGGTCAATAGGGCTTACATTTAATAGCACTCCTTTAATGAGAACTATGGTACTTCCTTTAAAGCTAAAACTCGCCAGTCAAACTATTCATTAGTCTAAAAATAAATTGGTTTATCTTCTTTTTTCATTTAAAGTCTGGAAACTGTGATTTCATGTTAGATTTGTATTCAGTGAATTTCAACCAATGCCCTGAACTGTTCATGGAACAAGGGATAGTACATCAAAGGACCATATTTAAATCCAAACTTATTGGATTACGAGAAATTATATTCAATCTGTCTCACGATACACCTTATAGCGTTGGATTGTTTCTTTTTTATTATATTCATCTATAGTTTTCCATTTTCGTGAAATATAAAGCCCCATGGTTGACTTAATTTAGATTAAAAAAAGTACACAAAAAACTCAATATTTCTAGTTATGATCAAGCTCTGATATTAGTTTGGCTCCTTCATATATTATGCTGTATAAAATAACCTCTCCCCCCCCCAAAACCGTTTCCGTTGTATTTTTTTTTTGTACTGTTGTATTATAAACCATCATAAGAAGGTGTACTACTCATTCTCGGCATATTAGAACAAAGAATGTATTTTATGCTTGGAATACCCAATTTCCAAACCTGTTTACAATACTAGAAATTTTATAAGATACAGTTATTTCAGGAATTCTCGTTAATTTTTTCTGTACGTGCCGAGGTAAATGAAGCTATGGATCACATATCTATATTTTGTTTTACGGGTCTCTGTAGCTTAAGTTCTTAAATATGTAACCATACACTTCACTCTCAAGAAGGAGCACCCATGACCGTGAATAAACCACAATGGCGTGAGTAACCTGAAGATAAAAAAAGTCCGTTTAACCAGAGGCTGCATAAACTAAGCAGATTTCCCACGTGTTGGAATGACTCGCAACTGACACCTTGCCATGCGTTCTCTAATTCTAAATAAAAATCCAGTGAGTAGAAGAGGGGGTTTATTGAAGACTGAAAACAAGAAACCACGAATAACTCGCTTAATACTTGAGTTATGAATAAATGCATACACTAGCAATTGTAAAGCACCAATACGTTAACAAGATTGGTTCTATAACATTTTCTAATCCAATAATCGTCCTCATAATAACGGAGATATTTTGAATTTTCGAACTCCCCCTCCCTCTGGTATAACACATTTCTGATCTCATCTCATCACATATTCTATTTTTCTATTTAAAACCCGATGAGTAAAAGGGGTAAAGAAGGAGGAGGGGTGTTGCCGAAGGCAGAAAACAAGAAAATACAATTAACTTGCTTAATACTTGATTTACGAAAGAACGTGTAGAATAACAATTGTAGAACATCAATAGCTTAACAATGTACATTCTATTACATTTTTCGATGCGACTCCATAATAATGGAGATATTTTGAATTTTCATGAATTGGGTATACAGATCGTGTAAAATGAACGTGGAAGGTTAGAGATTATTTAAATATTTGAATTTCTTCTTGCATTTAATGCACAATATCCCGGTTACCTGAACATTTATGAACTATCATTCATCTGCTTTGAGCTTTTCATTTCCATTTGATCTCAAATTTAACTGACGGAGTTTTTTGTGATATTAAAGCTCTTGAGAAGATACCTATATTCCTATTCTATTATTTCATTCATACTTTTTTTGATCTATTTGTTTTCCAATAGCTCACTAAATGCCTACAAGACAACAAAAGGTTTTACTGTGTATAACAGCCTGCTAATAACTGAAATTCTCACTACGAAGTGTTATGAAAAATATAAGTATACTAATTTACGAAAATTTGAGTTATTATTTTTCTTGATAAATATAACTTCCTTCAAAAGAACCCTAGTGTCAATAGTGATGTTGAGATAATCCAAAATTGAAGGGGAAAAGGAAGGAACCTATTACGTATTATATTTATATAGGTGACAATAAAGAAAAAATACGAGGGAGAATAATTTTATAAAGCTTAAACGTAATAAATAATTTTGAGTACATATTGACGTTCATAAAATGTATATATTGAGTTTTTGTGCGATAAGAATATCTAAAGTAAATGTGGTTAAGTTTCTTTCAAAGAAAGGAAGAGGCAATCTCCTGCGAATAAGAATTTTCCATATTTTAGTTTTGGGGAAATGGTAGTAGCTATAAAGAGGGCAGGCTCAGGTTTATGGGGCTCTCATATTGAAGGGAAGCCGTTGGCTCTAACCAAAGCACCATTTGCCTCCCCCACATACTTGCTACAGTTTGCACCTCAGGGATATCACACCTAACGCTATCATCCTAATAGCAGCTTCCGTCTTAGATTCATTGTCTAGTTTGGTCGGACTTAGTACAATCCCATGTAGTATATGGACTCCCAATCTATCAGCTAGGGGTTTCCTAGGGACTAACAAACTTAATGGGCAGGGAGCACAGCTATCGAATACATCCGGTTACTTGATTGTTTTAAATTGACTACCACATAATGGTACTGGAAGTAATCAGGACGGGTTTTAGCAGATTTCCCTTAAAGGAAATCAGCTACTGAGGTCGTTCTCATGCCGCGATTTTTTGAGAAATGTCCACATATATCGATCCATCCTTCCTAGAAGATGATAAAAAGGAGGTCCGTTCAAAATTATATATATATATATATATATATATATATATATATATATATATGTGTGTGTGTTTGTGTGTGTGTGTGTGTGTGTGTGTGAGTGTCTGATACCGCTCCGTTACTAAATCAATATTTAAGCGTTTTATGTAAAACTAAAGAACAAGATCGTTAATGGCTGAAATTATACCAGTATGAGGAGGGGGGGGGGGTATTATCTCCCGGAATTATTATACTTCATATCGAAATAGTGCATAGAACCATTATTATTGCAATTTAATGTTCTATAAATGTTGTCTCATACATTTTTCACTAACTTCACGATTACCGAGATATTGGCATTTTTTAGATTTTTGCCTTCAGTAAACCCCCACTTTCAGTCATCACACGTTAAGAATAAGCTAATATAATTTTTCTTTATTGTTTTATTTCGAACCGAAATATCAAATATTTTATTTAACTAATCTTTTCTAGATGAGATACAGGCAAATCCATTTTGATGACCCATGACTAAAATTAGAATGATTGAGATTATCCTGATTCATTATAAATTACAATACTACATATAATATTTAGTTTGATAAAATTAATATACATATTATATTCAGATATATTTCAGAAATTGTTTTTATTTCCGATCAAGAATATTTCTATCTATTCAGATCTGAGAGGTTGGCAGACCTGTTTGTTTACAATTCAGACGCTTTCAGTTATGGAGATTCTTAAATGTAAATTGTCTGAATCATTTCTTATTATCATTTGTATCTTCTCTTCTTCTTCTTCTACCTCCATCGTGCCGATAAGCGTGGAGGGGCCACTTCAGTCCACTTTGCCCAGCTGGGTCTGTCCGCCGCTAGTTTCCTCATCTCTGGCGCGGTCTTGCCACATTCTGCTCCTAATCGGGCTACGTAGTCCTGGTACGTAAGTCTAGGTCTACCTCGGGGTCGTTCGCCTTCTGGCCGTGCTTCATATAACCATTTGGCCTTTCTTGTGTCCCCCATTCGGTTGACATGGCCAAACCACTTAAGTTGGCGCTCCTCAACTATCTCTCCAATCGGTCTCACCCCAAGGTCCTCTCTTATCCGCTCATTTCTGATGCGGTCTCGCCTTGTTTTTCCCGCAATGCACCTTAGGTGTCTCATTTCTGCTGCCTTGAGTTTGCTTGCATGGTTGTCTAATAAGGTCCAGCTCTCTGCACCATACAAAAGCACTGGTAGAAAGACCGCTTTGTAGATTCTGAGTTTGGTTGATCTACTCAATTCTTCCTTGGCAATTAGGGTGTTACATATTTGGTAGAAAATTCCATTGGCCTGACTCACACTATTCAAGACCTCCTGATCTATCCTACCATCCCTGCATATGAGTGTCCCAAGATACTTATAGGTGTCAACCATCTCAAGTGGTACGCCATTGTAGGTGACATTAACGACTTCCTCTTCTCTTCCTACACACATAACCTTACTTTTCTTGACATTTATGTCCACTCCTTTTCTCTTTAGCTCCTGATACCACTCCGTAATACTAGTTTGCAGCCTTTCCTGCGAGTCCGCCACAATCACTACATCGTCGGCATATAACATTGCTTGGGCTAGAACGGGCGTCATATTCCAGTAGCCCACCAGTGCTCGGGGTGTCCTTCTTTTGCAGACTTTCCCTATTTCGTCCATCACTATAATGAACAACAATGGGCTATGGCAGTCCCCTTGTTTGACTCCCTTGTAGAAGCTTATCATTTGTATTTGTTCACTTAATATTCACAATGGTGTTAAGTGTTACCAGTAAGTAAATTTATCTATTGTAAAAATTCACGTGGGAAATCTGCTTAGTTTAACCAGTCCATGCGTGACGGACTTGTGTATAGGTTGAGACCATACTTATCCAAGCTGAGACAGGTGATATTTAGGCTGTCATTGAGAAAATAAATTCCGTATGCACAAACGAGAATCATAGCCAATGTCCGATTATAAATAAGAATCAACTTGTGTGATACATTACAATCATAATTATATATTTCCCCGTCGGCATTATGGAACTAAGCTAATCGTGACCGGTTATCTGCAAGGTTCCACTCTTTACCAGTCACAGTGGGACTAAGGATTTTATTTAATGAGTCCGTTACTAAAGGTTCCTATTCCCTATAATGGAACCCTCGACTTAACAAAAACGATGTTTGAAATAAAGAAATTTGTATGCTATTAAAAAACATCTAAAAGTTGATTATATTTAAAAAGTCGATTTCGCGTCTAATATTTATGGTCATTTATGTTCTAAAGAATGCAGATATGGTATTTATTTTGATATCGATTGTGAGAGAGGAGAAAGATTGTTTCAAATAGTGTTCTTGTATTTAGTGCTACAGTGGTGACTGTGAGTCTTATTACATAAAAAGGATTAGAGGGAGCGTCGAGAGATTGGAACACGACATCCTGCCCAGGCCAATCTTTTTCGCTTTGAAAAATAGACTATTGCTTGAAAACATAATTTAGCCCGCCAAACCGGAGTGTGACGTTAACGACTCAGCAAATTATATCTCGTTTTCTCCCATCCCCCCTTCCACTTTTCCATTTTTGAGGGTGAAATACCGTTACTCATAGCTGAAAGGGAAGGGGGATAGTCAGTTTAGTGCAAAAAGGTAGTATAAAAAATACTTATCTGTGTTTATCTTGTTGCCTGTATAATAGTTTTCAATGAATTTCAACATCAATGAATGAAAAGTCCTTTCAGAAGTAACTAATGTTTTAGTTTTATTTAGTTGTAAAGTAAAACCACCCAAAATCTTATGCTTGATACAAGATGTGTTACTTCTGGTTTCAGAACTTTATTTCATGTAACATATATGTCACACTCGACATATTTAAATTGCTTGGTTCAGAACTCACCTATCGGTATAGCAATCTTAGTTTTTAATTACTATTTTGGGAAAATTCTGTTTTATTTCTCGTTGGACAAAAGAAAATTGATTTCTGTTCACGCGGGGGAAAAAATAATGTTTGGTCACTGTATTAAATCAGGATAAATTTAGTGATGTATTATATTAAAAATAACTTAGTTATAACTTTAAATTGGCGTTAATCTTGTCAATACATGTATAGCCACAAGAACAGGGTATACTGTATTATTTCACAAATATATGTGGTAATAAATGACCTCTTTTCCTACCTGTTCCAACATATATATATATATATATATATATATATATATATATATATATATATATATATATATATATATATTAGCTGAAATACCCAGCGATGCCTGGCAAATAATTGTTGACTGAATAATGACGGTATTTTTATAGCTTCGACGTGTACAATGACAATTCCGCAAGGGCGTATTGTTTTCCGTAAGGGACGGGATATTTTAGTTCAATAGATCTATCAATCAATAGACAAGAGATATTTTAGTTTTGATGAATAAATTAAAATGAGTTCCGAATCAATCGCTCTCCACACTTTGACACACCGTGAATAATTACGTAAATTATTTATTCAAAACATTAAACAATTCGAATTTTCTAATAACTTTTATACCTGGAGTATATAAAATAACAGTGTTGCCCTAAAAATAATGTTATTTATATTCAAAAAGCGAGGTGAGGGCAAAATATCGTAGCCCACCCTGCAACCGGAATAGTTTTTAGCGTAAATCTCGTTTATACTTCATAATACGACAAAAGTATATAAATAAATCACAAAATAAACACATTCTGATTTGCACGTTTCCACAAAAAACCAATAGGAAATGAAATTAAGCAATTTTTCATATATTGCCTCCCTTACAACCCTCCCCCCTCCCCCGGTCGTCCCTAAAAATTTTAACATAACTATGTGATAACCATGGAAGAGTTAATGCTAATTCACATGCTGTTTTGTGTAGCTCGGTTCAGTCAGTAGTGCCCAGTAAAATTGTTGAAGCCCACTATAGTGTTTAACGTTTATCTCTTTATACTTCGATATACGACGAAAGACTACGTAAAAAAAGTTACTTTTAATAACAAAGACAACAACTTCGGTTATGCGCATGTGTTTTTGCCGATTAACCAATAGGAAAGAAATATCCCGATTTTTCATTTGAGACGTATAACTCCACATTCTGCTCGTTCCTAGCAAAGTTCGTAAAGGTTATAATCAAAGGGACTTGATGCAAATTTACATTCCAGATTTTTTTTTTAGTTCGATTCAGTCATCTGTCCCCAATATAATTGTTGGCTCTCCCTTAAGTTTTTAGCATAAGTATGTCACATTTATACTAAGGTATACGACAAACGTATATATAGCAAATGCAACTACTTAATAAATAGTTTTGTGTTTGTGTGTTTATGTGCACTTTTGACAAAAAAAAACCAGTAAGAAACGAAATTTTAATTTTAATTTATTGCCTTCCTTATAACTCCCACTCCTGTCCGTTTTTGAGAATATTAGTATAGTCTATAGTCTAAGTTGGGTTAGTAGTAATATGCGTACCAAGTTTCATAAAATTCGCTTGTTTAGGCGTGAAAAGGTAACAAACAGACACCAAAGCTAAAAATGCTGATATTGGTTCCATGATATGTGAAACGAAAAAGTATCCTGAAATTTTGAAGAAAAAAATCAATGTTCAGACGAACGTTACAATTATACGTATATATATATATATCATTGGGCCTTTAAGAAAAGTAGTGAGAAAACATTAAGGTAGGCAGGTTAGTCAAATTAGCGCCAGGGTCTAAAAACATGTCAAAATGTTTAGAACTGAATACTCAGTAGAACATTTTTGGAAAGCTAACCATCACATCAAATTTGATTGTCAAGGTGAGGACAAAAGTTGATTGACACCAGGAAAGAATCGTACACTAAGCAATCAAGATAGTGAAATGTCCGTGAACTTAAATAGAGAATACAGTTATAGATTGAGTAATCTTTGGAAGGTCATTATTCCATCTAGAAAGAAATTTATAAACAAAGAAAGCACATTTACAAGGGACTTTTTGCACAATGTATTAGAGTGCATAGTATATATCTGTCAACATAATTACAAGGGTAGTCCCTTTTATTCTGTTAGTTGTCTTTTCAGAGATAGTCGTGCCTTACTTCGGCCTGGTATACGATCCCGGAGATTAATATGATAAAACTGAAATATATTTGCCAGATTCTAGCCACTAAATTACACAGCTCATTCGTAACGGACGTTTTGAAAAGTGTGTACGACGTAATCGAGCGATTCATTAAAATAAAATAATATTAATGATTCACTAATGAATCTAGTTGATAACATTTTGAACATCTGTGTCTTAAGACACAAAAAGGAGGGGACTTAACATTGTTTCAACTAATGGATTTAATTCAGTCGAGGCTATTTCATTGGGTGAAAGCAACAAAGTATTCTAGACAGAATTAGAGAGGGGCAATCCGGAGACATCAAGGAAAAAACAGAATTAAACAGAGGGAGCAAAGTAGAATGAAAAAAAAGAAGTGATAGCAGTATAAAGCATTGAACGTTTCAATACTAAAGGATAGAATATTTATTCATTAGCAACGACTTTATAAGATAAAACCATGCAGTTCCTGTTCAATTCAGCTACATTTCTACGATGCTTTAAATTATTTTAAAATGTGTTGTATATTTTAAATATTTATCTCAAAATCCCACAATAGCTTATCTTATTGAGCCTCTGAATACAGTACGTTGAACACCTAACAGATAGTTATCTGATAGCTGTATTAAGAACTCTGGAGCATGGCCGGCACTTCAGAAAAACAGAACTATGGAAGGTACGGGAAAGAGGTACTCGTAGCTTGCTTCTTATAACCTTGAATCAATCAGATGGTATCTTCTGACATAGTTGCCAGAGCCTGTAAATAAAAACCATTGGTCTGCTAAGTAAGTTTCGTTCGATACTTTTAGAAGCTTACTTCAAAACTAATGAAGTGTCATTATATCCCGTTAAGGTTGCTGGAAGATGGGAATGTATATGTTTATTCCAGGCATATTTGAGCATCAGCTTTGGGATTATAAAATTCACCTTGGAAGCAGCAAGCGAAAAGAAGCTTTTGGGAGATAGCCACAACTTCTGTATTTTTATAAAACACCCTTCGACTCCCATCTGGACACCATCAGACTCATTCCGTGACCTAAGCAAAATACATCAGGTTCTATGTATATGATCCACATAATGGAAAAAGGTAAATAAAAATATGAATAAATAGATGGAATGGGATCTATTTCTGCAGCCCATTCTCTATGCTTCAGTACAACTTCTAATCTCATCGTTGTTCCTTCGTTGTTTCTTTTCGATTCAATGTTTAAGTTTTGGAATCATTTTAAAAAATAGACTTATTTTTAACCATATTGTATATTTTTTAAAATCATGTAAGTGTTTATGTTGGTAAAGATTTGTAAATCTTATTATACTCGTAATATTGTTGTCTATTGCAATTTGTTATTGATAAGCTCCATAGCTTTTATTGAACCCCTCTTTTCTATATTCGAAAACATTTCTATGAAAATTACTGAAACTGCCAAACCTTTCGGAATATACTAAGAAGCGTTTTGTTTTCCTGTTTCAGGTGGTGACAGACCTTGTTGATGTAGCCGCATACCTTAGAGGTTTTCACCGAACTCACTCAGAGGGGTTCTAGATGAGGTTATTGGTGGTGAATGTATAGTCACTATCTCTCGCACACTGTTGGGTCGTACAGATCACAAATATTAAATTATGAAGGAAACCACACAATAAATTCATTCGAAAATTCCCAAGAGACAAGCTCTGGCTATAGTTGGAGGGATCCAGAAAATTACATGAGCTTGCGACGAAGTTTATTTCGTCTAAACAGAGTAGAAGATTACCTCGGTCTTCAGTCAACATGTAGCTCTACAGACATGAAAAGGTGAAAACCTCCGTTGTTGCTTGGACGGGATAAAATTGTGCATGTTCGATGAAATTCGACAAAAAAAATGATGATGAGGCTAATGAGATTAGCCATAAAAAAATTTCATACGCAAAGCTACCGAGATACAATACTGGCTGAATAGCATGAATGGAGAAGAGAGAGGGGGGGGGTGCTTTTGCGAAAGTACCACAACCAATCAGAACAATAGTGTATGCAAGCCTTTTAGGGAGGAGCATATACTTGCAGAAAAGACATAATTTTCAATAACGCAGAAGCGCCAAATAATTGAATAATAAAGTTGTATTTTATACTATACAGACGAAGATATTCTGTATCAGCATAATGGAGACCTTTGCAGACGTTAGCTTCATGATAACTAAAGGAATATTAGCGCAATAATCAGCATTTAAGTTGAGCATATACACAATTCGAGAAGCCTAAGCACCCAAGGATTTTTATTCCTTTTCCAGGAAAGAGATCTACCTATTAGAAATAAATAAGCATTAGCGATGGAGATGAACGACAAGGAATGATTTTTGGTTACAAGGAAACGTTGAAGGGCCCTTACCGTTCTCAGCCATCATTAAGAAGTAAGAAAGAGGCTGAGCCAGGGCTTACTCCGAACCAGGTTTCTATTCCTCTGTTCATTAGTAGTCGATTTTGAGAGAGTTATTCGATTTCACTTGACTCTCTTTAAATCGAGTTTAGTACCTTCCCGTACTGGCCAGCCCTTTCAGAGGGTTGCACTTAATATTACAAATATTTAAGAAGCTTAAACTCTCAAAGGGAATAGTTGATTTGGCTTTTTAATAATTACCCATCCCTTTTCAATGAGTAATAGCTTCAGCCCTTGAGGAATATCTACTCATTTAAATGAGAAATTCCTGTAGACCTGCACTCTCAGCTAATGTAAATTACCTTTGTCGAAAAGGGTGTAGTCTAAATTCAATGGACAACGAGACATCTAAACGGAACTTCTATATTTTCTTAATCACGCTGCAATTTAACAATTCAAACAATGAAACGGGGGGAAATCCTTGGATTACTTATTTATTACGGCTCTACTCATAAAGTCATTGGGCATTAAAAAAATAGTAATAACGAAAGGAACAGAATAATATATTTAAAACCAAAACTATTAGAAAAAGGTAAATTAAAAAATAAATTAACTAAAAACCAAAATTAAAATAAAATTATATCACAAAATAAGAGGCGGCATCTAATAATCATACTAATAGCAAACAGAAAACGTAGATTTATTTTATAGATTTTAGATGAATTTTCAATTGGTTTCTATTTTCCTGCATCTGAGAACAATATATGAAACCGTCAGGATCTCTTTGTCATGGCTAGACTGGACTCATCATGGGATCGAGTGTAATTAAGGGGTTGCCATGAGTTAGTGCACAATGCCCAATTATTGTATTATTTTCGTAAAGGAAACCTCGTCTTGTCAACTACTTCTATGTGATGTCTCTCAGGGAAAAAAAGAGGTGTTCACATCCCGAACCTTGTTACTTCTTGTTACAGACTGACGTCATTTTTCCAATCATTGGCAGTGGAAAAAGACAAAACATGCAGATTTTCATCTTAGAATCTAACTCTTTATGCTAAACATCTGCGTTTCTATTTCATAGTATTCCTCAGTGAGAGAGAATCCATATGATGATGATTTTTGAATTAGAAGACTTTCTTTTTCTCGCAAAAAATTGAATGACAATGAATCTCAACTACAAGTGAATCAATGTTCTCTATTGCCCGCATTGATCTCAATAAGTCCATGTGACTAAATAATGCAAAATTCCTTTCTTTTATCTTTTGTGTTAGACTCAACGTTTTATGCCAAATGCTCACTCTTGAAAAGTCCAAAACAAGAGGGTACTCAAAATCTGTTTCGTCGTGAATCTGTGCTACATTATCCCTGATAATTCAACTTTGGATACATCGTAGTAAAAATGTTTAAATTTGATATATTTGCCTCTTAGAAGAGAATCATGTACATCCTGGGATTTGTTACTTTTTAATTACTCAGTCAAAAGTTTTCGACAAGAATTGCGCCAAAGTCCCTTCAATGAGTGGTGCGGCCTACCTGTTAAAGGGAAAGGCGTCGAAACTTTTGATGATTGGAAAAAATCAAATTCTTGGATGTGTGAAAAACATGGTCTTTCCTCTTCTGAATGGACTACAGCAATAAAAATGAATACCAACCTTGTGCCAGTACGCTCTGTCCCAGGAAGGAGCTTAGGAACAACCCGCTGCCGTCATTGCAGCGAGACCGAAACCCTCCCGCATGTTCTAGGTTCCTGCCCATGGGGCGAGCAAATGCGCATTTCTCGGCATCATAAGGTCCAGACTCAAATTGCTCACCTCTTGAAAAAGAAGCACCCAGATTGGGATATATTTGAAGAGGTGGCTTGCAATTCCTCAGACGGCACTCCAAGAAAAGCGGATATTATAGCCATCACGAAAAATGAAAAAAGGGGCTTAATTCTGGATCCTACTGTCCGTCTTGAGATTAACAAAAAGCAAGCAGACGAGGTGGACCAGGAGAAGAAGAAAGCATATATGAACCTTGTTGCCCCTATTTCATAAAGACATACGAAATCTAAGACTGGACAGTTATGGGGCTACTGTTCGGGTCTAGAGGAGTCCTCCATCAAAAAACGGCTAATATACTAATAGAACAAGGGCTAACAAACGATGATCTGAAGAACTTATCCACACTTGTTCTAAAATCATCAATAAGGATCATACATCATCATTTATATAAAAAATAAAGATAAAAGAATAAGCTACACTCTCACCTGAGATACCCCCCTAATCTGCAATATTCAAATTATTCCAATTTTTCGTATACAATTTAAATAAAATTAAAATAAAACAAAAACCTTATTACCAGAAATTGGCGGATTAGGAGGCTGACCATGCAGGTACCCTCAGAAGGAGGGCAGCTTATTTTGTTTGTTTGTTTGTATCTCTCTATATATAGGGTTGGCAAATAAGTCCTTTTGGTTTTTGTATTCATGTTTTGTTTACAATATGTCACATTTATCTGATGCAATTAATCCCAACAGAGGATTGTTTATCGTATTTGTAATATGTAAACAGTTATGTCTGTCAACACTTGTTAAGATTAGGTCAGTATTGCGTTTGTAAATCTTGGAGACCTAGCAACGAACCACCTGGAACCACATCTAAAGCGGGATTGCACCCAAAGAAGATAATGCTTTCTGTATGGTGGGATTTCAAGGGTGTGATTTTTTATGACCTGCTGCCACAAAGTAAATCAATCGATTCCACTCTATACTGATCACAATTAACAAAATTGAATGAATCAATTCGACGGAAACGCCCAGAACTGGCAAATCGAAAGGGTGTCGTCTTCCATCATGATAATGCCAGGCCCCACACTTCGTTAGTCACCCGCAACAAATTGTTAGCCCTTGGATGGGATCTTTTGCCCCACCCTCCCTATTCACCGGATCTTGCTCCTAGTGACTACCACTTATTCCGGTCTCTACAAAATTCCTTAGGTGGAAAACGGTTTGAAAACGAACGCTAATAAACCACAGACATTCTAAGAGCATGGGATTATTCAGCTGATGGAGAGATGGGGTAAAGTAATAGAAAATAATGGACATTACATTGTAGATTAAAATAAAAATTATGTTCAAAATATACAATAGTTTTCTTTCAACTTAAAAAACCGAAAGGACTTATTTGCCAACCCTATATATATATATATATATATATATATATATATATATATATATATATATATATATATATATATATATATACTGAAATACTGAGGGATACTGCTCAGCAGAGGTATTGTAACGCAAATATATTCAAGATTTAAGAATGAACATTATTTATTAGCTCTGTCCTCATGACCCCCCAATATTCATCGAAACCTATACCTCAATATTCTATAAATAATTTAATATAAGATAATAATTTATATATATACACACACATATATATATATATATATATATATATATATATATATAAGCTAAGTTACCCGGCTTCGCCCGGAAATTTATTTGAGGCTGTATGATAATGGTATTTTTTTGGCAAGGCTTTACTTTACACAATATTTTGACATCCCCCCCCCAGTGTTTAGGGTTTATACCCGTCCTTGCAAATAATAAAATTATTTGTTATGTAAGGCTACACTGTCCTCAAAAGTTGTATATATCCCGTCTCCTGTGCATGTCGTTTTTTTTTATTTTTATAACGTAATGTACCATATAATTCATCATAGAAAGTATTCTGTCCTCCGAACCATGTATGAAAAAAAGTTTCTTTCCCTTGATGCGGTAAAAAGCCTAACGGTGACATCTGTTTAAGTTACGTCATAGCCACTATTAAAAATACTCTTTTGTAAGTCTCGATTATAAACTGTATATTCACATTGGCACATTTGTTATAGTAATAACAAATCTGATTACATTATCTTCACAATACTAAAACTGTTTGTTCGAATAAATGTCACGTTTTAATTAAATACACTTCGGGCAACGGGCAACCTGGCGTTTCTCAGGAATTAATGTTTAGGATAAGAGGGGGGGGGCAGTTTACTTTACTTGGTGCAATCTGTTACTAGCGTTAAAAAAATAACATTGATTTGAATTATTAAGGATAAATATATTAACATAGATTTGTATTAATTTATCCAGGTGACTTGCTTGGGTAGTTCATGTTGGAAAGAATTGTTAAGCATATCAATATTTCCACGCAAATTGCTTGAATCTCGTTATACGAAAAAATGTATAAATCAAAAGTTACTCTAAATAATAGAATAAACAACTTTTACCATGTGCATATCTGCCGAAAAACCAATAGGAAACGAAATATCGCTATTTTTAATTTCAGGCCTCCCTTATAACCTCTACTCCTGTTCGTCTCAGAGAATATTAATATAGCCTAAAGTCTAAGTTGGGTTAGTAGTAATATACATACCAAGTTTCATAAACTTCGGTTCAGCCGTATATGCGTGAAAAGGTAAAAAACAAACAGGACACCAGAGATAAAAATTGCAGATATCGTGTCAATGACATGTGATTAAATAAAATACTTAGTCCCACCCTGGCTAGAAAAGGGTGGTAACCTGTAGATATCCCGTCCGCTTTCATCTCTTGTAGCACTAGTTGTTTAATTTTTGTTTGATCGTCACCAAACTCGATAGACAACAACAATAGACACATTTTTTTTAATATCTGAGGGAGAGAGGTGAAAAATTTTAAAAAATCGAAATTTAAAAAAAATCCGTTGCAGGGAGTCGATCAGAAAAGGTTGCATGCGCAATCATGTTGCAAATTTAATTTTCTACCTCTGTAGAAACAATTTTTTTTTCTGTTACGCGAATCGAGATATTTATCTTGATAAATAAACCTCTAAGGTTTGTCTGATTTTCTTTTTAAATTCGACGGGGCAATTTGTTTTAAATTTCAGCCTATTCTTAGTGCAATTCCATCAAAATTGAAAATCGTATCTGTCTGTATTCTTCTCCGTCTGTTTGTTACTTAATCACTCAGAAACGGCTGGAGGATTTCTATGTATATCAGGGAGAGTCAAAACGGATAATTCCGTCCAAAATAGAAAACGTTTCAACACTTGAATACTTCCTTACATCCTATAAGGCAGTAAAAATGGAAAAATCCATAAATTGAAATCTAGGATTTCGTACTATCTTAAACACTATTCTTTATATCATTATAAATGGTTGCCAATATTATAAAAACTAAAATAATATTATTTTTAAATAAAATTCCTATCCTATTTTAGTTCCTGACTTGAATCGCATAGTTATCCGCGTTTAAGTAGGACTAAACTCAAACGCGGATAACTTTATACGATTCAGGTCGGAAACTACAATAGGATAGGAATTTTATTTAAAAATAATATTATTTTAATTTTTATAATATTGTATTGAAATATAATCCTAAGGAAGAACAGAGTTTTTCCCCCTTTTAGCAGATTTCCTAGATACTCATGACGCGATTTTCGAAATGTTTCTTCAAATGTCCATGGATCCTACCCAGGAAATGACGAAAATGCGGTTCGTTCAAAATGATATATATATATATATATATATATATAAAAGTGGCGTAATCCAACGATAAACGTTTTAGCCTAATGGTCTGAAGGCATCTGATAAAAAATAAATTCAACAATGCATAATCACGGGTAAAACAACATTAATATTAGTATTTTTATAACTCTTCCGGTCTAAAGTTCGTTCTCTCTTATACAAATACTTCTGTCGCTTATTTTTATAAATGTTTATAAATATGTAGATAACATGAATGTATTAATTTGAATATTTTTTGTATGTGTGTAGAGGTTTAATTTAATAAACACTTCTATGTTTTATTGTTAAACAGTGTTTAAAATATTCTCTTATTGTTTCTTAAATTATTCAATCTGTGCATGTATTCTTATATATCACATCACATTAAACATTGGTTGAGGTAACTTTTATTTTTAACACATTCAAATACACAATTTACTTATACACTCAAACATACATACTGACCACAGAGATATGATACTAAATGCAATTCAAATGGGAAAACAAATGTTTAAAATCACAATTTAGGTCACTTTGTAAGAGAACCCTAGAAAAAACATTTTATCCGTGAGGTTGATAGCTGAATTAAATTATAGAAAACGAACCCTAAGGTTTGTCTGATTTTGTATTAGAATTCGTTGGAGAACAATTTTTTTTTTTTTTTTCGTTTCTAAGAAGAATGGCGAAGAAAATTGGAATTCTTCTCTGTCTGGATGACTGTCTGTTACGCACTCACTAAAAAACAGCTCGGACTATTTATATGAATTTTTCATGGAATTTCATGAAAACAAATGGACACATATTTACACGTGAAATCGTTTCTTCTTGATCACGCCAACGTCGTGTAACATGACTAGTATGTTATATTTACAGAGTACTCGGCGAAAGGTGAAGGTAAATAGAAATTTAAATGATTCATAAATTTTATAGCCAGCTTTTTCAAATTCAGTCGATGCCTCTTAGTAGCACTACCCGAAACATAGTAAAACCAAAACTACATGTTGTAGAATGACCTTCTACAAGCTAAGTCAGGCATAGACTAACTAAAAGTAATATGTCACGTCCACTGACTACAATCAAAACGTAAAACGATAAAAAGTAAAACATCAATAGTCACTGAAGAAGTGAAGTCTTAACACTAAACGAAATTATTATATTCCCTAAAAGATCTTTATAATGTGCATGTTTTCCTCTATTTTCCACTTGTTAGTGTTCTCTTCTCTTTCTAATATTCTTAAATTATTAAAATCAATTTATGATTGCTAGTGATAGCAGAGCTACTGCTAGAGAAGTGTTATTTTCCTTATTATCTAAATCCATTAGTAATTGAGATGATTCTCTAGCATACATTTTATTGCAATCCGTTTTATATTTATTATAATTCGTTCCGGGTTCGATTTCAACCATTAGCCAGCATGACCTTTATTGTTGGAACAAACGGTTAAACATGGAGTATGGAAATGATCAAATAAACATTTTCCAGTCAGGAAAGGAAAATCTTAATTGGATGACGTCATCACAAAACGTATTTTCATTTATCTCACACAGGAAAAGTTCAATGAAAACAATATATGGTATTTAAGCTTTCAGGGCTTTTTAAGGGGATCAAGATAAAACAGGTTATTGTTAATACGACATGAGTATTAATGTGGATTTACTGAACGGTGAACATTTAAAAAATGCAAATAGCACGGTTAATATTCATGATAGAGAAAATACGCGAATGGCATCCTTATTGTCAATTAAATGTGCAATGGATTTGGCTGTATACATGTTTTTAATCTTTATAATACCGGAGATAATTGGAATTTTCAAAATTCCTCCACCTCTAAGCTCGTCCCCCTACCATTGTTCCGCTTTCTCCCATTACAGAACTAGACCTTTAGCTTTACATCATACATATGTTTAAATTTAGAGTTTGGTAATAAAGATTGCTAAAGCGTTAATTGGCATATACATATACACATACACCGCCCACTGTTCACTATATAACCTCCAGGAACCTGAAAACACCTATCACTTCCTCACTGTTTGTCCCATTCTCCGGGAGTTCTGCCTCATCTGGTCGAAACACTCTCAGCATGGATCAAATAATACTTAAATAAAATCCTGAGTTCCACCCTTGCTGGAAAAGGGTGGTAACATGTGGATAACCCGTCCCAATTAGCCTTAGTTGCAAAAAGTGGACGTTAATAAATAATTAAAATTTAAATACAAGTAATATCCATCCTGAACGGAGGAGATTACATTAACTTGTAGAAATATCTGAGTATAAATATAAGAGTGCTGGAAGATATCGCAGACTCCTTTATTTTGAATTTAATTTATAAATTTAGTTGTTGTTTTATGAACTTATAATACGGAAACAATTCTAGTGTTATTATTTTTTTTATTTTTTTTGCCAATCACCATCGATGTGGGGCACAAACCTAATAAAATAAAATAAATTATTTTTTTTCTTTTCATCAGTATTATGTTATACCATTACAAATTTGTATTACAATCTTTAATTATTTATATAGGAGCATGTCTTATGTATTTATTATGAACTGTGGCATACGTCACTTCTGTTAACGGTGTTTACCAAGTACTATGTAAATTATTATGTATTTCCAACACTAGGACTTCCCCTACGACTTACAGGAACTTTTGACGGAAGGCTGCCCATACATTAACAACTTATTCTCATACCTACACAAAACTCAAATACATGACAAAATTTAACATACAAATTAAAGTCTGTGGTGTGCAACAAGATTTCAAATTATAGGCGTTAATTGTATTGTATGAGTTTATACAAATGTATATGTTTACCCTGAGAGAGGAAATTACGAAAATCATTAGCAAAAGTACAATTTTCATACATTCATTTCCTAATGATCATCCACCATCGGTAATTATGCTCATTACATTTTTTTTTTCTTTTCATTTTCTTTTTTTTATGTTCACTTATAATATGTTTATCTATTTCATTTAAGTTATTTGTCATTTCTTTTTAGTTTTTATTGTTACTTGTTGTTATCTCTTATCTATTTTACTTTTGTTATTTAACTTTGGCCAGTTTCTGACTTTTGAAAGGGCAAATCACCTTTTACGTGATGCCCATAAATAAATAAATGTATTTCCGAAATAATTTAAATTTAATTCACTAGAAAATAAAAATTCCATTACTACTACTATTTACTTTATTTCATATATATATATATATATATATATATATATATATATATATATATATATATATATAGTAGATAGATAGTTTTGAACGGACCTCTTTCCGTCATCACCTGAGGTAGAATCGATGAACAATAGAAGATATTTTTCGAAAACTGAATCATGAGTACAACTTCAATTCTTTATGGAAAAACTGGTAAAAACACATAGTGAGTTATACATGAAAAGAAAGGGACAAATCGCTAATAGTTGAGGAAGTAGCCACCACAGTGGATCAAATGCCGGTTTATTAGCCAACCCCATCTCGGACTACTGTAAAAGAGAGGACGAGGTCCCTCACCTAATAGTTCATGCACTCCAGTAGACAGGCTCCATGCACGCCTAATCAGGCTCCGTCTACGCAAGATTTTCGATATCCCACAAGGCATCTCTTCCTTCCATCGGAACCAATCAAACACAAAGGCTTTTCGGTCGAGCTTTACATTACCTCTACAAAACTTAAACTCACTTTTCTTACATATGCCCACTCATAACGATTTTGACGAATGCTCAAAATCAGGGACGGAGAGACAATAACCCGCTCCCCTGCCGTCTCGTGGGAAATCCCGAAAGGTACCATAGTAGCTCCTATTGTTTTCCCATTTACGAATTCAAATCAAATTGTTACGTTTATTGCAAAGTTAGTAATAAACGTTGTTTATTAGAGTTCTTTTGAATTGCAAAATTAAACACACACAAGCTTGACAGTTTTTATCACTGCACAATTTATTTAAGAATACACTACACACTTCCTTATTCTTAACTACTACTCACAGTATGTACTGATAGCTTCACTGTTCTTGTTATTACACAGTCCAAAAACTCACTCATGATCGCTGAAGTTCACAAAAATACGGCACTGCACTGAGCTCTGCAAAAAAAACAGCACTGCACTGTTCTTTAGTTAAACATTGCACTAAACTGTTCTTTTCATAAACACGGCACAAGACTGTTCTTCACATAAAACACCGCCCTGCAACTAAGACGTACTGTCCTACTAAAGCTGCACTGAACGCACTGTGCATCATCACTTGAAGAGAGCTGAGAACAAACTGATAACTGACTCAGGGTGGGCTTAGGTCCTTTTTTATAGCATGTCGGAAAACATCAAAGCGGAATTCTGGACTCTTCTAGATCTAGACTGGTATTGCCGCGGACGGACGAGACCATGTAGCGGCAACTTTTATCCGAATACGTGACTATCTCTGTTTAATTTTAGCAGATTTCCCTTAAGGGAAATCAGCTACCTATTGAGGTCGTACTCATAAGGCGATTTTCGAAAAATTTCTTCAAATGTCCATCGATCCTACCCAAGAGATGACTAACATGAGTTCCGATCAAAATTATATACATATATATATATATATATATATATATATATATATATATATATATATATATATATATATAATATAATATGTATTTGTCTGTTAACGCTCTAGCGGTCGCAATTTTTGTTTGATCGTTACCAAAATCGATATTTAAACGTTTTATACAAAAAGGCAGATCAAGTTCGTTAATGGCTAAAATCAGACCTGCGGGAGGGGGGGTTTAGAGTAGGAGGGGATTTTCGAAAATTTGAAATATCTCCGTTAACATACGTCGGATCAAAATATTGTATAGAACTAATCTTATTGTAAATTAAATTTACTATAAATATTGTTCTATACATTTATTCTCTATCTTGAATACTAACCGAGATATTTGCATTTTTATTAATTGTGGTCCGATAACGGATGACTGAATTTCCCGCCAAAAGCTAGTTCGGCCATTTGCAGTAACTGTTCGGCTCGTATGAAGATTTCTCTATTGTATAACTTCACGTGGGAAATCTGCTTAGTTTACGCAGCCCCTGCGTGACGGACATTTTCATATATTTAATTTTCGCAACAATATCAACGAACAAATATCATGGTTCAACCAGACGATATTTCTATCTACAGCAGCTCCATAAATCTATCCGAGAAGTACCCATTAATGAATCTACTCGCTGCCCATTCACTCTCCATCAATATCCATGTAAATTGTTCCTTGCGGATGGCCTGATCTTGTCATTTCCCAAGCCTGGCCATGCACATCTCTCTAAATCCTTCTCCTACAGCCTGAAGTTAAGTATCCAAAACCTCATCCTTAAATCATATCTTTCCGACAGACATGTCCAAGTTTCATTTGGTTCCTCAGTCTCATCCTTATTCCCCCAGCTGGCAGGTGTACCACAGGGGGGTATCCTAAGTCCTTTCCTATTCCTTACCTATACTGACGACATCCCATCACATCCCGAAACTTCCCTTCTCATGTATGCAGATGATACTGCAATCGTGACTTCCATATCAGACCCAAATATGGCATCCGCATCTTTACAAGAACACCTAGCTCTGTTAGAATCCTGGCTGACTCAATGGAGGATCAAGGTCAACAGCAACAAATCAAGCCATCTAACATTTACCCTCCGACGTTCCATTTGCTCTTCAGTTACTCGCAATAGCGCACTAATTCCTCAAAAATCATAAATTAAGTATCTAGGATTCACACTAGACAAGCGACTAACTTGGAAACCCCACATCACATTAAAAAGACAAGAAGTGAATCGACGGTAAAGACTTCTACTAAGACTACTTGACAACAGATCTAAACTATCACTACACAACAAACGACTAATTTATACGACAGTGCTCTGACTAATATGGACATACGGACTTAAACTTTGGGGTTCCACTAAACCTTCAAATTCCTACAAAATCCAAACCCTCTAATCTAGAATACTCCGCAAAATTACAGATCCCCCTTTTTACGTATCGAATTTAACTCTTCATAATGACCTCAACATTCCTTTTGTCCATGCCCTCGCCAAATCCCGATATCAGAAATTCCACTCTCTCCTTCCCACACATCCTAATCCTTTAGTCGAATCACTTTCATCTACCCATATTCCAGAAAATCTAAGGCGACGTCTGAAGCGTAAGTGGCCAAGAGATCTTCTCGTGTAGTGTACTGTTTAACTCCATAATACAACCCAATGTTCCTCCACTATGGGTATTGTCAATGTACAACTCCACACCTCAAGAAAATATTCAAGCCTTTCTTAGTATCGTATCATTTGCTTGTAATATTTAAATATGTTGTTGCAAATAAACGAATAAAAAATTAAAAAAAAAAAAAAAAAAACAAAAAAAAAAAAAAAAAAAGTATCCAAAGAGACCCCACCCTGCTTCATGGAACTTTTCTCCTAAAATGTCTCACCTTAACATTTTTCTATAGTTCAACATCCTTCTATGGTGAGGTTCGGAAGATTGCTCGGCACCCTCTTAGTCTATATACTATATTCCAAATAATCTTTAATCGCCACAGTAAATACTATGGTTGCCTACAGTACCACCTCAATGCTCTGCTTTCCTCCAGCCCTCCTCCAAACCCCGTCATCTCGTAAGCCTCAAGCGCTCAGGTTAATTAGAAGGTAATGAGGCCCTCCTCATTGACGTCACCGTATTACCCTAAATTCAAATCTTCCTCATCTGAACCCTCTATCTTCTCAATCCCTTCATTTAATATATTTCATTCGGGCTGTTCAGGATTTCTTTCCTTCCATCTCCCAATGATGAATTCTATATTCTTTTATTTCATAGCGTTAATCCAGATACACGGTAATCCTACCTAATTCACTCGAAAGTAACAGTACAACTAAATCGATAGATGCTTCAGTAGATTTAAAAAGTGTTCAACAAACTTAGTAAACGTTTTAAATAATGAAAACTGAAATATTTTTCCATGATACTGTTTTAGAAGATTTTCCTTAAGAATAATCAGGTATTCAGGTTGTACTCATTACGCGCTTTTCAAAAACATTCTCCAAATGCCCATCGATTCTAACTACGAGATGACGAAAATGAGGTCTGTATTAATATATATTCAAGCTAAGGTACCCGACTTTGTTTGGGAGATCATTAGAAGCTGAATGATGACTGTATTTCTTTTGGCAAGGCGTCATGCATTATATTTTTACATTTTCTCGTCTCAGTGTTTAATGTTTATACCAGAATATCTAGTAACTAAAGAGAAATTTTTAGTCTTGATGAATAAGAAGAAATTATATTATATATCATATATTCCTCAGTACTGTTAAAAATACCGTAGACAATATTAATCATAATCATAGATAGCATTCATCATTATTAATACCTTTATTACGTACTACTAATGATGAACATACTACTTACGTAATTAACTTAAAATTGGGTAAGTTGATAGGGTTTTTTAGCAGATTTCCCTTAAGGGAAATCAGCTATTCAGGTTGTACTCATGACGGAATTTTCGAAATCTTTCTTCAAATGTCCATCGATCCTACCTAGTATATGACGAAAATGAGGTCCGTTCAAAACTGTGTGTGTGTGTGTATATATATATATATATATATATATATATATATATATATATATATATATATATATATATATGTCTGTTACCGCTCTACCGGTCGCAATTTTTGTTAGATCGTTACCAACCTCGATATTTAGTCGTTTTATGTAAAAAGAAAGATCAAGTTCGTTAATGGCTGAAATCGGGCCAGTGGGAGGGAGGGGGTTTAGAGGGGAGGATTTTCTAAAATTCGAAATATTTACGTTACTATACGTCGAATCGAAAAATTGTATAGATTTAATCTTATTGCAAATTAAATTTACTATAAATATTGTTATATACATTTATTCTCTATCTTGAATATTAACCGAGATATTTCCAGTTTTATGAAATCGGGGCGGATAACGGATGAGAGTGAGTTTCCCGCCAAAAGCTAGGTCGGCCGTTTTCTTAACTGTTCGGCTCTCGTGAATTTCTCTATTGTAAAACTTCACGTGGAAAATCTGCTTATTTTACGCAGCCCCTGCGTGACGGACTTTTTTATTTATATGCACATGTCCTACACTATCAAATGTTTTAGAAACGTCCAGAAAAATAATGGAACAGTCTTTTTGCATATATCATATAATATTATATATTAACTATATATAATATATATTAAATATGTATTTTTATATCTACATATATATGTTACATTATATATTAACAAACATCAGAAACAGTATCTTTTAATTCATATTAATTATTATTCGCCTCCTTCACTCATCGCCAATTGTTTTAACGAAACATACGAATCGCAATTGCTACAAAGTATGAAACATAGTAAATAAAATAAATTCTAGTTTCTCTCTCACACACATTAATAATGATTTGTGTATACTGGGTTTTGTAATCATTCAATATTAACTCCTGTCTTTATAATCTATACGTAGTTTACACATTCAGTTAAACATCGGTTTCCAGCTAACGATGTCTATGGCCGTTTCTTAATCTGAAAATGCAACTAACGTTTTTGATTCATGCCCCTCTTTCTTTCCAGGTTAATTCTTAGAGCTAAAAGAGCTTTTCTGACGCCTCTTCTGAATCGAAATCCAAATTAGTCTTCACCAATGTAATGTTCAGTTTCATTGCTTAGCCAATTTTTGATTACACATTACAGTAATTTAGAAGAAAAAATGAGAAAGATTAAAAATAATTCTGTAATTACGCAGCTCTTTCTGTTACTTTCAGTAGGTGTAAAAAGTGTTCCTCTTCTGATTAAAATATTTTTGTATTCAGAGCAATCATTGAATTCATCAAAGAACAACAACTTCATTTCCCCACCAAGGTTCTTAAGGAGCAGCTGGGATCTCATCGACCTCAGCTGGTTTTTTAATCTTTCAGATACTCGTGGTTACGTTCCTCCATCAAAAAGGGAAGGCACATCTCATATTTATATAGATCTGATATTTTCTCCGCTGCTTCACCGACAGTAGTATCGAAATTACTTCTAAAGTTCTTCTATACTTCCTTTCCAAAGGTCGCATATTTCATTATTATCACAGAGATTCTATAACCCCATAACTCCGTAATATACAAGTTTGAATCCTACGATGTCTCCACTGAATGATTATTTATTAGCTCTGCACTTATTCCTCCGAGGTATCTGCCTTATGATATCACGGAAATATTTACATTGAAACAATATCCTCCTCAAATATTCCGCGGATTAACAAAATTAATAAACGGAAGGATCAAAAAGGTCAAACACCTCCACTCTTAATACATATATATACATATATTAAGAGTGGAGGTGTTTGACCTTTTTGATCCTTCCGTTGATGATGGACCTCCACCAGCCAGCACAAATCCAGAGAAAATTAATAAACATTACAGAGTACCTAAGTCTGAATCTGTTGTCCTAATGTTCAATTTAAATTCAGTAAATCTACTGTATACTCTTCTTTTATTGTTCTGTTTTCTCCATTTCAAACACGGAGAAATAATAATAATAGCTGGTTGAGGAAAAACGCTAAAATCTGGTATTTGAAAATATGAGTAAGTCTGCTGTTGCATTTAAATTAATATAAATGTTACTATTGTCATACCTATCGGTGGAGACCGTCGTCACTGGTTGATGGTTGAGTACCGCTGGCAAGCGCTTTCGATGCGATGGCATCATCTTCAAGCCTGTCAATAGTTGTACTGAGTTGGATGTCCTCCAGTCAGTGGGTTTTATGCTCTGTTCACCGTATTAATTGTTTACGTTTAGTCCAGATCTGTTTACTTACCACTAAGATCTGTCAAACGAGGGGTGTTGATGTTCAGGTAAAATGTTTTCGTGTGGTGGGTTGTTTACGTATTAAATCGAGATCTGTTTACTTACCACTCAGATCTGTCGACGGGTTGTTGATGATGCCATCGCATAGAAAGCGCTTGCCAGCGGTACTCAACCATCAGCCAGTAACGACGGTCTCCACCGATAGGTATGACAATACTATCATTTATATTGGCGGTTCTAACCCTTTATTTGAATATAAATTGCCTAGGTTCGGAGAAGAAGTATTTTGATTGGGTGATTTGACGGTCACGCATTCCTGTCAGAGCTCGGTCCAAATTTCGGCAAATTATTTCACTTTATTCTGAATCATCACACAATGCTGAAAACGTTTCGGTAGTTAGTTTTAATGCATCAGCCAACGATTCAAAGTAATTAAGGTTCTAGAATAGTTTTTAACGATTTTTAAAAAACAATTACCATCATAGGTGAACAATATCATTTATATTTGTTGTTAAGTTAGCATTTAATGATTGAATTGAATTTAAAAAAGTTAAATAAACAAACTCAATCACTTTTATTTGCTTTTCACTAATAAATATGTTTCGTCTTAATTATATATATTTAATTTCATGACTGAGAAAATTATCTGTATTTGATTATTACTACAATATTGGGTTGCTGTTATTCTGATGTCAGAAAAGAAGAGGATTTATTTTTGCTGCCATGAATTCAACTCCCCCCACCCCGGGGTCTGATTACATCGTTTAGTAGATATCCGCATAATTTTGACTCACCAGGAGGTATAGCAAGACAAAGAATGCGGTAGAATCTGTAGTACAAGTGCCTTGCCCAAGTAGATCCCATCCTGTACTCAGTGGAGTTGGGTGGACATCTGAACTATACCCTTCAGAGTGCGGTGGCGGGATCCTCCGTCGTCATGGCTGTTGTTAAGAACCGTAGGTACGTTCTGGAGCATGTGTCCAGTATATGCTTAGAGGTTAGATCATACTGGTACCACGGGATTGGCGGAGGAAGCCCTCGCCTACAATCTGTTAGACCAGAAGCTGATGGGTTGTGTCTGGATCCGCTTTGCGGCTACCAGTCACAGATTACACCCTCAGTCAGAGATTTCAGAATTGGTTAAAGAAGGGGCTTCTTAATCTCTTCGCTCCCTGATGACAATTATCGTCTCATTTAATGACGTAATTGATTACCAGAGAACTGAGGATCTGCTGGAACTGTAGGATTCTTCCGTCCCAACATATGCCTGGAGGAATTAGGAGAGGGTAAGGAGGGGTTTTAGGACTGTCGGCCAGGTACCCTCCATCCTCTTGTGGCGTACAGACTGGCATGAACTCGAAAACAAAATTTTAAATTATTTAAGAATTATTACACCTTTTAACAAACGAACACTATAACTTTAATAAAAGTAATCAATTTATGTAATGAACATAATTATTATGATCTAACTTGAACGGGATTGAATACACTTTCAATGTGTTCATTCTAAAAACGAATAAGTTAATTAGCTAATTCATGTTGCTTCTGTCAGATATCTTTAAGGTATGCATGCATGATAGTAAAACATTTTATTAATTGCAATAATAAATTTAATAACATAGCATAACACCCTTTCTCACAACTTAAACATAATATACTTTAAAGTTATAAATTTTCACTGTTCAAAACTAAAAGAGAGAGAGAGAGAGAGAGAGAGAGAGAGAGAAGAGAGTTTTGAACGGACCACATTTCGTCATCTCTGACGAAATTCTGGATGAAAAATTTCGAAAATTGATGAAAATGATCACCTCAATAGCAGGTTTGCCTCCTTAAGTGAAACCTGTAATTATGCTCCCTATTACTTAATTAATCAAACTATTGATTGATTGACTATTACAGAACTATTGACGGAAGGCAGCCCACACATTAACAATATATTTTCATACTTACACAAAATTGAAATATATGATAACATTTAACATGCATTAATCATCCACCAACTGTATATGTATTTTTTTTTTTTTTTTTTTTGGTACTTGTTATTATTAGTATTACTGCTAAGTTATGTGCTACTATGTCTTGTTGCTAAGGTATATGTTATTATTACTTGTTGTTTAGGTATTTATTATTGTCCCTTGTTGTTAATGTATTTGTTATTATTACTTTTTGCTAAGGAATTTGTTATTATTACTTGTTGCTAAGGTATTTATTATTGTTACTTGCTGTTAAGGTATGTTTTTTATTATTGTTACCTGTTATTACTTTTGAAAGGGCAAATCACCTTCGATGTGGTGTCCATTAATAAATAAATTGAAATTGAAATTAATCAAACATAATTCTTATTTTTAGTAATATTTCTATTAATCATTAAACGAATTAAGAAACCCTTAAATTACTTCGGATAGTCATAAACAATTTAACTTCATTCATAAGAGCCGGTTTTTTATTTCCTTCATCATTAAAATTAACACCTCTAATTTTTCATTTTAAGTGTTTTTTAACTTTCTCAAAGTTATTTTAAATGAACCCTTCTCTAAACGCTAGCCATTAGACGCATTGTTTAACCCTCTTTAAAACGTTTTAAATGGGCGAGAAAAAGAGAAACACTATTTTTGGGCTGATAATGAAGACTGTTTTTTGGCGTTCGTGTGCAGGACTAGAAATAATACAAACATCCATTACTGTTAAATCATTATAAAACAAATTAAATGAAATGTTAAGTATTTTCACGATGTTTATTTTAGAACTCTGTTTGTCAAAAGAAAGTGGAAAATACATATTAAGTTTTGGTGCTGGCCATAAGTAGTTAATCGTACTCTTTTTGAGTAAATGTTTGAGCAATATTCTGTTGGTTACATTCTTTTAGCAGATTTCCATTAGGGGAAAGCATTTATTAAGGTTGTACTCATGATGGGATATTGGAAAAAATTATTCAAATGTCCATCGATCCTACATACGAGATGATGAAAATGAGGTCCGTTCAAAATTATATATATATGTTAACGCTCTAGTGGTCGAAATTTTGTCTGATCTTTACCAAACTAAATATTTAAATGTTTTATGTAAAAATGAAGATCAATTTCGTTAATGGCTATAATCCTACCACAGGAAAAGAGAGGGGGGGGGGGAGGAGATAATTTAGAAAATTCTTAATATCTCAGTTATTATACGGCGGATTGAAAAATTGTATAGAACCAATTGTTATCATTGAACTCTAATGTTTTGAGATAAATGCAAATACGTGACGCATGTGGGAAATCTTCGTAGTTAACGCAGCCCCTGCCTGACGGACTTTTTGAAATTTGCCACTGCATCAAATTGCCTTTTTATAATGTTACACAGAACCATTAAAAATGAACGGCAAATGAATTTTTTTTGGGCCCCGAAAAAAAGTATTTCCTATGTGGGTCTCTCATTCATGATTAAACGAACAAAACAAACAGATAAATTATTACAGACACAAATAGTGTATTTCTACTGGTTTGCTTTCGGTATATTGGAGTTAACATTATACATACTACAACCAGCTCAGAGAACCAATAATCGGAATAAACGCTGGATGGTGGAGATTTATAATTAGATAAAATATAATGTATAAATGATTATTCCTTCCACAATATGATTTTTCTTTTTCAGTAATTATGACAACTGTGTATTATGACAGTGTAGAGTATTCGATTTGGTTTAACGTGGAATATATTGTACATGTTAAGGATCAATAAAAAGGCCTTGTCCTCTACTATTGTTTTTAATTTTATGCAAAGTTCACTTTCGGAGTCAGCGCTCCATCGTCAGTGTCGGCTGTCAAACAAAAACCTTAAGTCAATCCAACAATCATAGCATGACCAACAGTGTAAAAAAAACAGTCACAAAACAAAAACAATGAATAAAAACATTGAAACCAAAATAAATCAAGGATAAAAACAGTATCAAATTTAATAAAATTGAGCGCTGACTCCGAAAGACCACTTTGCATAAAACAATAGTAGAGGACAAGGCCTTTTTATTGATCCTTATTGGTTCCTCTACCATCCAGCATATTCCAGAGATATATTGTACATGGTTCAATTCTCATTAATTACACTGCCCCAAATAATAATAAGCATATCCCTTTCTTCCAATGTATATTTAGAGCCAGTATAATTATTCTACCCTTGAAGCAGAATAAGACATTAATTGCTGCGGAGTATGAGCCTTCCCACTAATGAATGAATTTGTATACTTCATTACTGCTCCCGGATCTAACGACTACAGCCGGAAAGTAAGGGGTTTATTTGAATTTTGCTTCGTGTTCTTCTCGGTCCATCCGCATATATAAATGTATTCCACCCCAAGGCCTTACTGAGAACGGTATTTCTTTATTCACTGCACTTGAGGCCTTTATTTGTAATTTATGGTTTGATTTGTATTTTCCACTTTATTTAGTGTGAACTACCTAATCTTTTTTAATACAACTAAGTTAATTCAAAGTCAATACAACTATTATTAATCAGCTATTTTCGTTAAGTAATTAAATTCAAAAATACTCTATATATATATATATATATATATATATATATATATATATATATAATGTTATTGATGTCTGACTTAGGTTCTCATATAAATCTCTATTTTTAACATGTGATGACTAAATGTAAGAAAAATAGATCCTGGAAAACATCCTTTTCACAAGTTTTTAAATCGGACATAAATTTATCAAGATAGGAGTAGTTCTTTATGAAATGAAATGTATATTTTTCATTTAAATTTTAACATTACATAACAGGACACGTCCACCCATTTTACACTACAACGACTAATTCAACATTACGGACTCTTCATCAACAGGTCACTACTATTTTTCTAGCAAAGATTATGTTTTGATAAATAAATTACTATTATCCATGCAGAAATCGAAGATACCATTTTAGGCCTTCTAAGTGTATAAACACCAACAACATATACAATAATTAAAAAAACAAACGGAATCAAAAACAACTCAGCTACCAAGAAATGGCTTGAATAACAACGTAATATGTGGCTGCTTGTTTGTTGTTTTGCAACTCCTGTCTACACTTCAGGGTAACGATCTAAATCTCATTTAGGAATTAGTAAATTGGTTCTTCTTCTAAAAATGCTAGCAAGATGTCCAGCAGTTAGCTTCTGTCTTGGATATTTCAGGTTGTATAGTGAGTCTACTAATTTTAGTCTGCAATTTGCTATTGCCAATTCAGTAAAGAAGTGTATAAAAGTATTTGCAGGATCAGAGAGCTAAAACTCACATGCCTGAAAACATACATTAAAAAACTAGTAATTTTAACAATAAAATTCCAGGTAAAATGTTTGGTCAAATATACTGTTAGTGTGGAGTAGCGTCGTTAAAGAGTAATGTTCCCGGGTCTACTATGAGTTGGCTCAGAGCCTGGAACCAATGCCACACTTAGTACGGCACCAAAGCCAGGGCTTTGTTCAAACGAATGTCCAAAAAGCCACTGAGAGAACACTTAAGCCAGGTAAAACCTGAAAAAAGAGACAAGTGGGCTTATAAAAAGACGGGGTTTAAAATTAGTTTTTCTTCTTAAAATATATCTTTATAATGTTGCAAAATTTATATTTTATGTGTGGGTAGGGCAATATAGTTCATTGCTAATACCGGTAAATTTAAATTAATAATTATCACATGCTTTCATTAATTATTTTAATAGAATATAATACATTTACAGAACCTATATGGTATATACTGGCCATTGCTGACATTTTATCACATGGGTAAAAGCCGATTATCATAAGTCCTTATTTTAAATTAGTATAATAATTTTAAACTTAGGTTTGTACTTAGGCAAAAATATAAATATCTCAGGTATTAGTTAGAATATCCCAGTATTTTTAGTAGTGCACATGTCCTGGAAGGAGAAACGTTAAACCATAAATCCGTTTTAAAATATGTTTTTCTATAAAATGGCGTGAAGGTCACTTCCAAATGGGATCCCAAAAATATAAGTACACAAGATGGTTAAATAGAATAATAATTCAAAATATAATGAAGTAAAAATTGTTGGTATGTAACACCATCACAATAAAGCCAGGAATGCAGGACGCTTCACCTCCCAACAAAACCGTGTGACAATGCATGGCTCTTTACAGGATGTTGATTTTGACCTATTTTTTGAAGAAAATTTCATTTCATTATTCGCCCATTTTTAAGGAGTTGGTTGGGTCAAATATTTCTGGGTGGCTAAACCATATACATATCTGTTTTACCCACATGATAGATAGGCCAGACTGTGTTTTAATTGGGTCAAAAACCAACCAGCCACTACACGCGAGATAGGGGTAGCCTGAGGAAGGAGTTGCACTCAACCCTTAAATCTACCCCTACTTTGGGGATGGAAATAGTTCCGGAGGCAGCGGTAGACCACTCTAAGCAATGAGAAGAGATCGTACTTAATGGTTGGGTCAATGCTAAGGACTTCTGTAGGGGACCTACTATCCAAGCCAATTTTTTCTAAACCTATAATTAAAAACAATTTTGAATGTGAAAAAGTAAGTCTTACTTCCCATGGAAACAAAGTAAAAGTCCGTCACGCAGGGGCTGCGTAAACTAAGCAGATTTCCCTCGTGTAGTTTAGTAATAGATACATCTACATACTGGTAACACAACACCACCGAGAATAAATACAAACGGTAATAAGAAATGTTTCATCCAATTTCAATAACCTGCATACAGGAAGCGTTAGGTTGGAAATGTAAACAAACGGGTCTGCCCGCCCCACACCGGAAAGAAAAACAATTACAGAAATATCAGAATATAAAATATTAATATTATTGAGAACTATTTACTACATCAAGTACTGTAATTAATAATAAGTCAGAATAATTGTTATCTCCATCTATCAAATTTTAGTATTCCAAAACCTTAAGACGGGGGGGGGGGGGTTCACCAGGACATATTTGCATGTATCTCGTATAATAAAGGTCTCTTGAATACAATTTTTGGTATTTAAACTTCGAATAATGTGATTTATTATGTAGCAGAGTATTGTTAATGTAACGAGTAGAAGTGGCGGTTTGCTGATGGCTGAAAAATATTGAAGATAGTGAATAAATGTATATAACAATATTTATAGAACATTTAATTTTCAATATGATTGGTTCTATGCAATTTTTCTATTCAACCTATGGTAACGGAGATATGTCAAATTTTCGAAAATCCTCCCCTCTAAACCCCCCCCCCTCCCCCTGGCCCGATTTCAGCCGTTAACGAACTTGATCTTTCTTTGTACATAAAACGACTAAATATCGATTTTGGTAACGATTAAACAATAATTGCGACCGCTAGAGCGGTAACAGACAAATATATATATATATATATATATATATATATATATATATATATATATATATATATATATATACATATACAGTTTTGAACGGACCTCATTTTCGTCATCTCCTGGGTAGGATCGATGGACATTTGAAGAAAAATTTCGAAAATCGCGTCATGAGTACAACCTCAATAGCTGATTTCCCTTAAGGGAAATCTGCTAAAATGCTATTATGATAAATTTTATGAAAAGAAAAGAAAACGATACTATGATTGAATATGAGAACAAGGAGAATATATCTGAGGAGTCGCATTTGAAGGAATAACTAACCGGTGGTCCAGTGCAGGCCACAGCAAGTCAGACTCAACTCACACCAAGTTTTTTTATTTTTATTTCAGTCTGCAAATTATTAACTTTACTCACTGAATAAATATATAGCGTTGTTCTGAGCGGAAGAAATATCCTCATTAATTATCTCCCCTTCTGAGGTACATAATTCAATATAATTTAATTATATAAATCATTTAAAACCGCAGAGCCATACTTGAAAGTAAACTGTTAAATACAATATATTAGCAGATTTCCCTTAAGGGAAATCAGCTATTGAGGTCGTACTCATGACGCGATTTTCGAAAATTTTCTTCAAATGTCCATCGATCCTACCCAGGAGATGACGAAAATGAGATCCGTTCAAAATTATATATATATATATATATATATATATATATATATATATATATATATATATATATTTGTCTGTTAACGCTCTAGCGGTCGCAATTTTTGTTTGATCGTTACGAAACTCGATATATAACCGTTTTATGTAAAAAGACAGATCAAGTTCGTTAATGGCTGAAATCGGACCAGAGGGAGGGGGGGTTGAGAGGGGGGGATTTTCGAAAATTCAAAATATCTCCGTTATTATGCATCGGATCGAAAAACTGTACACCAATCTTACCAATCTTATTGCAAATTAAATTTACTATAAATATTGTTATATACATTTATTCTCTATCTTGAATATTAACCGAGATATTTGCATTTTTATGAAGTCTGTGGTGGGGTATAGTTTGGATTATGTCGGCCATCTTCGTCATTTCTCGGCTCAGGCGGAAGCTTCTTCTAACCTGGCGTTTTTAACCTTACCTTACCTTACTTACTTTGTGAGATTTATGCAAATACGTTTAGTTCATCCGCCCCCCCCCTTCTTTAGTTCTTGAACTACTAAAATTTGAGTTATTAAAATATAAATTATTCTTACAATTCAGAAGCCGTTTCAGTTGGGTATTTATTTTAATTAACTGAAAGATTTCTCATTATCTAATGGTGGTATTGTGTTACCAGTATGCAGATTTCTCTATTGTAAAACTTCACAGGGGAAATCTGCTTAGTTTACGCAGCCTCTGCGTGATGGACTTTTTTTCAATTAATGTTGCAACACATTTCCTTTTCATTGTTCAGGTCCACTATTATTGACATTGTTGATATCTCTAGAACTAGTGGCTGAAAATCACCTTTTAGCTTGTGCTGCCGAAAGGCGTTCTCGCATGTTTAAAATAGGTTAAGAAAATTTTGGGGCATCTTTAAGAATCAGTGACTTTATAAATATCCAATATTCCTGAAGAGGAGGAATAAATGTGAAGCAGATACCAGAGATAAACAATTGAGGCAGAAAATAAAAATTGGAATGTTACAAGGTGCAGGTGTGACAGGCCTAAGAGAAGATCCCGTGTACTTTTCGCTCGACTTCCCTAACCTAGAACTGACGGATCCAAAGTCTCCTTCTGGAAAAAACCTTCTCACTCTCCAAACTGCGCGTGGAAGAAAAAACATTCTCTTTTATAGTTTTCTTGAACCCAATATGTTAGTGTAACCAATAAAAACTCCTTTTTCTACCCTATCTTTATTGTATAGTTCATGTTCCTATCTTCAGGGGCCTTTTCTATGTATAAAGCCAATTTATATAAACCCAAGAGGTCATTTTAAGAATCATTAAAATATTTATAGGAGTCTAATGAAAAAATATAATTTGTTAAATTTAACTACTAACAGTTATGAAGAGCTCGTCTCCTATAATATTTATTTATAATTGAAAAAACAGAACTTCAGCTTAATTATTGATTAAAAAACTAATTGCTTGTATGGGAACTGTGAACAATGCTTATATGAAAAACGTTTATTTGATTAAGTATTATCTGTTTATTTGGAAGTGGAACTACACTTAAGAAACCATAATGGGCAGCACGTGTGTGTGTGTGTGTGTGTGTGTGTGTGTGTGTGTGTGTGTGTGTGTGTGTGTGTGTGTGTGTGTGTATATATATATATATATATATATATATATATATATATATATATATTAGATGATCTTTACTATTAGGTAATTAATTATTTATATGCCTAAAGGCTAAATTATACTAATTGTGTCCTATCTCATTCAACAAAATATTTGCAAGTAAATTAACAACCGGTATTATGATGTAAAGCTTTAAGCTTCCAGAGCACCAATTTAAACTGGCTCTATTTCAGGTAAAAATAGTTTCCATGAGCACAAAAAATAAGAAACTAATTGTTTAATTATAAAAAATTATTGGAAAATAAATGAAGCTTTCATTAATAAAATAGAAAAATATCAACACCCAAAGATAATATAGACTGTTGGTTTGAAAATTACCGAGTCTTCCTCCTGCGCCTACTACGAAGAAAATGCCTGCCAAAAATTCAAACTCAACAAATTAACCAGCATCTATTCCGCCGAACTATTCGCAATTAAATTCGCTTTTTATCACTGTATTTGCAAACACTCGACTCAAGAAAAATTCCTGATTTGCACTGACTCGTTGAGCGCCCTATTGAGTATCAAAGATGTATTCACAAACAACCCAATAGTAAAAAATCAAATACAAATGCTCCGAGAGCTAAAAAGGGCCGTCTATTTCATGTGGAGTCCAAGCCACGTGGGAATAGATGGAAACGAAAAAGCAGATTTAGCAGCCAGAGAAGCCCATCAACTCGACTCCATCACCCCAACAACAATTACATCTGCAGAACTCTACCAACCACTCAAAGAAGAAATTAATAAAAACTGGCAACACATGTGGAATGAAACCCAGAACAATAAACTAAAATCTATTAAAACCACCATCCGTCCATGGAAATATTCGACAAGAGACAGCAGAAGAGATGAAGTTGTATTAGGAGGTCTCCGAATTGGGCACACACGACTTACGCATGGCTATCTTATGACAAAAGATCAACCCCCGATTTGTGAGAAATGTAACACAGAACTAACTATATATCACATATTAATGGAATGCCATAAGTATACAGATATTAGAAACAAATACAATATCTCCAATAGTATAGAAGTGGCCCTTGGAGATGACCCGAAAGAAATCCATAAATTGTTTAATTTTGTAAAAAACACGAGTTTATACATAGAAATGTAAAGTGCAATTGTTTGTATTCTCGTTTATATTGTTAAAATGGCGACATGGATGAGGATACCAAAATGTGAATTATAAATATTACAGGGCGATGATAACCTGGTAGTTTTTCGCCCTTAAACCCTATAACGTACTACAACAACAACAAATATAAAAAATATTAAAATAATGAACAACATACTGTACCAATAAGAGAACTTTTTAGTCAACTAAAAAGAAAATATTATAATAATGTGTTTATTTGATTAAGAATTATCTATTTATTTGGAGGTGGAACTACAATTAAGAAACCATAATGGGCAGCACGTGATTGTGTGTGTGTATATATATATATATATATATATATATATATATATATATATATATATATATATATATATATATATATATTAGATGAACTTTACTATTAGGTAATTAATTATTTAAATGCCTAAAGGCTAATTTATACTAGAAAGCAATACGGTTTAGTTTTGAGACAAGCTCACTACTATTGGCTATTGAGTGGGTGGGTTTGAAGTTTGTAAGATTTTTAAATATTTGTACTAAACGTTTACTGAGTTTTTCCGAAGGAGCCGAGTTAAATGAAACTATGGGTCTGAAGGGGTGGTTTTCTTTATGAACTTTGGGTAAACAATATAGCAACGGGGGGAGTGGATTCATGTGCACTAGGTACGGCAATTCTTCTTACCCAAAGTTCATAAAGAAAACCACCCCTTCAGACACATAGTTTCATTTAACTCGGCTCTCAAAACTAAACCGTATTTCTTTCACAGAACCAAGAATCTTGGCATCATTTGATGTCGTCAATATGTTTGGTAATATTCCACCCCGACACGTCATCAAGGTGTTCGAGTCTTTTTTCAAAAACAAAAATGTCAATCCCTTAATTTCAAACGAATTTGTCAGCTTACTCTCGGTCTGTTTGGGTCAAAAATACTTCAAATTCAGTGGCAGCTGTTACTAAATGGACCATGGTTTAATTATGGGATCGGGGATCAGCCCTCTAGCTGCAGATATGTTTATGAACTACATGGAAGAAAAGTATATATTGTCCCCACGTAACCCCTACTTCAAGTTCATTGAGTTTTGGGGACGCTATGTTGATGACGTTCTTATCGTTTTTAAAGGTACCATGCTAGAACTTAATGGATTGCACTCGTACCTGAATAGTTGCCATGAGACAATAAAGTACAGCCTGGAAGTAGAGCAGCATAATAAGCTGTGTTACCTAGATTTGGAGATAGAGAAGCGAGGTAGTGGCCATTCTTTTAGTATTTTTAGGAAGAAGTCATCGACGGACCTGATAATACCGGCGGATTCTTTCCACCACCCCCAATACAAGATGTCAGGCCTGACTTTCCTTGTAGACAGACTGTTGAATGTGCCGTTGGATGAAAAGAACTATGAAGCTGAGCTGCACCACATCAAGTGCATAGCATCCAACAACGGCTACAAGGATGGGGTGGTGGACAGACTAGTCCAGAAGAGACTCCGTCGGAAGTTGGCCAAGGATATGGGTGTCGGCGACGGTCAGGTGAGCCGAAATAAGGACGTACGTTTCCCTCTTTCTATTCCTTATCTGGGCTCTGTGTCTCATAAGATTGGAAAAAAACTCAAGACACTCGGGATGACGACCGCTTTCAAAAGTCGACACTCTTTGAAAGCAATGCTCCCGAGGGTCAAGGACCCTGTTGACTCACTCAACAAGTCGGGAGTTTACAGGGTGGCATGCTCTAGCTGTGAGGTATCGTACATCGGTCAAAGTGGGAGAAAGATTAGAACCCGGCTGAAAGAGCATGTTACCAGAGACACAGAGTTCCATGACCACATCAAGAAGGAGGGCCATGATAAATCTGCTATAAAGTATGAGATGCTCTACGAAGCAAAAAAAGGCAAGACCCTGAGCATAGCCGAAAACCTATTCATAAAACTAGATAGGATGGAAAAAGGAGGCCTGAATATTAATAAGACGGGAGAAGGAACCAGGTTGAGGCATGTCTCGGAAGCCTCTCTCATTGCTCTCCGGTCCCGAGGCCTCAGTCACAGGGAATCCTTGGTTCCTGTCGCATCATTGTGAAGAGGTTAGTCGTTGTCTTGCTTCTCTATTTTTCTTTTACATTGTTTCTTTTACGTTTTCTGTATGTATTCCTTTCTGTAGCTCCTCCGGTGGTTGTTCCTTCATTTTTGTTTTTTAATTTTAATTGGACTATTCGCTTTTAATTATTTTTTCTATTTTAGACTTAACTGTAAATATTCATTATTTATTTATTCATTTGTTTATTTTAACTATTTATTGAAATTGTGTTTATATTCTACTGACAAGTTTTTAATTTTTAATTTTAACCTGTAAAAATAGATTTTCTTGTTTCTGTAAATATTCACTGTTTTAACTCTTGACCATCGACATGTACATATATTTTCTAAATTGTTTAATTAAATGACATATTGTACAACGTTGTTATGGCATTTGTTTGCCAGCAGGGCACTGATGATGGAGCGTATGCTCTGAAAGCGCTCTGCCACAACGAATAAAGAATAGTGAAGGAACGAGGCGTTTTTTCTTACCTGAGATATATCATTTGTTTTTCATCTGTTGTTCTTCTGCCATTTTCCTTTCAACGAAGAAGGAACAACAATATCAATCGTTTTTTAAATATTAAAATAAGATCATTTTTAAGTTATAAAATGACATAGAAATATACCTTTTTTTTAAATATTTCATGTATTTTAGGGAGTTCAGTTATTTGGTGCAATATTTATCCATTATGCTTTAACAAACCTAAATATTAAAGGCATTATCTGTAACGAGTACAATAGTATTGTCAATTCCACTGAAACCTATGGATTTCAGGAGATTTGTTTTCTGTCTCAAAATATCTTCTACAGTCCAGACAGTGGTTTCAGAAGTGGGAAATATTGCAGTTTACTAGGCTATATTTTCCAATATTGAAAACTGTGTCGACCACAACATTCCCATACCTTTCTCAAGAATTATTTGTATATTAGCAGTTGTGCCTTAATGTAGCCATCTCAATAAAGTTTGAATTTCCAAGTGTATTAATTTTGAAATGCATTTTAGTAGATTTAACTTAAGGGGCAGATTTAGCCATCAGTGGAACTCCACTCCCTACTCAGGTCATATTAACAATAAGCAATTATATCTTGAACAACATTATTCCAAGCTTAAATTCCAAATACTGATTTCAAGGTACCTTTCTTCTGCGAGATACATGCAAATTCGTTGTGCAATGACATCAATTATGTTTTACGTTCTTGTTTCGAAAGTGATTATTTAATCTATACCATACTCGATGTTTAACCCGTACAGTCGACGCTAATTATCATATTTGTTATTGGCTGAAATTGGTGAATAGTGGTTGTTTAGGGAGGGATTCGAAATTTTAAAATATCGCCATTATAATGATTCGGATCGAAAAATATTATAGGGCAAATCATGTTAAAATATTGATTGTTTATAATTGCTGTTCTATACATTTTTTCGTAAGTCAAATACCAATCCAGTTATTTGTAACTCCCTGTATTTTGATGGAAAAGCATTATTATTTAGCTACTCTAAACATAAATTCGGCAATCTGCCACATTTTACATCAAATGCATTACAACTGAATGACTACACATCCAATGAAAATGTTATCCCGTCAAAGCTATTAAAGCTAGTAATATAATAATAATGAAGTATTTGAGATAAAAATATAGCTATATATAAGTCATGGCCGTTTTGAGGGACCTTTGGGAAAGGTAAGAAGGTATAAGGAAAATGTTTTCCGTAAGAATCTAGAAAGGAAACTGCGTGAAAAAAAGAATGATGAAATTCACTTTAACTAAAAGTTCAAAGAACATTTTATTCATTCTGCTTAGCCGGCGGAGGAAAGTTCCTAAAAGCTCTTGGCTGTCTTTTAGTAATGACTTTATCATTTCAGGAACCCCTGCTCATCTTAAAACCCTTTAAATTTCCTGATTTGTAAAAGTTTGGAGACTAGACAGAATAAAAATCTGTTACAGGCAAAATGGAGTCGACTTTTATGTACTTGTAAAAAACTAAAGTATTTCAGTTTGTACTTTACCCTCTTTTCAGATGAATGAAAAACTGGATTCAGTTCCTGCATATCAATGAAATTAGAAGACTAACTACTAAAACTCACTTTCCATACTAGCATATTAGAAATATATAAAATTAAATGCTTAGTCCAACCCTGCTAGAAAAGAGAAGTAAACTGTAGATAATCCGTCCCAACTAGCCATAGTAACCAAAGGTGGACGTTAATAAATATTAATAATAATAATAATAGTAATTCCACAAGTATTATTACACCACTGACTATCTTATTATCAGTATTTTAACTTATAACTACACCCGCCCCTTCAAACCCTTCTCCTTTTTTTTACGGAATTTAGATTTACCAATTTCAAGGCCGGGTTATATCTCACCTTCACGAATAATGAATAATTCATTCAACTGTCCAATAGTTGCTTTGCGGTAAAGTGTTTGGTTCTCTGTTAGCCTTATTCTCAGCCATAACAATAACTACAAATAACAATGCATCCAGTACAATGGCACACTCAAAACTAAACTCTAAATGTTTAACATCTTTTCATTCCTAATTCAACATAACCCAACATACAGTATATGTATTTATATATCGTTTGAGTCAACCAAACGAGAACAACTTTCACTCAGCTCTAGGGCTTAGAGCGACATCAGCATTGTAATAGATTCAGCCAATCCGCTAAAATTGTAATGCAAGAATAGAATATTAAAAATACAAACGTCTTAACATGAAAAACGTCAGATAATACTATTATTACATGAAAAACCGAAAAATATCATTCTATGTAAGTGTCTGCGATTGCCCCTCAGCATTAATTAAGCTAAGTTTCAGTCCTAAATCTCTAGGCCTAAAAATAAGGCGTTTTTTATTTATTTCAATTTTTTTTTTCATCGGGCTGGGTAGTTCTGACATACGCTTAGAACTGTTTTTACTCTGTTGACCATGCTATGTTTGTTATTTTGTATTAAGGGTTTTTGTTTGTCAGTAGGCCCTGATGATGGAGCGCTGACTCTGAAAGTGCATTTTGCATAAATTAAAACACTAGTAGGGGATACGGCCCGTACGGGGATTTTTATTGATCCTAATCAATTGGTTCCTCTACTGACCAGCATTTCCAAAGGTGTTTATTTATTGTTGACTATTATTTTCAGTAATATTTTATCCCTATAAGACGTATTATGTAAATTTTATTTAGTTAAATGGTTGCATTTTACACATCTATGATATCAATATTTCGCATCTTACTATTCTTTTTTTTTGCCAAGAAGCACTGTTGATGGAGCTTGCATTCGTTGAAGACAAGACTTTTTTTATAGATCCCGATTAAAGATTCATTCATTACCCGAATCAGACAAGTTTTGAAAATAATGGCTATTGTGTTCAGAGAAAAAATTAAATCATATTACAAATTTGTTCCAAATATACATACATATATATATATATATATATATATATATATATATATATATATATATATATATATATATATATATATACTAGCTCAGATACCCGGCTTCGCCCGGGAATTGATTTTAGGCTGAATGGTGATGGTATTTTTTTGGCAAGGCATTACTTTGCACACTATTTTGACATTTACTCGTCCCAGTGTTTAGGGTATATACCCGTCGTTGGCATTTGTTAATAATAAAATTAATTTTTTATGTAAGAATCACTGTCCTCCATATTGTCATATTTCCCGTCTCCTGTGCATTATGCATAGATTTCAGTTATTAGAGACAAAATATTAACATAGATTTGAATTAATTTTTCCAGGTGAGGAACGTGATAGTTCAAATTGGAATGAATTGTTGAGCATATCAATATTTCTACGCAAATTACTTGCTCCACACATTGTTCCTGAAGAAATCTCTAAAACAAAAGTTAATCTAAATAACAAAGTAAACAACTTTTGTTATGTGCATATTTGCTGAAAATGCAATAGGAAACGAAATATCACTATTATTAATTTCAGGCCTTCCTTATAACCCCCACTCCTGCCCGTCCTTAGAAATGTTAGTATAGCTTATTATAATGAAGGCGTTAGTAATAATTCACATTCCGAGTTTGGTTTAATTCGGTTGAGTCTAGTGCCAAATAAAATTGTTGACTTCCGCAGTAGTTTTTAACGTATAACTAATTTATACTTAGGTTTACGACAAAAGTGTATATAACAAAAGTTACTCCAAATAACAAAATTAACAACTTTTGTTACGTGCATAATTGCCGAAAATGCAATAGGAAACGAAATATCGCTATTTTTAATTTCAGCTCTCCCTTATAACCCCCACTCCTGTTCGTCTCAGAGAAGATTAACATAGCCTAAAGTCTAAGTTGGGTTAGTAGTAATATACATACCAAGTTTCATAAAATTCGGTTCAGCCGTTTATGCGTGAAAAGGTAACAAACAAACAAACAAACAGACACCAAAGAAACAAAATGCAGTTATGGTGTCTATGACATGTGAAACGAAAAGTTATCGTGAAATTTCGCGAAAAGAATCAATGTACAGACAGAGGTTACAATTTTATATATATATATATATATATATATATATATATATATATATATAAAACTATTGATGGTTGTTAATTGTTATCAGTGAAAAACAGGTTTCCAGTAAAAAAAAAATCATTATTAATTTCATTTAAACCGTCTCAGTAGTCAAGGTGCGTTAATGTTTTCCCATAATAAACATTAATATTACGGTATTAAGTAAAAGCTACCGCTGGCTCTCACTCCTACCAATGCTGTGAAGTATTTGCATTTCTCATTCTAATGTTACTTAGAAAGAAGAATTAAGAGCGATGTTACCTGGCTACCAATTAGATAGATACCATCTTCAGCACTGCGAATACACAATGAGTCTAGCTTTGAATTCTGAATAATTTGGACTTATTCTACTACGTGACTCGAGCTAAGTTCCCTATCTCATTCAACAAAATATTTGCAAGTAAATTAACAACCGGTATTATGATGTAAAGCTTTAAGCTTCTAGTGAGTCTTACAAGTAGAGCACCAATTAAAGCTGGCTCTGTTTCGGGTAAAAAACGTTTCCATGAGCACAAAAAATAAGAAATTAATTGTTTAAATATAAAATTATAAAAAATATTAAAGTAATGAACAACATACTGTACCAATAATAGAACTTTTTAGTCAATATGCTAAACTAAAAAGAGAAATAGGTAAACAGAGCATCTCACCTTGAGTCATCCAAACGAAGAGAACAACTTGCACTCGGCTCTTGGGCTTAGAGCATCAGTTCTTTTTACTCTGTTGCCCATGTTATGTTTGTTTTTTTATCTTAAGGCTTTTGTATCCTAATATGCTAAACTAAAAAGAAAATATTATAATAATATACATCATACTGTACCAATAATACAATCTTTGAGTTTATACGGTAAACTAAAAAGAAAATCTTATTACTCACTCACTTATTATTCAAGGTGATCGTCAATATACTTGATATTGAATAATGACAACGGAAAAATAAGGAAATGTATGTTTTTCGAATCCATGGATCCTTACTAACAATTTCAACATCTCATTTCAGTATGCTGCCAGTAAACACTCCGGATGAGAACAGAAGTAAACTTGATAAAACATCGAGGGAGAGCAGGTACAAGAGAAATGTTGGTTCCAGGAAATTGCATGGGCTTCCTCCAGATTCTACAAGGAAAGATGGCTTAGGCTAGACAGAATACCGTCTAAACCCATGGTAAAGGGAGAGCTGATTTTAACTTTATATCTAGAGTAAACAAGATAGAAAGTGGTGCTTGATAAAAAAGTCAAAGGTCGGGATGTTTTCCAGAGGATTATACGCTATCTCTTGCAAGAGCTTTTCTTTCTAAGAAGAAAGACTATCGAACACTACTTTCACGAGCTAATGTCTTTCCAAACACTATTACAGAATTCTTTAAAAAAATCCATTCCACTTTATTTGTTTTAGAACTGTTTTAACATCTACATAAAAATAGCAGCAATACTTCAGAACCCAGTTTAAAAATTATATACACACTATAAATTTGATTACAATCAAATCATTAGTATATAAATTCAACTCGGGTGGTTTCAAGACACATATCGGGTAACAAGATTCTTACCCTGTTGCGATCTGGCTGCGGCGATAAGCAGTCGAAGCTGTAATATATGAAAAATCCCACAACCAAATCACTAACAAGAATTTAGGAAGAGCCACCAACAATCGACTCAAGTCCAAATTCAAATATATATAAATTTATTTATAATAAAAATATGCTCCAATTATAAATATTAATAATTAAAATGAAAAGGCACCTTTATAAATATAATGGGGGACACTTAATGATACTTAGTCTATATTACAATGGAAACACTTAGCTGTTTAACAGAAGTGCTGACTTAGCCGTGAGAGGTAGAACAGGCTAGGCAGGCCGGAACAAGCTGAAGGATTAGTGGTCGCTCGTGAACAAGGGTCTCCCCTCCAGAGGATGCCGAATATGACTGGTTTTAATCCGTCGTGAGAGAGTGAACTTTGAACTGCCGATCGAAATACGCTCAAAAAGTGCATTTAACGTGAATTAATTATCGAAATTCATCCATATTATTGCTTAGTGTACCGACGTTAAGAGGTGTGAATGTTATTATCAAAATCCATCGGCGTTATCTATGAAAATGCTAGAGCACATGGTGACTTCACTCCAAATTGGATATAATTCTTATTTTAAGGTAAAAACAATACATTTAAGCATTCATACATAATAATCTTAATGTGCTCTGTGCCGGGAATACTCACAATATAAAATATATGGCCATTTATAATGGGCTTATGTAATGCAATGTCAATTTCATTACAACCCCTTCTAATTCATTCTGGATGTTCTTGGAGTAAATGAACCTTCTTTAAATTTGAGGCTGAATTTCCTCGTTTTATAAATTGTAAATTTTTATTTGAATAAGTATTAATTCAAATATAGTATATATACATACACACACAAACACCCAGCCACACACACAGGGCAATGGGTTTCCAATCCACTGTGTGTATGGGGTAGTGTCTTTCTTTACTCAGTCCTGTATATAAATGGTTAGTAGCCTGGACTCAATTCGTCCTTCATCGGAAGACTGGAAAATTACCTTTTATAGTTTTTATTAATAAGGGCACTGATGATGAACCTCCCTGAAAGTGCTATGGCAAATAAAACCTCAAGTTTAGATACTTAGTAGGTCCTTAGTATCGATAGCTACTTGCCCGGAGTATCGATTGGAGATTACACTAGCAAATCATTAGTATATATATATATATGCGTATATATATATATATATATATATATATATATATATATATATATCTGTGTGTGTGTGTGTGTGTCTACACAGACCATATGTACATTGAATGTAATATGCATATTTGAAAGTAATCAGCTTTAGTCATATCTCACCAGCAATTTAGTCTAAAATACTAATTTTTATAAACTTATTTATTTGTAATGTATTTTTGTAGGATTCGTCTGCGTGGAGTTGTTATTGAACAAGTGGTGTGTCAAGTGGTCTACTATCTGATCTGAATGGTTGTCACGAGGCCAAGTATTTGTACTCCGAACTTTGAATCTGGTGTAGGCAATTGTTCGTGGTTCCGTGTTCGCTTAGTATTTGTTTTGTATAGAAGTCTGTAATTATATTAGTGTAGTTTAGATAGTCTGGAATTGTTCGTATAAAGTTCTTTGTGTGAATACGTTGTCCTATCTTTCTGTTTCTGATCCATGATCTTTCTGTGTGTTCTTGTAATACGTGTTTTAAACATTCTACTGATATTTGATTGTAGTCTATTTCTATGTTTAAATTATTTGACGTGTCGTTGCTGTATTTCGGTGTTTAAATAATGATACATAACAGTCTGTATTTGTGTTCACAGAAATCATTTGAGAAATCCGACTGTATACGTCTGGTATTCTTTATGTTTGTAGGATTTAAATTTATGTATTGATAAATGCGCTCATTGTAAGTGGTCAATAGGCTCTTCTAAATGTTGTTAGTTCGTATTGTAGTTTGGCGAGTATGGAGATAGGGTAATATATATATATATATATATATATATATATATATATATATATATATATATATATATATATATTACCCAATCTCCATATATACATATATAACCAGCAGTTATAACTGTTATTTAAATCTTGGAGAATGCAATTATTATACTATTAATTACGCAGAATTGCTAAGAATGTCTACTTTTTCCCCCTCTACATTAATAAAAAAGGTCGATATTTAGTATTTAGCCTTCAAATAAAGTGCTTCATGATAAGAGTATAATAGCTTATAGTTAATATGAAATGGGTAGGAGTGGGACTTTACTGGATGCTGAAAACTAAAAAATGACAATAACTCAGTTAATAATCTCCAATAACATTATTTCTATACAATATTTCGATCAGATTCTTTTTAACGGAGATATTTTGAAAATTCAAAATTTTCCCCTATCTAAAAATTATTTTTTATTAAGAAAAAATAATAAATACTTTTTTATTCAAATATTCATAGTATAAAAAAATTACCTATTTAAAGTAGATAACATTATGAACAATAACTGAAGATTAAAACATAAAAAATGATTAAAAATTTAGAAAATTAATAAAATAATTAAATATTCTTACTTGGAAAACATAAATGTTTCAGTTTTTATATGGGTCTACCTTAGTGAGAAAAAAAAGAGCGGATTCTTCGTGTGGGGATACGTGAAAGAAAATGTCTACCGAGACCCCGCCCGCACAAGGGATGACCTCATCGAGCGCATCAGAATGGTTTGCAACCAGCTCACCGCTGAACAATGTTTAGATGCAGTGCGATCTGTGAGTACGCGATGTGATGCGTGTATTGCAGCGAGAGGCCAGCACTTCGAACAACATTTACGTTGTCGCTTTAGAAATTAACGATGTAATTTTAGAGAAGGTAAAACCTTCAAAATTTTCAGGGTTTTTTTCTCTATTAATTTTCTAAATTTTTAATCTTTTTTTATGTTTTAATCTTCAGTTATTGTTCATAATGTTATCTACTTTAAATAGGTAATTTTTTTTTATACTATGAATATTTGAATAAAAAAGTATTTATTATTTTTTCTTAATAAAAAATAATTTTTTTTTCAATTACCTTTCTGTTAGTATAAGATTAGAATACAATAATTGTATTGGAATAACATTTATTGCTAAAATTCATTCAAGGAATAAAATCCGCTCTTCCATTGGCCTTAACAAGTTTTTGCACAACTATTTTTAGTTTTTTGTGATTTTCTCGAAAACGAGGCATATGCCAGAGGACTTTTTGTTTTAATTTTTCGATCCTCTATCGATCCCTAAAGTTTGGCCGTTTGGTTTGGGGACACCCTGTATATATATATATAAACACACAAGTTAAAACTTTCTAAAATAAAATCAGATCTTAGAAAGGATTCCAAGGTGGTGCAAATGATAAAAACCTAACTTAAACTAGCCACAGGGTAGCTAAAGAAACAAGTAGGAATTATAGTGGTTCCATGAATGTGAAGGCGCCATTTTACTAATCAACATAATCTACTGTAAAAACTGGATTCATCAGAATGACGAGTTCTCCACACAAAGGTGGCTTTAATATTTTGGCTGGGGCCTCTTTCACAAGGATTAACAAAGTGAAATGGATGGCAGCTTTACTTTACGATACTTTATGGAATAGTGAGAATGAATCAACCATAGTTGGGCAGTAATTAAATACTTTTGTAATTAACTAATTTTTCAACTAATAAATAATGGTTATCTAATTTCAACTACAGTTACAAAAATGTAGTTGGTAACTGTAGGTGTATTTTTTGGTTTTACAATTACAGTAATTGTAGTTGGTATTCATAAATCCAACTACTAGTTGAAATAAAAAGTAGTTATAAAAATAATTACAATTACTAGTTTTATCGCCTCTTGTCACTCTCGCGCGGGACTCTACAAGCTGTCTTCTTTATCCGTCACAAGTCCTCGGTGACGAAGAGATTTTTGAAATAATTTACAATAAGTGGTAAGTGTGGAAAGTGATAGTGAGGATGAGACGTCCTTATTTTTTGGAGCAGAGCAGTAGAGCGATTATTTTCTTTTAACGTTACGACAAACACCCCAAAAAATATTAAAAGGAATTTACATATCATTTTCGTTAGTATTAATTTATTTCCAATAAAATTGTTTTCTGTTATTATAATAATGTAGTATATATAATATAATAAAATTTTGAATATAAAGACATTGGATGTAGTTATTTCTTAACAGTCTCAACTACTTAGTCAGTGCTTTACACAGTTTTTTAAAGTAACTACCCAAGTAACTGTAGTTTACTTGACTGCAATGCAATTATAATACAGTTTATTAAAATGACAAAATGAAATGAAAAAAAAAAATAGGTAGAACATTATAATTAAATCGTAAAATGTGGAATTATTACAATCAACGAAAGTTAAATAGTGACACCGAAATCAATGAGGCACTTGAGCTGGAATTTGGTAAATCACTGATACAAAGACGAAATGAATTAAACAAATTATCGTCAGTCAGCCTTGTACAATGTTTTGATTTATTTACTTTCATCACTGAAAAGAACTGTTCGCATTTATAAGTACTGCTAAACGCACAAATCTCTCCTCATTTGGAGTAAGTTGTGTAATATTTTTGTTTAATTGGGTTTTTCAAAATGTCTCGCGTGCCGGTGGTTGCCCACACATGGTTTACACGGTCCTTAAAAATAAAGAGATATATTATTGCCCTGGTAAGATAAATAATCGTTTCAGATAAAAATTGTTTTTTAAGTGTTAAGTGAACCAGTGTTTCATACAGTTGGGCATTGTGTTAGGATTGGGGTGGTTAGGGGTAAGGGGGACCCCCCCCCTCATTTCCACGTCCGATTTCTGGAATTAACGAATTTCAGCTTCTGTGTTGAGTGAACCGCTTAAATGCCGACAACCAAAATGATCAAGTAAACATTTTCGAGTTAACATACATTATAAATTGATGACGCCATAATAAAAGTTATTTGAATGCATTTGTGTATTGTTGAAAAATGTAGTTGCCCATTATTGTTACATAAGTAGTTGTAATTGTAACTATATTTCAACTAATGTAGTTATAACTTGTAACTTGTAATTGTAATTACAATTTTGCACAATCCTGGAATCAACCCTTCATAGTTGTAGTTTTTAAAAGTGAAGACTTCTGAGTATCAAGTTGCCCTGTTGTACTCGAAAGATGTCTGCATGACCCTTTATTTAAATAGATAAGAGAATACACAAATCCGTTTTCAACACTTCAGCCTGACGCCTAGGAGAAATGCAGCGCGACTCGGTTGAGGAAGAGCTATGAGATCCTAAAGAAAATTTAAGACTAACTTCTAATAAATTAAGTGATTTCTTACTTGAAAAAAATCAATCAAGCTGTGACTGCGTAAAACAAACAGATTTTAAATTGCAGATTTGATTCAAAGATAACAACTGAACTTCCAAGTCAATATTTCTTCATAAAACCCCCGTTTCAAAAGTCCAAAAAACCCGCATATAATTTCATTAATTTAGGAGATAAAAGTCCGTCACACAGGGACAGCATAAATTAAGCAGATTTCCCACGTGCTCGGTCAACAAACTTTTGATCTCATTTCACCACATTTTCTCTACTTATATGCAAAAAACTAATAAGTAAAGGTTGCTTAGGGGCGAGGAGTTACTGAACTCTGAAAACAAGAAAGTACAAATATCTTACATAATACTTGAGATACGAAAAACTGTGTAGGAGGACAATTGTAGAGCATCGACAGATTAACAAGATTGACTATTTAAAATTTTGCGATATGACTCTTAATAACAGAAATATTTTTAATTTGCGAAATTCCCCCTCTAAACCCCTCCCCCTCCCCTATTCCACTCCGTTATAATATTGAACGTACCTCATTTTCAGTATCTCCTGAGTTGGATCGATGGATATTTGACGCTTTTTTTCGCGATACCCTCGTAAAAGTTCAAGATTCTAAAACGAAGTAAGAAATTGACAGTAGAATACGAAGATGACGGAATCTATGGGGAATTCATGGACATGGATATATTGTAGTGTTTACAAAGTAAGGGGCATCTCGAAGTACGACCCCGCTAAACAATGGTGGATAGACTATATTTATTTGAATGGACTTTATTTGGTCATCATGATTGATTCACATTCCAAGAACTTGTTCAAAACTCGCTTCACGAATTTAACTAATTTAGCAATTTCCCTTAAAGAAAATCTGCTAAAAAAAGGTTGTCGTTTGACAATATAATCCAAACATTTTTTTTTTTATAATAATGTAAATCATCTTCCCATCGTAGCTCGCCCTTCGCTTATTGTATCACTTATGTACATAATTAATTTCATTTTAAAGAAAATACAATTTTTTTCTTCTGAACAAACCATAGCTGCAACGTCTAATAATGCTATTCATTTACAATTCTGATACAGAGTGGACTAATTTACGGGGTTTGGTTTGGTTCGTGATGCATAGCCATGTTGAGTTTAGGACAATGTTGGGTCATAAATAGTTTGATGTGGAATCCCAGCCTGTATTGTGGATTAGGTGAAGCGCACAAAGGGCTGTTTGCATTAGTCACCCTCAACCATCCCATACAAGCTCCATTTGTTCAAATATATGTCGTATTTGTCTAATTAATTGGACTTCATATCCAAAGGCCTCGTCCGATACAGTCCAGAATACGAGCTGAGTGTAGCAATGTTATAAGGCTCTGTGAAGTTGCCCATTCGTTTCCCAGATTCTTTGGGCTTTGCCTAATCATCATGGTCTCCTTGTCCGGTATTATTTAATTAGCCACTTGGTGCACAGGCATTTTGAGAGCTCTTTTTTCTTTTTTTTTCGATATCGAATACACCTATAATATAATAAAAATAGTGAAATAAATATAATACCACAATTTACCTACCTTGGAAGGCGACATGGTGCGTGAGTAACCATTATTTATTGAGTTGGTGTTGGGTAGCTGCATGAATTGATTAGTCCAGTAGTCTTCCGGCAATTTCAATAAAGAAAGAGCTTAGATTTCAGCTTATTCGATACATTTTTGGATTGTCTTGAACATACCACCAGCTTATAAAAATTGTAATTTTACGTTAAAATTCATATTTTTTAAACCTAAAACGAACTTTCTATGTCCGTTCTGCTGTCATGAGAGTCATTCCTACGTGACTTTAACAGCCAAGAGGATGGATTGGTATTGATTGCTGTAGGGCAAAAATATCATAATGAACAGAATCCCTCGAGACGCAGAAATGAGCCAACAACTTCATGAAACACTTCCAATTATCTAAATTTAGGGGTAGATAGCTTTATTAGGTGGGCCAGTTTGGAAAGATTCTTTTATTACCTTCATAAATTCAAGTAAAACTGCAAATATGGATAAATTCAGTTATTTCAAACAACCTCTATCTGGAAATCCTTTAAATGAAGTACACATGTCCACATATATATACATATATATGAAAGTGAAAAAAATACTTGTTATTTAAGCTCAGAATGAAGAGGTTTACGTTGTAACAGCTTATTGTTAATATTGACATTAATGAAAGTGGGGGGTTTACTGAAGACTGGAAACTAAAAAAATCTAAATAACTCGATTAATATTCCTCTGTGAGGACAGTCGCAATATGGAGGAAGATAGTCGCAACGTATATACATTCTTCTTATTCTGGACCCAATATTACTTATATATTCCTCAACTTTTATGGCAAAGGTATCCAATAGAAAACATTTTTTTCTGGCGCAAACTTTATTGAAACTGCCCTACATGTTTCGTGGCGTATTTGCCGCCTCTTCAGGGGCTATCCATTTCTGAAGTGCTCGTTTACCTTTTACATTACGTTGCGACTGTCTACCTCCATATTGCGACTGTCCTCGCAGAGGAATATTAACCGAGATATTTAAATTTTTTTAGTTTCCAGTCTTCAGTAAACCCCCACTCTCACCAATGTCAATATTAACAATAAGCTGTTACAACGTGAACCTCTTCATTCTGAGGTTATATACCAAGAATTTTTTTCATGTGAACTTTATTATGCAAGATACAAGCAAATTCGTTATGCGATGATGTCATCTATTAAGATCTCGTTACAGATATATTTATTTGATCCATACCATACTCGAAAATTAACAGTTTCGGCAAACACTAAAGATCATATTTGTTATTAGCAGAAACTGGACGAGAAATATGGGGGGGGGGTAAAGGGGGGATTCAAATTATTCCTGATATCTCCATCATTATGAGTCGGATCGAAAAATGCTATAGGACCAATCTTATTAAAATACTGATGCTCTACAATAGGTGCGCATTTTTTTCGTAACTCAAATATTAAGCGAGTATTCGAACTTTCTGGTGCTCAGTCAGAATATGAGGCGAGATGAGATCACAAGTGTGTCATTCCTGTACGTGGGAAATCTGCTTAGTTTACGCAGCCTCTGCGTGACAGACTTTTTTCATTTTACGGACAAAACCAATATTTATATTGTTAAACATTTGTTTTGACTTCTGTGTGAACTCCCACTCCTCTACCGGTGGTAGCAATGTATAAAATAAGAAATTTTATGAATATTCATATCTTTGATGCTTATATACAATTGTTTTTACTATCCAAAACTTTTCAACTATACGAAGCCTTAATACAATACAGGCTTTTATGAAAATGTGAATTTCCAATTAAAAATTCTGGTTTTCATTGATGTCAAGATATTGTTTCGCCAATATCTTCGTTGATATTGTTTTTGACAGAAAAATGTAAGACCAAATTGTGTTATGTGATTTAGGAATTTCAAAATTTTGACATCCAACTTCCGGTTGCCTAATAACATTTATTCCTCTGGCATACTAATGGCTCACCAGGATCGAGAAATTGTTTATAAATGAATCAAGAGATTGAGTATTACCAAAATGCGAAATTTTAAAATTCTCTGCTCCTGGCAGGATCAGGGGCCTTGTTAATACCTTTTTTTTGTATTGGTAAATAGGAAAAATGTGTGGATGCCCGTTTAACACGCTCAAAATTCCCATTTTAACTCCAGTAATGCTCAGAACTAGCAGCGCTGGCTGGGGGTCATTTATTAGCCTTCGACGACAGGCAGACCATAGTTAGACGTGCTTCCCCCTCCCCCGCCCCAAAGTGAATTTAATTCTTAATTAAATATCGTGTTAGTATTACCACTTGGTGTTTGGAAAGGCAACATAAAGCTGGACTGGCTTGTTTGTCGGGATTGCTTCAGTTGTGAAAGATTACCTTCATAAATAATGCTTTTACTAAATGTTGTGGAAAGATTGTTTCCACCTATCTATCGTCAACATTCATCCCTAATCGATACTTTACGGAACAGCAATTCACGGTTGAAAGTTTCCAATACTTCTCTTCTTTGACTTTTGTTTGTTGGGACTAATTATCTTATTGTTAAGACCTGCTTTATCGGCACGTTTTCTTTAGTTAGAAACGTTCAAAATTCAAAGCAAGAAATCTTTAGTGGTAATAATATTATATTGTCGTCGCTCGTGGTTATAAAGGAACTTAAATTTCATCGTTTAGAAAGTAAATATTGTCGCGATAGCTCCTTCTCCTAGCGGGCCATATTTTTTACTCTACGTAAAAAGTCCGTCACGCAGGAGCTGCGTAAACTAAGCAGATTTCCCACGGGAAGATTTACTATAGATGAATATACATAATAGTAACACAACACCACAGTGAATGTTAAGTGAATAAATACAAACGATAGTAAGACACCTCCCAACGGGAAGCGCCTGAAATGTAAACAAACAGTTCTGCCAACTTCCAACAGGAAAGAAAAACAATTACGGAAGTATATCTGATAATGAATTATTTTGATTTAATACTATTTACTATAACTTATACTGTAATTTATAATGAATCAAAATAATTTTTATCTCAATCAATCAAATTTAAGTAGTCCAAAAACTTAAGAAGGGGGGGGGGTCACCAGAACATATTTGCATGTATCTCGTGTAATAAAGATCTCTTGAAACAATATTTGGTATTTAAGCTTCGAATGATGTGGTTTATTATATAAAAGAATATTGTTTATGTAACACGAGTAGAACTGGGGGTTTACAAAAGGCTGAAAACTGAAAAAATCAAATATCTCGGTTAATATTCAAGATACATAATAAATGTATATAATAATATTTATAGTGCATTTAATTTGCAATAAGATTTATTCTATACACGTTTTCGATCCGACTTATAGCAACAAAGATATTTCGAATTTTCAAAATTCTCCCCCTGGTTCGATTTCAGCCGTTAACGAACTTGATATTTTGTTTTACATAAAACGACTAAATATCGAATTTGGTAACGATCAAACAATAATTGCGACCGCTAGAGTGGTAACAGACAAATATATAGATACATATATATATATATATATATATATATATATATATATATATATATATATATATATATATATATATATATACAGTTTTGAATGGACCTAATTTACGTCATCTCCTATGTAGGATCGATGGACATTTGAAGAAAAATTTCTAAAATCGCGTCATGAATACGACCTCAATAGCTGATTTCCCTTAAGGGAAATATGCTGAATAAATGTTTGGAGCTTTATAAGGCTTATCCATATATCTTCGTGTATCCCCCTGTGAGAAAACGCTCCAGTGTTAACTGTAAGATAATACATTGATTAGGTGTTGATATTAATCTTTCCACTCAATCAGTTCACAGTCATATAAACATATCAAATATATGAAATTATGAATGAATGGTAATAACAATATTCATTTTATAAGTAATTTATTACTACACCTAAATATTCTAATACTCCTGGGAATGCCTAATGAATGAAAAACAATCATGTCGTATACAATATTCCCAACAAGTTTTATTCTTTACTCCCTACAGGATATTATATAATAAATTTCTGATTTTTTGATTTCCTACTGGGGCTCAAGTTAGCCATGTAATTTTGTTAGACGTGTTTTAAGTGTTGGCCTTCATCACCCACGGTAAATCTAGAATGGCGAGTTCAATTTCTGCCTATGTATAGGATTTTTTTTAGTGATGAACTGAATAAACAAAATCCTTAGTCTCGTTCTGGCTAGAAAAGGGGGGTACCCTGTAGATAACCCGTCCCAATTAACCACAATAGCAGAAATTAGACGTTAAGAATTAATAATAATGATTTCCTTCATGTTTCAAAACATAACCTAAATAGGTTAAAATTTAAATAATTACCAACATTCATTTAAGGGTAACCAGCAATTTATATTATACTGAAGGAACCATTTCATCCTCAAATGTCCTTCGATCCTACGTTAGAGGTGACAAAAATAAGGCCTCCTTTGCAAATACAAGTGAACCCCCTCCCCTTTTGATAGGTTTAAATAAAATTAGTCTCTGGAGAACAACAACATTTATTTTTGTTTTTGATGTGAGGCCATAATTTATTTCACACAATGGTACACCAAGACTTACAAAACTCTGTTAAGTTTTTACTTCAAAGTAAGCTCCCACTCCTGAAAGTGTTAAACAAGTGAAGTTTTAAAAAAGTGTGAAACAATATTCATTCCCTTAATGTATATATATATATATATATATATATATATATATATATATATATATACAAAACATTTCGCATTTCTATTGAGTCAAATGAGAAAATGGCGTTATACGTACAATCTCAATAGATGATTTTCCATTAAGGGAATACAGCATATTGTTCATATTTTAACCACTTCAAATTATGATTGAAAAATGTAGGAAATAGAAAAATTAGAAATGTATTATATAGCATCATCTACTAACAAATTCTTAAAATTTGAAGGGGGAGTGCGATATGCTACAACTCAAAAATATTCTCATTAGAAATTTTAATCATCTAAAAATACAAAAACGGAGCTTTGAATGCATGAGAATGATACATCTTACCCCAAACTCATTGGAATTTAAGTGAGAGAGGAAAAAAGAGTAAGGTGACATGTTTCAACGTCCAAATAATGATTGACATTTTTTCAATATTTAAGAAATGTTTTAGTAAGATGATCATTTATTTATTGTTAGTGTTCCGTTGGTAACGATAAACATGTTTGGTATCAGCTATGAAACTATTTTATACTAACTACTGAAATAGGCACTATTTTAATATGGTGTAATTATTTAGGAAATTCTGTTGTTCAAATTGAAATTTGATAGCTGTGATATCCATTAATATGCTATTAGAAATTCAATTAATTCAAACAAACAAATTCAATTAATTCAAACATCTGCGGTTCTTCAAATAACTTCTACAGTCCTGTATAGTGTAAATATGTTAAGTTCAACATTACAAGTTTCGCAAAGTGTTTTTCGAAAGTAGTCAATAAGCATCGGATTGTTAATTTTCATGACCTCATAGCCAGCCTAATGTAATTTCTCTCCCTGAGTATTGTATGTTGTGATTACTGTCAATAAGTTTGGTAATGATGTGATCAGTGCTCAATATGTCATGTATCTTTTGAAGGACAGAGATAGTCGTTGCAGAGTACAACATCTTGCTTGTAGAGTTGGATATGGTTACGTTTATTATAAAATCAGTAATAAACGTTCAGTTGTTTATTAGAGTTCTTTTGGATTGAAAAATTAAACAAACATAAGTTTTATCCGTTTATATTACTGCACAGTTTATTTATCAATGCAATACACACTTGGCTAATTATTCTTAACTACTAATCACAGTATGCACTGATAGCTTCACTGCCCTTATTTCACAGTCCAATAACTCGCTCACGATCACTGAAGTTCACAAAAACACGGCACTGCACTGATCTTCGCAAAGTTGACGGCACTGCACTGTCCTTCACTTAAACACGGCACTATACTGTTCTTTTCATAAACACGGCACAACACTGTTCTTCACATAAAACACTTTACCGCACTGCAACTAAGACGCACTGTTCACTAAAGCTGTACTTAACGCACTATTGATCACTTGAAGAGAGCTGAGAACAAACTAAACTGACTCGGGGTGGGTCGGGGTCCCTTATATAGCTTGTCGGAAAGCATCAAAAGCGAAGCCGATACACGTCCAGAACATGACTGGTATTGCCGAGAACGAGCTCGAACCTCTTGTCGACTTCTTTGATCTCCTTCGTACTTCCCAAATACGTGACTATCTCTGTTCAATCTTTCTTTTACGTAGTTTTCGTAAGAATATATTCCTCAGTCCCCGCAGGATTGGTAAGAGTGCGGCTGAAAATATGCTTGAAACTGCATTGAAGCTTTTGGAGAAGATATAATCACCTGCACTATTGACTGATTTAGATCCATTTGTGTAAATGAACTTAACCCACATACATTGTTTCTAAATGCACCTGCTGCTAGGAGAAGACCCATGTTGTGTACAGTGTTTAGTACGTTGGACTTGGCTGAACTGTAGGCTATACATCCATTAGCTCTAGCTAATCTTACGAATGGCCGGTAATGCTGATGTATTATTTTCCTGTATGCTCTCCCATTTTGTTGTACTTAAAATGTTTAACAAGTTCAATGATTATTTACATTCAATGAGGAGTAGCTTTGAAAGGGGTGCTCAAGTCAGCTGTTCGTGAACATTTAAATGGAAGTAATTGTCCAAGGCGTAAATCTGGCATTTCTCTCAGTTCTCAATTAGTTTACATTTCAAGGCTCACTAAGAAGGTGAAATTGGGATTATATTTGGAAGTTGATTATCTGTTTCTTTACTGGGATTTGGGGTTGGGCCTCATTCCGTACTCCCAGTCCTCGCGCAATATTGTGACATAAAGTAACCAGATACAGGAACAAAGGCTTAGCTGTCTTTGGACTTTAATTTCGCCACAATGCGACTGGCCTAACAATACCGCCTGACAAGGCATGTCCCTTCATGGGATGTCGAGTTAAAGAATTTTACTCACCATTCTACAAGAATTCAATTAGTAGTCTAAATGGCACCAAAGCAGAAGTACAGTCCAAATCAGATTTGATCTTAATAACATGAAAGTATAACATAATAAATTGAGTGGAAAAATTACTTTATCAAAGGTTAATGAATTCGGTGTGTAAGTACCGGAGCGAAGCAATCAGTTCGGAGTGTAAGGATGGGATTTATTTGGTCAAGCGACGGGGACAACCTATTCTACTCCCATGTTTTATTCAGTTTCAATACCCTTTAACCCTCAACTCTCGCCCTAGGCAACACTACTTCCCTCTGTCTCGCCTATAGGAAACATCATGCAAAAATCACGCCACTATCCTAAGAATTATACCTAACCATGGGGAGTGGTAATTGGTCCAATTTAAAAAAACTATTTGTCAACAGTAGTAGCAATTTTGTCAATTTTATGAAAATACGTCCCTTCACCTCCTCAATTTGTGTAGGCCCTGGTTTCCCATATTAAAATAAATTAGACTAAATCATGTTGAGTTAAAATAAGTCTCTTCTTGTGATCTTTGAAGAGGCTTATTCCTATTTCTTGCTAACCCTGGAAATTCCAATTCATAGTACGTTGATCTCCATCCGGAAGTAGAGCTCATCTTTGAAACTCTTCGACTAGCTATTTATCAGGATTCGCGGTGTCAGGGCTTGCTTTTGAAAGTAGGCTACTCGTAATGGATGGCTGTGTAGTAAACCTTAATTTGCTTATTTTCTTCTTATTTAGTTTTTTTCGATTGTTTAGCAGAATTAAACTCATCAAGTCTTGGTAACAGGGCGCAAAAATACAACTATTTAAATTAATATAGGTCTTTATAATAAAAATCGTTTTACATTGTGCATTTCGTTTTTCCATTTTCCACCTCTTTAGGAGCCTACAGTTTTAAAACAACCAAATAAAAAATTAATAAGTGCCACAATTCATTAATTCCATTTTTTTTTTATGAAATATTAAAACAGTTTTTATCTTGAGCAGATTATGGCAGCTGATGTAAACCAGTTATGTATTGTATAAAATTTGTTTTGTTTTTTTAGAATTTTTCACTTCTGAATCTTTAAATAACTCCTCAGTAAAGTCGACTCCTTCAGGTTTGAATTGTATATTTAAAATATAAGCTTTAGGTATTGTATAGATTATTAGAGAAGAGATTTTATCTTATAAGAGAGAAACTCTTAGATATGACAACATCGGCGTGAATTCCTCGCGCGAAATCTGCTTATTTTATGCAGAAACGGTGAGACAGGCTTAAGTTTCATCATCACCTTGGTGACTATTGACATTGGAAGAAACTTTTCACATAATTACGTCATGTGGACTTCCAACCTCAATTGCTGACCACCACTTAGGGAACTCTGCTAAAAAGGAAGGCTCCATCAGACTAAAAAACACTATTGCCTTTAGAACGTATGAAAGTGTAATTGCCATAAGGATCATCATTACTTATATCAAGAAGTAAAAATGAGTTATGTTTCATAACTTGGAGCAGTGAATTTCCTCGGCCATTTTCGTTGCCATATTCCTTCTGATTGGCTGCAAATAAGTGTGTGTTACCTCGGTTCCTGCTGATTGAAATTGAAATATCCTAAGACAGTGATCAGTACAATCCTTGTAACGATCTGATACGTGTTCTATGTATGCTAGCTTCCAGTAGTCCCAATGCTGCTTTTAAATTATTGGAGGGGATAATAATAATTATAATTCGCAATGAGATGTCATTTTTAAGTTTTGTCAGACAAAGCAGGGACAAGCACCCCCCCCCCCAAGAGAGTCCCAGTAGACTTCTAGTCAGAGACATACAAAAATTTAAGAAAGTAACCTTTCCATACTAGACCAAGTCTATGGCCTACAAAGGTGGAGTTTATGGGAGAGTTTCTTTCTTTTCTTTTTTATTTGATTTTATCTTTGTTTATAAAAAATAAACAACTGCTCTGCCTCTTGAATATATATGCAGACAACCTCCATATACTGTTGCCAATTAGCACAGTGCCTGGAATACTGTATTCTCTACATATGGAACGGAGATTGACGTTTCGTGTCCATTTATAATGTATAAGTACTGCCTCTTTTTTTCTCATGTTTCACAAATACAATTGGGAATTCGTTGGTAAAAAAAAACTGGAATGGATGAAATTACGATTGACTCAAATGTACATCACATAATTACAAAATAAATATTCAGAACTCTAACATTTCAGTTATTATTTATTTATAACCTGAAAAAATAAATTGTAGTCCCCTCGCAGCTACAGCGATCGATACTTCAGTTTTTTAAGCTAAATACCTATGAACTTGGTACTTGTATCTACCGGCAAAGTTTCATCTCATGTTAATTCGGATTCAAAGTCATTAAGGTTAGTGTTTTTTGTTGTATTATTCATAAATTACTGGATTATCATTGACATAACAATCATTTGAGCGTGATCAATTATTAATGAACAAGTACTTTCGATTTCCGTAATAGCTAAATTAGTTTATTCTTTATAAGTAAATTAGAAGTGTTGCAGAAAGGAACATGAACAATACACTGAATAGCAGGATTTGTATTTTCCCTTGTCAAGGTTTGTAGAATGTCGCTAATGCCTTTTCTATAATACTGTTGCTCCAGCATACGAATATAATATCTCCGTGAGTATCTCTTTCGTTTATCCTATCCTCAAACCATTTTTATTATACTAATAAAAATTCTAAAAAATATATTCAACTACTTTACACATCGCTTTAATATTCTTACTGAGCATTTGTGTTCAGACTAAAGATAGTGTATAGAACCTAGAAATAAAAGTCCGTCACGCAAGGGCTGCGTAAACTAAGCAGATTCCCCAGGTGAAGTTTTACAATAGAGAAATTCCACGAGAGTCCAGCAGTTAAGGAGACGGCCGAACTAGCTTTTGGCGGGAAAGTCCCTTCGTCCGTTAGCCCTCCTAGATTTAATAAAAATGCAAATATCTCGGTTAATATTCAAGATAAAAAATAAATGTTTATAACAGTATTTATAGTAAATTTAATTTGCTAGAAGATTAATTCTGGACGATTTTTCGATCAGACGTATAGTAACGCAGATATTTCGAATGTTTGAAAATCCTCCCCTTTAAACCCCCCCCTCCCACTGGTCCGATTTCAGCCGTTAACGAACTTGATCATTCCTTTTACATAAAACGACTAAATATCGAGTTTGGTAACGATCAAACAAAAATTATGACCGCTAGAGCGGTAACAGACAAATATATATATATATATATATATATATATATATATATACAGTTTTGAACGGACCTCATTTTCGTCATCTACTAGGTAGGATCGATGGACATTGGAAGAAAAATTTCGAAAATTCCGTCATGAGTACAACCTCAATAGCTGATTTCCCTTAAGGTAAATCTGCTAAAAACACTGATTCACTAAAGGGCATGACCAATGGACATTACTACTTATGTTTTTCGAAAATCTCATCATGAGTTCAACCTCAATAGGTGATACCCTTTAAGGTTGAGACGTACTCAACCGACCTCTTATAGCTCCGTTGAGAACATTCTTACAAGTATTTTAAGGATGTAAAAAATAAATAACTGCCTAATGCAATGAGACAATTTCAATAACTTGGAACTAGTCAATGGAAGTTGTGTGTGTTAAAGTTTTTGAAAACCAGAATGCCTATATATATGAATGCACCGGCGAAGCAACTTTTGAAAAAGCATATAAATCGCCATTCTAAAACAACTAAAAAAAAAGGAGCAGTGGGTATGTAAATTAATCGGAAATAGGTAGTACAAATTAGGAAATCTAGACATTCAAATAACTTCCTCTAAATATGTAAACAAGAGTGGAAAAATAATTTAAGTATGCCATATTACGTAATAAAGTGAAAACAGATTAGGAGAAGGACTTGAAAGCTGAAAATGGTATTCAAATGACTCCATTTTCCATAATTGCTAGTGGTGAGGTCTAGAAATAAGTACAAGATAAAAACAATTTCCGCCAATTTTGATAATGAGGAAACCAGAAATTCCTTAGAGATTATATTTTTTCTTACGAATATCAATTTTATTTTGAAAGAGTTAAAATTGTAGAAAAGTGAAATAATATAATCAATAGTAAGAACTAAAAATTATTTCGGAAGTTAGAATAGGCACCAGTTTTACACGTTAATCAGAAGAGGGCCTTGGGCTTTAAAAAAACATAATAATAATGCAGAGCGAGAGTTTTAGGGATTGTACTGTATATTCTTCAGTTTGCTGGGAGAGGGAGGTTTCTCTTGACTGAGGGCTGTATTAAGTGCTGGAAGTGTTACAAGTTAGTGTTGTTTGGCTTAGCCTTTGAAGTAGCGCTGCAGCTCTATATATCTTGAGTAAATTAGATTGCGCTAATGGTTCCTAGCTTAATTATTCGCTCAGCCTCTGCCATCTAACCTTTGATGATGATTGCATTAGCAAGCTAACACATTTCACCTCTTAATGAAATACATTTTACAAAATGTTCGCTCTTAATCTGAAAATATTTACCTTTTTCCATACCGAGTCTGGAGGACTATGACCTTCTGAAAGATTACACCTAAGAGAAATCAGGAATTGAGGTTTTTCTCATGACGTCATTTTACTTTCCTTCAAATATTCAATGATCCTACCTAATCGATCACTTGATGAATGAGATCCATCCAGTTATGGTCTAGTGGTCCCAAGATTAATATGGATTACGCCAAGATCCATATTAATTAGGCTTACTTCCATTAATGCTGAAATAGGCCAGGAACAGGAGTTAAGAAAATAGAGGAAATGAAAAATCAAAAACGTTTCGCGATCCAACTCACGACAAACAAGAGTATAAAAATTAAATTAATCATCAACGTCCACTTTTTACGACGGGTTATCTACAGGTTACCACCCTATTCTAGCCAGGATGGGACTAAGGATTTTATTTAATAAATTAATGTATAGGTTGTTACGGAAAGGGAATGAAATGCCGTGATTAACAATTCATTCTAAACAACAAAGCTACAATAAGAACAAAGCTATAGTTAATTATTTAGCACTTCAGGATGTATCCATCTGCAACTTCTATTCTCAATTTCTCTCTTAATAGAAGAACCCCAAGTACAAAATAACTGACCTTTAAGCAGTAAATTTGATTTCTAGAGATCTAGTAGCTTTATCTAATAAGGAGGAGTATGAAGCATTGAACAAAAAATAACTCTGTTTATAATCAATTTAGAAAATCCTTCAAAGTACAGGTACTATAACCCGAGGCCACTAAGCTTCACATTTATATCAATGCCAACCTCTCCAAACTCTAATAAACCGTAATTGAGTTACACTTTATTGGTATATACTCAAAACAATTTCCAATCATTCCTTAAATATATACTTGTCTTTTCTATTTTGCTTTAGTGACATTAATGTAACATTTAGTAGGTGTAACGTACTTTAAGCAGTAAATTTATGTTATTAGCTATGCGTTATTAAACCCCTGAAACTGAGGATATTGTTTGGGGTAGGTGGTTTTAGAAGAGATTTATTCCACAACACCAATATTATTGACCTGTAGCTTATTTAAAACAACTACGTGCCCGAAGTTCAATTTCCAGCAGAACCGAAAATATTTTTATAAAGCGAAACAGTAAAACGCGATTTGTAAGTCAGGAAAACAAAAATTAATATTGTAAGAAGAGAGTTATAAATGTAACTAAAATATAACAAGGCAGAGAGGCATTATGAGGGATGGATTCTGACTAGATTAACAGTGATATCAGTTTTTTATTCAGATTGTTTTGTTATATAATGTTTACTCCATCCACTATGAACCTTTTCACCCCTTTCTTCACGTTATATATTATGTAAGCGTGGCATTGTCGTAGGCATGAGGAAATTCTTCCAATC